>JAGXOD010000037.1:1362500-1410000 GCA_020368025.1 Brachyhypopomus occidentalis
ATCTAAACAAAGACAAAAGACAATCCATCATTACTCTAAGAAATGAAAGTCAGTCAGCAGGTAAAACTGCAAAAACCTTGAAAATTCCTTGAAGTGCAGTGGAAAAACTAAAGTGCTATGATGAAAGAAATGTCCCATGAGGATCACCACAGGAAAGGCAGACATTGAGTCACCTTTCCTGCACAAGACAAGTATATCACCACAGGAAAAGTCAAGGGTCATGTCTCCTGCGCAGGACAGGTTTATCACCACAGGAAAAGTCAAAGGTCACGTCTCCTGCACAGGACAGGTTTATCACCACAGGAAAAGCCAAGGGTCTTCTGCACAGGACAAGTTTTTTTTTGAGTCAACAGTCTCAGAAATCATAAAACAGAGTTCTGTTGAAGACTTTGATGAATTCAAGCAGCAGACAAATCTCAACATCAGCTCTTTAGAGGAGACGGCGTGAAGCAGGATTCTGTGTCAGAGCAGCTGCACCATGACTGGGGACAGAGCAAACAGAGGAAGGAGCAGGACTGAGACAGACGTCAGTGGACGTCGGCCCAGTGGAAACCTGTCCTTTGGTCTGATGAGTTCAGATTTGAGATTTTTGGGCTCTGTCCCCCATGCTGGTGATCTGTTTTGTGATTAGTTTGACCATTGTTTGTTTTTCAGTAGGGCAACAACCCGAAACACCTTCTGTGAAGGAACTGCTTGACAAAAAAGAAGAGCTGATGGAGCTGGGTCACATGACCTGGCCTCCACAGTCACCTGACCTAAACACATTAGAGATGGTATGGGATGAATTGGAGTGGAGAGTTGAGGAAAAGCAGCTCATAAATGCTCAGCACACAGGGGAAATTCATCCCTGCTAGAGACGTGTCCCTGCTGAAGACGTGTCCCTGCTGGAGACGTGTCCCTGCTAGAGACGTGTCCCTGCTGGAGACGTGTCCCTGCTGGAGACGTGTCCCTGCTGCAGAAGTGTCCCTGCTGGAGAAGTGTCCCTGCTGGAGAAGTGTCCCTGGAGACGTCCCTGCAGGAGAAGTGTCCCTGCTGGAGACGTCCCTGCTGGAGAAGTGTCCCTGCTGGAGACGTGTCCCTGCTGCAGACGTGTTCCTGATGGCTACCTTACCTTGCTGGTTGAGACAACAGCAAGATCGTTGTCTCTTATCAAGCCGAAGGGTGAGTTTGGAGTTGGATTACCTTTTTTGGTCACTGTATAGTTTGTACTAATTCTTAGTTCAAATGACTTATTTTTAAAATGTGTAAAAATAGAAAACAATTTTGGCTGGCACTGCCCATAAATTCTGTACATCACTGGTGGGATTAACTATATGAGTGACCAATCGTTTCTCACATGTTTGGTGGAAGTTCATTTGGTGTCTGCAGGTGTCTGCTTTCCTTGTTTGGCAATCAGCAACAATCATGCACTGCGGCAGGAGGTAGATTTGTGAGAACTGCTGTATTACTACACGGACAAAATTGTACTGTTAACTGCATTTAGACTCCTAGTAGCTGCGAGTCTAAAATGAACCTTTTGCAACTCATCTTGACATTGGGCACATTTCACAGTATCAAGTTGCAAAGGATGGTTAAAGTATTTCTGATGCTGCAGAAATACTTACGCTCTAAGCTGGGTTGTTAACATTGGCACATTTTGACAGAATTCACTTTCTCCCCTATCATGCGCAGACCTACTTGTTCAGATAAACAGATAAAAGAGACCCACTCAAAGAGAATGACTGTATAGAAGAAGCGAGTGAAGATAATTTATTCACTCGCATTTGTCTGACATTCTAGGGCTTGTTGTCTCTTGAAAAATGGGTCGTGAAATACTGGAGAAAAGAGAGGAGGATGATTTTAAAGGATAAGCATGCACTCTGAACACATTAGCCATGCATGACACTCTCTGCCATCGTTCTTCTGCGGGGTTATGCTGTCACTAGTCCGTCTGTGAGTATTCACCCCCTCCTGTTAAGTAGCAGACAGATTCTGTGTTTGGCTTGCAGCACTGTGGTTCCAGCAAAATTATTCTTGAGAATTGAACATTTTCCTCTGAAAAACATGTGCAACTGAATACAGAGAACAAACGAATGCACAAACCCCTTATGAGTGCACGTGCGGAATATATCCAATACATTTTCTTGAAAACCACCAGGGGGCAGGATATCCCTTTGCATTCCCTTTCGACAAATAAGCAGCTCAGCGCTTAAGTCAATAAGCCATATAAAACGGATCACCTCTCCAGCAGCGAAATGACAATGGCAGTATTCTGAACCAGCCGAGAGCTGTCTCGCGCAGCCTGAGTAGGTTAACCTATGAGAGGCCTGAGTTCTTCACGGCGGGGCTTGTAAACCTTACCGCGTGAATTAGACACGGACAGCGGCTGCTGAGTTTGATAAATGAGAGAGATTTAGGCATAATTAAACGTTTAAAAAGAAGGTTATAAAATATTTGCTCATGACTCCGCGGACATTTCTGCTGCCGTGATCAGTGTTGTTTCAGAAACAAACGCAAGAAAACATGAATAATCTGTCACGTCCACTTTACAAGAACAAAGTAACACAACTTTAGTGTCTCGTGCGTAAAGCTGAGCTATTTGTAAATGTGTCAGATTCACTGCGTGCCTCTGTAAATGTTGCTCGAGGAAAGGATCGGTATAAAAGCTCTAAATCTGCAATGAATGATCAAATGTCTTGAAATCAAATCACCTTCCCTTTAGTCAAATGTAAAATCAATGAAACATGTTCTGATACGTGTCTGTTCACTAAACATTAAAAGAAGCACATATTTTCACAAGCTTGTTTTGCTTATCCCACTTGTCTTACTGGACCAAAAACTGATTCTTATAGCACAATTTGGGAACCACTAACTCATGTAGCCTATCTACTGACCTACTGCACTAAACCACTAACTCATGTAGCCTATCTACTGACCTACTGCACTAAACCACTAACTCATGTAGCCTATCTACTGACCTACTACACTAAACCACTAACTCATGTAGCCTATCTACTGACCTGGTGCACTAAACCACTAACTCATGTAGCCTATCTACTGACCTACTACACTAAACCACTAACTCATGTAGCCTATCTACTGACCTGGTGCACTAAACCACTAACTCATGTAGCCTATCTACTGACCTACTGCACTAAACCACTAACTCATGTAGCCTATCTACTGACCTACTGCACTAAACCACTAACTCATGTAGCCTATCTACTGACCTACTACACTAAACCACTAACTCATGTAGCCTATCTACTGACCTACTACACTAAACCACTAACTCATGTAGCCTATCTACTGACCTACTACACTAAACCACTAACTCATGTAGCCTATCTACTGACCTACTGCACTAAACCACTAACTCATGTAGCCCTATCTGGTGCACTAAACCACCTGTAGCCTGCACTAAACTAAACCACTAACTCATGTAGCCTATCTACTGACCTACTGCACTAAACCACTAACTCATGTAGCCTATCTACTGACCTACTGCACTAAACCACTAACTCATGTAGCCTATCTACTGACCTACTGCACTAAAACCACTCAACTCATGACCTAGCCTATCTACTGACCTACTACACTAAACCACTAACTCATGTAGCCTATCTACTGACCTACTGCACTAAACCACTAACTCATGTAGCCTATCTACTGACCTACTGCACTAAACTACTAACTCATGTAGCCTATCTACTGACCTACTGCACTAAACCACTAACTCATGTAGCCTATCTACTGACCTACTACACTAAACCACTAACTCATGTAGCCTATCTACTGACCTACTGCACTAAACCACTAACTCATGTAGCCTCATGTAGCCTATCTACTGACCTACTACACTAAACCACTAACTCATGTAGCCTATCTACTGACCTACTGCACTAAACCACTAACTCATGTAGCCTATCTACTGACCTACTGCACTAAACCACTAACTCATGTAGCCTATCTACTGACCTACTGCACTAAACCACTAACTCATGTAGCCTATCTACTGACCTACTGCACTAAACCACTAACTCATGTAGCCTATCTACTGACCTACTGCACTAAACCACTAACTCATGTAGCCTATCTACTGACCTACTGCACTAAACCACTAACTCATGTAGCCTATCTACTGACCTACTGCACTAAACCACTAACTCATGTAGCCTATCTACTGACCTACTGCACTAAACCACTAACTCATGTAGCCTATCTACTGACCTACTGCACTAAACCACTAACTCATGTAGCCTATCTACTGACCTACTGCACTAAACCACTAACTCATGTAGCCTATCTACTGACATACTGCACTAAACCACTAACTCATGTAGCCTATCTACTGACCTACTGCACTAAACCACTAACTCATGTAGCCTATCTACTGACCTACTGCACTAAACCACTAACTCATTTAGCCTATCTACTGACCTACTACACTAAACCACTAACTCATGTAGCCTATCTACTGACCTACTGCACTAAACCACTAAAACCACTAACTCATGTAGCCTATCTACTGACCTACTACACTAAACCACTAACTCATGTAGCCTATCTACTGACCTACTGCACTAAACCACTAACTCATGTAGCCTATCTACTGACTTACTGCACTAAACCACTAACTCATGTAGCCTATCTACTGACCTACTACACTAAACCACTAACTCATGTAGTCTATCTACTGACCTACTGCACTAAACCACTAACTCATTTAGCCTATCTACTGACCTACTACACTAAACCACTAACTCATGTAGCCTATCTACTGACCTACTGCACTAAACCACTAACTCATGTAGCCTATCTACTGACCTACTGCACTAAACCACTAACTCATGTAGCCTATCTACTGACCTACTGCACTAAACCACTAACTCATGTAGCCTATCTACTGACTTACTGCACTAAACCACTAACTCATGTAGCCTATCTACTGACCTACTGCACTAAACCACTAACTCATGTAGCCTATCTACTGACTTACTGCACTAAACCACTAACTCATGTAGCCTATCTACTGACCTACTACACTAAACCACTAACTCATGTAGTCTATCTACTGACCTACTGCACTAAACCACTAACTCATTTAGCCTATCTACTGACCTACTGCACTAAACCACTAACTCATGTAGCCTATCTACTGACCTACTGCACTAAACCACTAACTCATGTAGCCTATCTACTGACCTACTGCACTAAACAACTAACTCATGTAGCCTATCTACTGACCTACTGCACTAAACCACTAACTCATGTAGCCTATCTACTGACCTACTGCACTAAACCACTAACTCATGTAGCCTATCTACTGACTTACTACACTAAACCACTAACTCATGTAGCCTATCTACTGACCTACTACACTAAACCACTAACTCATGTAGTCTATCTACTGACCTACTGCACTAAACCACTAACTCATTTAGCCTATCTACTGACCTACTACACTAAACCACTAACTCATGTAGCCTATCTACTGACCTACTGCACTAAACCACTAACTCATGTAGCCTATCTACTGACCTACTGCACTAAACCACTAACTCATGTAGCCTATCTACTGACCTACTGCACTAAACCACTAACTCATGTAGCCTATCTACTGACCTACTGCACTAAACCACTAACTCATGTAGCCTATCTACTGACCTACTACACTAAACCACTAACTCATGTAGCCTATCTACTGACCTACTGCACTAAACCACTAACTCATGTAGCCTATCTACTGACCTACTACACTAAACCACTAACTCATGTAGCCTATCTACTGACCTACTGCACTAAACCACTAACTCATGTAGCCTATCTACTGACCTACTGCACTAAACCTTAAGCACAATATCTGCCTTACATTTATTTAGCAATTCTAAAACACTTTGCAAAACATTAAACACAGTTCTCTACATTAGATACTAAAACCACTTGTTCCCTTTGGAAAACACCGCCATGCACCTTCCACACCCACCTACCAATCACCAAACCCAGACAAACTCAAACCCAGAGCTCCCAGGTAAAAACACTTCTAGCTAATTTTTACAAATCTTTAGTAATCTCAGCCTGGACCCTATAAAGCGGCCACAAGTTGCATAGCTTGGTTTGCACAATAATGGAGCCCAATAATGCACAAAGAGGACGAGCAACCATAATGGATGAGCCCAGAGTCGCACTGTTTGACCATGGGTTGAGTTTTCTGGAGGGAACATCACAGGAGCCGTGCTACTGTCAGAGTCCCTGGGCAACATGGTGGCAACATCACAATGTGTGCAGCCGTTTGCCAGAATGGTTGGTGTTCATCATCATCATGTCACTCTTGGTCCCAACAACACTGCCTACATCATCACCTTCCTCAACACAGAGCACAACATACTCATTCTCCATCACTAAGGGGGATGGACCAGATCAGTCCAGGTCTGTTACAAAACCGGTTCACCCACGATTTGTTGTGCTTCATCTCCATCATCCTCTCCATTCCTCAGTCCTATCGAGTTCTTCTCAGCATGGAGGTGATCACCAAGCCCACCATCACATATCCCTTCTCCAGACGATGGAGGAAGCTTGTGTTGACATGCCAGGGGTGGATACATCGCTCCAGAAGGTACTTCCCCTGCTGTCAGGACTGAGAGGACATCTGCTGTGATGTCAATGAGATCTTGTAGCAAGACCCAAATACGAGATAATATGGACCCTTCAACTTTGTATGTTGAAGTTAGAAGCCTTTTTTTGGGCTTTTGTTATCTATGTATTACAGTATATACAAAATGTTTTGCAGTATTGTTCATGCAAAACAGGAAATAAACATTCCCCTTGTGTGACGCCGGTGGCGTCATGTAACGAGTAGAGGGCGGACACAAACGCCGAGAAGAGCGAGATTTATTATGGGCAAATCAAAGGAAGAGCCGTTAAGACGGTCTATGGTCATACTGTTACATCCAGACATAGAAACATCACCCACACGCAGAGTACTAGCAGACATGGTAAACAAAGAACAAACCAAATGAACTTCACCATAACCATAGACACAGACACCATGGCTGCATACAAAAGAAAGACCAACAACCACACAAGACCAAACACAAGGTTTAAATGCACAGAAAATCAAGTAGACTTAACCAGGGACACATGAACAGGGACGCATGAAATCAATTACAAGGGGCGGGGTTACAAAATACCTAAAACGTCAGACGCACATGGAACATGACAACTGGAGACTTGACAGACAGATGGGGGGCGGAGCCAGACGCGATACCTTATAAATGTTTTACTTTTTGGTGTTAATGAATATCTATAAATTACTTGTATATTTGTGAATATATATATATATGCGAGTAATATGACATAGCTTTACAGCAGACTACACACTGAACACTCAAAAACACACGGTAGTATTTTCCACTCGTCACATCAGTGTGTAGTTGTCATATAGGAAACGCTGTTCATCTGATATTTGTGCGTAGAGTTTGAATGCAAAAATACAATTTTGGCAAGAGTTGAAAGAGTTGGACGAAGTGTTTGTTCTGGATAAACTGTTAGTTTTTTTCCAAAAGTGTGAGATGTTTTGTCTGTTGTGTTTGTGGTTTTGGCTGCTGTGTGTTAGGTTTGACAAAATGAGACATCATTTCAGAAACTGGGTCTTAGCGACTGCAAAAAACTGTAATAGAATCATCCGTGAACCCCGGTTGACCCCGAGCGTGTCTATGCGTTGAAATTCTCATGTTTGGGTTTCTGCATGAAACGCTGAGCGCTCGAGAGCCTGAAGCCCCATGGAGGCGGAACTCCCCCTGATTTTCTCCCTTTTCTTAAACGAGTCGAAAGCACTCTGGGGTAAGTTTAGTCACACTCTCTCCTTCTGGCGGGTGGAAGCTGTTTTGCGGCCGCTGCGTTTCTTGCTCGGTAAATCTTTGCTCCAGTCGTATCAGTGCAAAACACAAAAAAGAGAGAGAGCGAGCGGGGAAAAAACGCTACCGAGTCCTTCAAACGGCAGCAGGCAAGGTTGAAAACGAGGCGGACGTCCATGCCTACCGCCAGGCTTCCGCTCTCTCTTCATCGCGCGTGAGTCATCGCAGGGTAGGAGGTTCGTTTTGAGTCGGAGCCAAGGAAGGAAGCACTGCGCGCGCCGTGCTATAGGCGGGGAAATGGGTCAGTGAGCGCGCGCTTATTGCACAGATCGGCTTGTGGATACCTCGTGCACTTCACACAGGGAGTTTCAAATTCGCACACTGATTCCTAGCCTACCAAATGATGTGATTTCCTGAGTTGTTAGCAGAGTGGAGAAAAGCCATTATGTGGCCTTTGGTAAGACTTGTGGGGGACAGAAACGCACAACTTATTGTCAGTCTTGGCCTTCGTTATTTGAACTCTTGGTCTCTCAGCACCTCCACACACCATGAAGAGGAGGAGTGTGCGGAGGAGAGAACATCCACCTTCCTTCATTCTCCACCTTTCTAGATCAGAAGCAGCTTGTTATTCTTGGCCTTCTGGGCAGTAATGGGTCTAGAAACCATTTAGATACCTAAAGGTATGTAGGTGATATATATATATATATATATATATATATATATATATATAGTTGATATTTAACTCATCTAGAATCTATTGGACCATTCAGGTCCACTCTGAGTACCCTGTTCAGTAGGTTCTGTAGGAGCAACTTCTGTCGCATCATCACCATGATGCACAGTACCATCTCCCCACCACATCACCTCACAGTGGCGCAAGAGCATGTTTCTGGTAGGTTCGTCTTGCACATTGATCTATAAAGAAATAAAAAAAAAGCCATATGAACTCGGACTGATAACACCCCTGAGACTGGCTTGTTTCGTGATGGTCCCAAGAACATTTTGGAACAGCAGGAGGTCCTGCACTCTGACACCTGTATTATGACTCGATTAGTGCACCATTAGTTTCAGCCTTGTTCTGCTTGGCTCGCCTGATAGATCAACTTAGGACAACTACTGCTTGCTCTTCACACCCATGCTGAGGTGCAGCGTATCAAAATGCAGCGTTAGACTTCCCCGTTCGAACCGCCTTCGTGCAGGTTGGGGTGGAGCTATCAGAACTTTACCTGAGAGGAGCTTGGGGCTTTGCTTTTTTTAATTGCAAGGGCAAAAACAACAGGAGTGCATTCAACCAGACGAACCCCTGATCTTCCTGCTTCTGCTCTGTTTAATTAATCAGCATGCCCTTATCAGAGATTTAAAGCTTACGTCTTGTGAGCAAAGGAGCATGGGAAGGCTCCGGAGTTGCACCAGAGTTCGTCAAAGCCGGCGCAATGGGAGGAGGGTCAGAGCCGCAGCTGTGCCGCATGCAGCGCATCTTAATTTGCCCACGGAGCATATTGATTGGGCGAGCATTTCAACCAATCATTGAATGCAATGTAACTGGAGCATTTATAACCAGTGTTACATACTCAGTGTGCGACAGGAGAGATGCTGTTTACCTTCTGCGAATCCTGTCAGGAATCAGGCAGGAATGGATAGACATGGCAGTCCATTCTGATTACAGTAACCCAGAGAGAACAGTGTAGCAACACTGTAAAAATACACATTTAAATCTTCTTGGTATTTAAATCTTAGAATAAAGTCAATGGAAATATGTTCGCTCCCTAATTACGCATTCTCTGATTTTATCTCTAAAGATTACCTCTACAGATTACCTCTAAAGATTACCTCAGTATACAGGTCAGTAAAAAAGAAGGCAATGAACCCTTTGTTAGATTTCTGGACAATATGCTGATTACATTTCTAATTTCAGAATGCTGAATCTTTTTTTCTTGAAAGTTCTCAAAAGTACTATAACACAGAAAACACCAATACCATACAGAAATAAAACATAATACCATACAAATAAAAAAAATGTGTCTGGTGTTTTTGCATGATTTGTACAGGAAAAGTCTAGAACGATCAAGTGTTTAACGAGGTGTTTAGAACGATCAGGTGTCATGAATCCTGAACACTGTGTGGATGACCTTCCAGTCACTGCAAAATGTATTTAATGATAAACTGGCATATTAAAGCACCCAGACCCATACTGTGCGTTTTCTGTCTGAAACAAAGTTCTGAAAAATGTCATAGTGTACGTCTGTTCCCCGTTGCAGGTTTTCAGTGTGTTAGGATACCCGATTCCTCTGTGGCCGTGTCCTGTTTGCATTAATCAGACAGGTGGAGCTGAGAGAGTCCTCCTGCTTGCTGAGGCATTTGTCTGTGGCTAATGTCTTGGGCTGGTGCCCATCACGCTGAGATCGGCACAGCGAACAGGTGCAAACAGAAGCGGTCCAAGGACTCGGCGCTGTCTCCGCTCCGGACGACGAGGCGGACCACTGCAGTATTCCTGTCTCGGAGCGGCGATTCCTACCAATCCATGACTGTTTACCTGTCAGCAGTCCTGTCCCACAGAGCCCCGCAAAATGTGCTCTCAATTGTGATATTTACCAAAGCTTCAGAAGCAGAGCTCACGCTGTGATTTAGCTGATTACTTGACTGGTTGATTTTCACTTTGAAGCCCCTTTGATACCAGACACGCACATAAACGTCTTTCTGATGACTTTCATGTGAACCAGTGTCAGTGAATTTTTACGTGCAATTACATATTATTTGGATTATAACACTGACAACACCACATGGCAAATAATTTAAGGTCCTTTGCCTGTAAATGGAAATCAGAAACCTACAATTACACAACGCCTTTATTTCAGAAAATGAATCATCTGCAATCAGCTAGCAGGGCACTGGGGGCGGAGCTACAACAGTCAGGCTCGTGTGGCTCCGCCCAGATCAGCAAGGTGAAGCTGGGGCCGCGTGTTGCAGCTGACAGCTGGATGTGGCCAAACAGCTGCTACAAGCCCCAGCTCAGGCCAGCGCTATAGAGCAGAGTATGTGCACACACACACACACACACTCACACACACATATACTGTCCCTCCACCTTCTACAAAACCATACATACCCATATACTGTTCCTTCACCTACAAAACCATACATACCCATATACTGTTCCTCCACCTTCTACAAAACCATACATACCCATATACTGTTCCTCCACCTTCTACAAAACCATACATACCCATATACTGTTCCTCCACCTACAAAACCATACATACCCATATACTGTTCCTCCACCTACAAAACCATACATACCCATATACTGTTCCTTTCAAAACCTACACAAAACCATACATACCCATATACTGTTCCTCCACCTTCTACAAAACCATACATACCCATATACTGTTCCTCCACCTTCTACAAAACCATACATACCCATATACTGTTCCTCCACCTTCTACAAAACCATACATACCCATATACTGTCCCTCCACCTTCTACAAAACCATACATACCCATATACTGTTCCTCCACCTTCTACAAAACCATACATACCCATATACTGTCCCTCCACCTTCTACAAAACCATACATACCCATATACTGTCCCTCCACCTTCTACAAAAACCATACATACCCATATACTGTCCCTCCACCTTCTACAAAACCATACATACCCATATACTGTCCCTCCACCTTCTACAAAACCATACATACCCATATACTGTCCCTCCACCTTCTACAAAACCATACATACCCATATACTGTCCCTCCACCTTCTACAAAACCATACATACCCATATACTGTTCCTCCACCTTCTACAAAACCATACATACCCATATACTGTTCCTCCACCTTCTACAAAACCATACATACCCATATACTGTCCCTCCACCTTCTACAAAACCATACATACCCATATACTGTACAAAACCCATACCCATATACCTTCCTACCTTCAAAACCATACATACCCATATACTGTCCCTCCACCTTCTACAAAACCATACAAACCCATATACATCCCCCACCTTATACAAAACCATACATACCCATATACCTTCTCCACCTTCAAAAACCATACATACCCATATACTGTTCCTCCACCTTCTACAAAACCATACATACCCATATACTGTCCCTCCACCTTCTACAAAACCATACATACCCATACCCATATACTGTCCCTCTGCCTTCTACAAAATAAAAATGCTAACATAAAACATTATTGCATGTTTACAAAAACATACATAAATAAAGTCATACCCATAATATTTACATTTTAACAAAACCATAAATCAAACATATACTGTCCCTCTATGTTCTACAAAATAAAACTGCTAACAAAAATCAGATGTTTTTAAAAATGAAAGTCAGAAATATTTAGCATTTTAATGTAAAGGTACAAAATCAAACATTAAAAATGCCTCATATGTTCAATTGCACTGACTGCTTGCAATATCAGACAAGAAATGACACTTGATTAATTTGAAACACACACACATGCATACATAAAAACTTAATTCATATAATAACCTCAACATCCAAAAGGTAATATTTGGGATCTCTTTCCCAAATCAAAGCTGCACAAAATGTTCACATCAACATGGTCCCCACAAAATGCTGATATCAACACGGTCCCCACAAAATGTTTATATCAACATGGTCCCCACAAAAGGCAAAATACATACCTACACACACATTTATGCAAGTGCAACATGGCATCGCCCTATAGAAACACTAGAACAATCTGAGTAGTCCTTTGGCGTTCTGCGTCTTGATGGTAGAGTTAGGTTCATGCAGTTTGTTTAGTTCAGTGTTTGTTTAGTTCGGTATTTGTTTAGTTCGGTGTTTTAGTTCGGTGTATAATGAAGAAGTTGACTGAGTTGTTGACTGAGAAATCCCATCACACTAGTCAGTGAAATGGCATCTATTCCTGAAAGTTAAAGCAAACTCCGCCACGTACTCCATCTACTTCTCTCTCGCGTTGGTGACCTTCAAAAGCAGATAGCAGTGGTCTTAGCTGCTGATCACAGGCTTCAACAATGAGCATTCCCACACACACACACACACACACAGCCTCACACGCACCCATACACCCTCTCACACACACAATGTCTTAATTTAATCTACTGCTCTTTTTTCAATAACACTGAAGCTTAACTGGCTCTGACAGCTTTGCCAAGTAGAGTCCAAACAACCCTTCCCAGCACCGACTTTCTCCTACTTGTACGTTTCTAATTAGGCACAATCAGCCTGAATGATATTTATCGATTCCCACATCTCTGTTTGTAGTCCCCCCCTCCCCCGCTAACACTACCCTCGTACCGCTGGCTAGGCTAACATTTGCTGCTAATTTTAGCCCGAGTAAAACAATTATGATTGATGCAGGTATGTTTCTTCAAAATATTAAACAGCTAATCCAAAAAGGGCCAAGTAATTAATCTGCACGGTTATGCCAATGAAGACGTTCAATATCAGCCTTAAAATTTAATATTACACTGCTCGGGTTTGATTTAATAAGCTTTCTTGTGACGGGCAGTGAGTGCGAACGAAAAGGAAGCGATCATGCCAAGTCTCAGAGAAAAAGAGGGGTTTAATGAATAACGTGCGCAAACAAAAGACCCGTGCACTTGACCCCGATTAAGGATATAATAACCAGCGGTCAACTGGTACATAGACAAGGCATATATAGCCTGACAAACTACCGTCAGGTGAGGGAGCTAATAAGCTCCACCCACCTGAGGGACGCACACAACGCAACAACAACAGGACAACTGCCGCTGTACCGTAGGCGACCGGTAGGGGAAGCCTCCCACACCGTGACAGACCCCCCCACCAAGCCGCACTACGGCCCGATGTGCGGTTCACAGCGGCAGAACACAAGACGCAAGACGAAGGGGCAGGAAGGCGGGGACAAGGCAGGGAAACACCTCCTGCGGTCCCGGAGCTGAAACACAAAACATATAACATAAATTAGCTCCCGCCTCCCTGGGCGGGACCCTGGACCGACTGGGCCGTCAACAATGGACAACCACGCCCCAGTCGGTCACAGAGCCCTCACGCCCCAAGGGCCCCCACACAGTGTGCGTGAGTGCAGGTTACCTCCCTACTGACACAGTTGAACGCGTCTCCTGGACCAACCTCTCGGCTCGGGGCAGACCACTATCCAGGGCCTGGAGTACCCCTGGCTTTACCTAGCCCGGCCAGGGAGACCACCCCCTTTTGGAGGGGTACGAAGCAAGGGTGGACTCCTCCACCCTGCCGGAGGTTCCAACTGGAGAGCACTCCCTCCCTCTAATGGGCCGGCTAGCTCCAGGGTGAAACCCTCGTCAACCCGAGCACGAGGGCAGGTCCAGGGACTCCACAGTCAACCGCGGGAGGAACCTGCACACAATACATACTGTACGCACAAACACACACACAGACACGACACAAACGCGCACTTACCCTGACCTTCTGGCACCCCCTGACACAGGGGGGAGGTCTCCTTCTCGGAAGGAGGGGACACCCCTTTGCTACGCCCCTCACTGGAGGAAGGGGGCCCCTACCGTCTCCGGAGAACACTCTCGAATCCCTGGTCAGGGCCTCCCGTAGGAGCTGCGCCTTCCGTGCCACAGACTGTGGCACGGGACCCTCCATAGCCCCTCCCCCAAACGCCCTTTGGAGGAGGAGCGTACGGGGAATTACATAAAACAATCCACAAACACGCTAGGACAAACACAAACACGAAGTGGGCGACACAAACACACAAACATACACGTGCACTTACCCTGACCCACTTACACCCTTTTACATGGGAGGAGGGAGCTCCGTCTCAGCATGAGGACACCCTACCTGCTCAGGAGACTCCCTCCCATGGGTCAGGGCCTCCTAATGGAGCTACGCCCTCTGTGCCACAAACGGTGGCACAGGACCCCATATAGCTCCCCCCCAAAACATATTTTGGGAGCCCTTAGGGGAATTACATAAAAACACGAAAGACAAACACAAACACGCAAGACAAACGGCAGACGCACCTTCCACTCACTAGCTCTAGCCCGCAGTCTCACACACGCATCACACACATCTCACACATGCACATGCACAAACACAGACTGCGGGCGAGCACTTTTAGCGAGAAGGCGCCGCCCCCTTGGAGGAGAGCGCTACCAGGCTTTCGCTACTGTCACCGTCGTGCCACACCACGTGCTACACAAACACACAAACAAACAAGCACGTAGGCACGACGGGACAAGCGATTTACAACCTAGCTCTCCTCCCACACACATTCAAACAACAAAATTTCACACGGACAAACACTTACCACGAGACATGACCACAAACGAAGGAAAAAGTAAAGGAGACTGGCGGCTTCCGAAAGGTGGCTGGTTATTCTGTGACGGGCAGTGAGTGCGAACGAAAAGGAAGCGATCACGCCAAGTCTCAGAAAAAGAGGGGTTTAATGAATAACGTGCGCAAACAAAAGACCCGTGCACTTGACCCCGATTAAGGATATAATAACCAGCGGTCAACTGGTACATAGACAAGGCATATATAGCCTGACAAACTACCGTCAGGTGAGGGAGCTAATAAGCTCCACCCACCTGAGGGACGCACACAACGCAACAACAACAGGACAACTGCCGCTGTACCGTAGGCGACCGGTAGGGGAAGCCTCCCACACCGTGACATTTCTTATATACACCAGACAACTGAAACATTTCTTTCCTGCTACCGTGTCACATTAAAACCACAGTCATGTATATTTTGTGTTGTTTCATCCCAATATCTCTGTAGCTTTGTAGTTCTGTTGTATACCAGTGCCACTCTTAAAACATAAATTTTTATATCAAAACTACGATAGTCCATAGAGGTGGCGTGATACAGCTCTACTACTGTCAGTAGTACAGATCAAAACGTCTCCTACAAGGGCGCGTGATGTGTGATGCCCCTGTAAGTGTTCTGCCCCCGGGGTGAGAGTCTCCACCAGCCCTCGCTTCCGCTCCACAGCTGAACCCACCGCACTGTGTTTGAGTGGCGCGACCCCTGCCCGACCCCTGCCCGACCCCTGCCTGACCTCTGCACCCAGGCCGAGCGGGAACGCTGCGTGCTGGACGGCACCAGCCCTCTCAGCTGGGCTCCCTCACCTGGGCACTGGCCCGCGCTTTGATCACAGCCTGAGGCCCTAGGCAAGCTGCCAGCCAGCAGGCAACTTTGCTGTGTAGTTGGTTTTTGCCCCCCCACACACACACACACACCACTGCCACCACCATCCTTCGAAAAACACTGAGCTGAATTCTGCCCTACGAATCAGCCCAGCGCTCGGTGGCGGTACAGTGAAGCAGCCTTTGATGTGGGGGGTGTTGATATTGTTGTTTTTTTATTTTTTTTTTTCAACCAGCTACTCATAATTCGAATGTGAATTCTTGCTGCTCAGTAAATGGGGCACTGTGGGGGACGGAGGGAAGGCAGTGCGATGTGCACATCCAGCCTGGCCAATGGGACTCAATTTGAGGGTAAGGTTGGACTGCCTTCATCCATAATTTCCCTATCTCACGCTTCCAAATAGAGATTGACTTTAGCTGCCCTCCTCTCGGCTGGCGGAGGGGAGGGGCGGGTCACCCGGGGTCCTGTCTGACTCAGTGTAAGAGGGTGTCCCGCTGAGATAATTGCTGTTTCTGGTTGCCTCTTCAGCTGCCTGAGTGTGTATGCTGGAACCTTCCATTCTCCCGACTGCTGGATGAATTTCTGAGTGTCTCTCTGCTGTGCGGACAGAAAGGACAGCGAGACTCGCTGGGGGACCGAAAAACCGAGACAGAGAAAGAGCGGGTGTCATTTATGTATACATATAAGAGCTTCTGTGATATAAATGCTTATTTTATTGGATATGTTGAGGTTGAGAGATGAACCAAAGATGGTAGAAGTTGCATTGATGTGTGTGTGTGTGTGTGTGTGTGTTGGAAGCAGCATGTGTGTGTCGAGAGCTCTACACAGTACAGACTGGAGCAGGTTGTTGATGGAGGGGTGTTCGGCTGATTCAGCTTTCCCAGACCCCTCGCTTTCTCCTCTTCCTGTGGTTGTGAATGTTTCTCAGGTTAGGGGAGGTGCACCACATTCAACCGGAGTCAGCATTTCTTCTTCTTTTCAAAACAGAAGCAATTAAATGGCTTATGCATACAGTCAGTATCGAAATACACTGAGGCCTGGCTGTCTGATCATGGTGTTGGTATACACCTCACCAAAAAAGGAATCTATGACCCAAACGAGATGCGTTCTCGTTAAGGACGCTCGCATTACAAAGGCATGAAGAAATTAATTACTCCATGAACAACACATTGCACAGTGCAGGTCTAAACTATTAACAACTGTGCAATCTGTGGAGTCTTGTAATAAAAAAAATGTTTTTAGAAAACATCCTAATTGTAAACTTTGAATAATCTCTCAGTGCTGAAATATTAAACAGATGCTGCGTTAAACCTTGGTAACCTAAAGTGTAATATTAATGTAATATTAAATCCATGAAGGATGCCATGTCTCCCAGGTTCCCTAGAACTACCTGTGAGCATACGATGGTCTGAGTAGCAGCGTAGAGATGTTTGACCCATTACCCGTTAACCATTAACATCACGCTGAGCTACAACTCACCTTAAAGCACCCAAAGAAAATATCTAGACTTGAGGAGAATGAAGAAACCTGCATTATTAACGTTAAAATGATCACGCTCCAATTTCATCAAGTCATAATATAAGTTGCCCCTATCTACTGCATCGTCCTTGACTCATTTACACAAAAGCTCATCGCACGTTAAGATATTGTAGGGCACCTTGAGAAGTCCTGATTAATTGTTGGAAGAGTGAGCCTTTTCTCTCACTCCCTGCACTACAATAAGGGTCGTCATGCTCATTTTCACTTCAAACAGTTGACCTCTGACCCTCAGTCAAACCAGGCAGGGATCTGGAGATTCTTTCATTATGACACTAAGTAGAGACTGCAGTCCAGACCCTCTGGAGACCAAGCCATTAGCATGCCTTTGAAAACATCGGTTTGTTCTTCTCATGACCCACCTCCATTAAAAAGCATTTGTTCATCACAGGGCTTTATGACCACCACTGCAATTTTAAATGTATTTAGGGCTGGTTTCCCAGACATAAGATTAAAATCATAGCTCTAGAAAGATTCCTGACTGACAGCCTAATTTGAGCCATCTTAAGGTGAATTCGAAGTATTACAGTTACCTTCAGTCTCAGAAGGAAGGTCTGAGGTAACATTTACATCTATGTAGACTCCTTAATGATGATTTAAGCTTTAGATTCAAATATTTCAGCACATCACTCTTCAGATTTGTGGCCAGATGGAAGGAGGCAGAGTGTATGTGAACACTGATTTCTTGGGGAACTTAGATGACTAAGATTTTTTTTAAATGGCCTTAATGGCGAGAGAAACCTCATCAGTGTGGATCTTAACCTCACCGATGTCAAGCGTAGACATTGTGAGCCTTTACAGAAGCCCAGGTCCTCCCCAGATGCCCACACACACACACATACTCACACACACAATCACACCCCCAAACCCATACCCCGTCCCACACCCAGACCCACACCACAACCCAAACACCCAACCCACACCCAGACCCACATGCAAGGCCACACCCAGACCCACATGCAAGGCCACACCCACACCCACTCCCAAGGCCACACCCACTCCCAAGGCCACACCCCTTCAGCCTTCACGGACCTGGCATCACCATGGCGCTCTCGTAGCAGCGAGTGGGAGCGACGGCGGACCGAACTCGCGGTGAAAGATTTGCACTCGCCGCGCTCGCCGCGTTCCATTTGCCCCGGCACTCCGCTTGGCTATAATGATAATGAGGGGGTGTCCAGTCCTCACTCAATCAGCAGCTCGCAGCTGACAGAGCAAGGGAGGGGGAGGAGCCGTCACCGTCGCCAGGGCGACAGCCGCAGCTGCACGCTGGCCGTCAGGCGCTAGCGCGAGCCGACTACTGTCTCCGTCTCCCCACTGGGCGCTTCAGCTTCTCTCAGAGACAATCAGAATCTCCTAATTAACTCGCTAAAGTCTCCCACCTGAAACGGCACATGTCACACGCAGATGGAGCAGATGACTGAGTTGCCACGTGCAGAGATAGATTGCGAGAGTTGGGATGTAAAACGCCCTTCGAAGGACTGGTGTGTAGTGGGCTTTGCAGTGCAGTAAGTGTTTTGGAAACCAAACTGTGTTAAGGGGCTTAGTGAAGTGTGGTGAGAGATCATTAGAGGATTAGGCTATTGGAACAGCAATATATGCAAGCGAATATGTAATAAAGGTGACAGATATCTTTCTGGATTATTCAAGACCTAAAGGAGAGCTGCTACTCTTTCTATGGTACTGCAAGGATCAGGCAGTGATGTTTCATCATAAATGTGTCCTGGTATACACTCAAACAGCCCTTTCAACGTGAGCCATTTGGCCATCTACACTGTTACTGCTACATCAGCCATATGTGCTGTCAGCTCTTCCAACCCAAACACTCCTGAAAAAATCAATTCGCTTTAAAAGCAGATTCATGAAAAGCAGATTTGGACAGTAAGGTGAAAATATGGATCTTTTGCTTAAATGTACCAGGGAGCGGTAACAGTAAGGACAGACGATCTAATTACAGGCTCAGACATATTCCAAATAAAAGCCTGAGTATTAATAAGCTGTCTGAGATGTCAACACAGCAGTTGGTTGTATTTTAAAATAATGAGATTCTGTCTTGGCACTTGAAAAGAAATCAGCAAAATATGATAGCCTTCCTTATGTGAGAGACAATGCTTTATAGCCCACTCTATGGGCTTGTCTGTTATTTTATTTCACACACACACACACACACACACACACACACACACACACACACACGCACACACACAAATCAACCACTTTATTAGGTTCACCTGTTCAACTGCTAGTTAACCCAAATATCTAATCAGCCAATCACATAACAGCAACTCAGTGCATTTAGGCATGTTCAAGACGAGCTGTGGATTTTCACCCGAACTGAGGGGATACCCGAACTGAGGGGATACCCGAACTGAGGGGATACCCGAACTGAGGGGATACCTGAACTGATGGGATACCTGAACTGATGGGATACCCGAACTGAGGGGATACCCGAACTGATGGGATACCCGAACTGATGGGATACCGTTAAGCCCAACATGACCCCTCAGATGGTAGTGATACTGTGCGAGTTGACCCCTTTATTGTGATGTTCATTTTGTCCATGTACAGTGTGCACGTGACAACAGAATTTGTGCTGTTTTCATCTGGTCACACGTCACCACCTGCACTCCAATTAAATTACGTATTAGGCTTGTAAATCTAATAAACGGAGAAACAAATCTAAGAGAATTATGGATGTGAAGTGGACAGAGTTACTGTGGCCACATTACACCAGATTCCCACATGTGGATTACACATGTGCTTTGTGTCTGACAGCAGTATTTGTGATTTTCAGGAATGCATACTGGGCTCATCAGAGCTTCCCAAAAGGATCTAGTGAAGAAATTGACATTTTTTTCATGTATTCTATGACCAGGAAAATATAAACTTGACACATTCTTAAAATATTATGTAATCAGCGATAGGAATCTAGGCATGTTGTCTCTGAAGGCTATTGATATTTCTTTATGGATACTTTCTGGATACTTGTTTTATTTTAATTATTTAATTCTTTACGTAGTCTGGTCACCCTGCAGTACTAGTGTGCTTCCTCTTATCCCCCTGCTGGACAACAGGCATGAGCTACACCTCCCACACGAGTGGGGAAATTAACAAACCTGGAGCTTAGAAACCTCTGCGAAGTAAATCGTAAAACTATGTTGGAGACACAAAACCGCAAAAAGTACTGCAATACCTGAACACTTACCACCTCAGTACCTCAACACTCACACCTCAACACTTACCACCTCAGTACCTCAACACTCACACCTCAACACTTACCACCTCAGTACCTCAATACTCACACCTCAACACTTACCATCTCAGTACCTCAACACTCACACCTCAACACTTACCACCTCAGTACCTCAATACTCACACCTCAACACTTACCACCTCAGTACCTCAATACTCACACCTCAACACTTACCACCTCAGTACCTCAACACTCACACCTCAACACTCACACCTCAACACTTACCACCTCAGTACCTCAATACTCACACCTCAACACTTACCACCTCAGTACCTCAACACTCACACCTCAACACTTACCACCTCAGTACCTCAACACCTCACACCTCAACACTTACCACCTCAGTACCTCTCACTCACACCTCAACACTTACCACCTCAGTACCTCAATACTCACACCTCAACACTTACCACCTCAGTACCTCAATACTCACACCTCAACACTTACCACCTCAGTACCTCAACACTCACACCTCAACACTTACCACCTCAGTACCTCAACACTCACACCTCAACACTTACCACCTCAGTACCTCAATACTCACACCTCAACACTTACCACCTCAGTACCTCAACACTCTCACACCTCAACACTTACCACCTCAGTACCTCAATACTCACACCTCAACACTTACCACCTCAGTACCTCAATACTCACACCTCAACACTTACCACCTCAGTACCTCAACACTCACACCTCAACACTTACCACCTCAGTACCTCAATACTCACACCTCAACACTTACCACCTCAGTACCTCAACACTCACACCTCAACACTTACCACCTCAGTACCTACCACCTCAGTACCTCAATACTCACACCTCAACACTTACCACCTCAGTACCTCAACACTCACACCTCAACACTTACCACCTCACCTCAGTACCTCAACACTTACCACCTCAGTACCTCAATACTCACACCTCAACACTTACCACCTCAGTACCTCAACACTCACACCTCAACACTTACCACCTCACCTCACCTACCTCACCACTCACAACCTCAACCTCAACACTTACCACCTCAGTACCTCAACACTCACACCTCAACACTTACCACCTCAGTACCTCAATACTCACACCTCAACCACCTCAGTACCTCAACACTCACACCTCAACACTTACCACCTCAGTACCTCAATACTCACACCTCAACACTTACCACCTCAGTACCTCAACACTCACACCTCAACACTTACCACCTCAGTACCTCAATACTCACACCTCAACACTTACCACCTCAGTACCTCAACACTCACACCTCAACACTTACCACCTCAGTACCTCAATACTCACACCTCAACACTTACCACCTCAGTACCTCAACACTCACACCTCACACCTCAACACTTACCACCTCAGTACCTCAACACTCACACCTCAACACTTACCACCTCAGTACCTCAACCACTCACACCTCAACACTTACCACCTCAGTACCTCAATACTCACACCTCAACACTTACCACCTCAGTACCTCAACACTCACACCTCAACACTTACCACCTCAGTACCTCAATACTCACACCTCAACACTTACCACCTCAGTACCTCAACACTCACACCTCAACACTTACCACCTCAGTACCTCAATACTCACACCTCAACACTTACCACCTCAGTACCTCAACACTCACACCTCAACACTTACCACCTCAGTACCTCAATACTCACACCTCAACACTTACCATCTCAGTACCTCAACACTCACACCTCAACACTTACCACCTCAGTACCTCAATACTCACACCTCAACACTTACCACCTCAGTACCTCAACACTCACACCTCAACACTTACCACCTCAGTACCTCAACACTCACACCTCAACCTCAACACCTCAGTACCTCAACACTCACACCTCACCACCTCAGTACCTCAATACTCACACCTCAACACTTACCACCTCAGTACCTCAACACTCACACCTCAACACTTACCACCTCAGTACCTCAACACTCACACCTCAACACTTACCACCTCAGTACCTCAACACTCACACCTCAACACTTACCACCTCAGTACCTCAACACTCACACCTCAACACTTACCACCTCAGTACCTCAACACTCACACCTCAACACTTACCACCTCAGTACCTCAACACTCACACCTCAACACCGTATCACTTCAATACTGCAACACATCAACAGCACAATACCTCAGCAAAGAATTGTCTCCATAAAGGGAGCATCCTTGGTCATTTAGAATTGGGTCTGTATTTATTACCCACATATCTCAGAGGCATTAGTTCCATCTGAATCCACCAAGTCAGTCATTTTTATGGACTGGGTGCTTTTTACCTACTGTATAACAACAGCTAGAAATAACCCCATTATTTTTATACCATGCAAATTGACAGGTCAATAAATATTCCATCGCATTCTGTGGAAAATTAGTTATTGCACTTTTTATCAAGTATGGAAGCCCTTGAAGAAGAGGAAGCAGTAGCTTCCATTGTATACTGTGGCATTTGCCAAAGGCCTTCTCAGAGGAGCGATGCATTGGCTAGGGTTATATATATACACACAAATATATATACACACACTTATATATATGAATGAAGTAATGGCTCTTGAGACGCACTGGATCAGTGGATCAAGTGTGTTCGATTAGCACTGGAGCTAATCTGGTTTGCCTCTGGATAGGAGGCATTATATTGTGTGCTATAACTGCTGTTTTGTTATGTTAATTTGCATTCTTATGGTCCTCTATTTTTTAGATAAAAACTCAATGGTATCTTCACTAGCATTTCCAGATTATTTGGAAAAAATGGAATCATCACGGTATGGAGGCCCCCTGCCAGCCGCCCCCGTCAGCAGCGGCAGTATTTCATGTTGTCCTGTTGTTGTGACATTGTGTTCGTCCCTCAGGTGGGCGTGGCCCATTAGGGAACCCGACACCTGAGGGTTGTTTGTCTGTCTATACATGTCTTGTCTTTGTACCAGTAGACTGATGGTTATTGTATCCTTCATTTGGATTAGTTCACGGGTTTTGCGTTAGTGCACTTTATTCTTTAAACCCTCCCTTTTCCCTGAGACTGCCGTGGTCGCTTCCTTCTGTTTTTCTCACTCACTCGCCTGTCACAGGAATCAAAAACAGGGGGACCAGGCCGAGCTGCATGTAAAGCGGAGCGAGTGGTTTAAGATGCACAAAACTGTGCTCAGAAATACACCCCGGCTGTCCAGCGAGTTTTGAATGTGAAATAAATGTAAATGTATTATATGCATTTAGAAAAATACATTTAAAACATTTAAAAAATAAATTTAGCAGCCTCCCATTTAAAGGCAAGCACAGCCACTTTAAATCTAAACGTATGACAGTGTTGGACACACTACAAAAATGAAATTAGCACTGTGCCATCACCTCTGAACACCTGAGAGTGTGTGTAACGGCAGGAAAGACTCTGAGTAAGTACACCTCAGAATGCAGTGTGTCATAACACGAAAAATATGAGATGGGTAAATTCTCTTGGGGGAAAAACATCTTAAGGAACTAATCAACATTCTTCATCACTATAACATAGTTAAGGAAATTGCACACAAAGCCGGCAATAAATGAAAAATAAACAAACCCCCTAGTTCAAGTCCTCATCCAGGGTACACCAAGAACTCACAGTCTTTCTTATAGTCTCAAATGTGTGTGTGTGTGTGTGTGTGTGTGGTGCTTTGTTGGTCATTCACACTGCTCAACCAGTCACCAAGCCCTCTGTATTTTATTCTCTGTATTTTATTCTCTGTATTTTATTCTCTGCATTTTTTTCCACTGTATTTTTTTCTGCGTATTTTGATTTCAAGGTTGGGTTGCATCACTGAAATAAATAATTGAATAATAGTATATTATATATTATATAATTACATACAATATTATATATGTCACGGTGACGCTCCTGGACCCCTCCCCTTGGGCGTGTGTTTGCGTTGTCTGCGTCTAGGTCTGACCATGTATGTACTTCCGTGGGAGTGATGGGATGTGAGTGTGTTCATCGGTCTCACCTGTGGCTTGTCTCGTTCTCACATGGGTTTCGTGTAGTTTGTCTATTTAATGTGCGAATACGCAGTGTCCTGTGCTCGTCTTTGTTTTCTGTGAGTAAATGTTTCGTGCAGGCTACCTAGCCAGCATTATAAATATAAATAAATAAAAACGTGTCTGGAAGAACGCAAGTATTCTCTACATTCTGTCCGTGAACCTCGCGTTACAGAAAGACGAGCCGTACGACAGAATGCCAGGGTATGTGCGGGACAGGAAGAAGGCCAAGGGGACAAAGAAAAAGGGTAAGCGCCAGCGCACCCCCTCCGCGGCCGTCCCGCATGACCGCAGGTGGGATTTCCACGACGCAGAGGGAGGCGGAGGCTTCTTCCTCTGCACTGAGGACGATGTGGCCACGGCGGAGGAGCTGCATGACCAGATCATCCAAGGGTGTGGGGATGAGGAGTAGAAAGAACTGGCGGGTTTCTACCGTGAGCTAGCGGACCAGGCAATGCGCGGCCAACCCGACCAGTTAGCGAGGGGCTCCTCCCCCTGCCTGACGAATTGTCCCAAGACACGTTAAGTCCGATTTACTTGAGCGCCTGGACCATGCGCCCTGCCCCTCCCGAATATGAATTCGGGGAGGAAGAATCTGATGACCTCCCTCCGTCGGTATACTCAGAAACTACCGGGTACTACGGGGAAGCCAGCCCCCCGCCATCGGTGTACTCGGAGGCTACTGAGTGCTACGGGGAAGCCAGCCCCCCGCCATCGGTATACTCGGAGGCTACCGATCATTACGGGGAAGCCAGCCCCTCTCCGCCTGTGTACGCGGAGACCCCCGAGTGTCACGGGGAGGAGGAAGAAGAGGAGTCGCAGCCGGTACACTCGGAGAATCCCGCGTACTACGGGAGGGAGGAGACCGAGTGTTACAGGGCAAGGATAAGCCCTTCCTCACCCATGTGCACAGGGGAGGCAAACTATTACGGGAGGGGGAGAGCGACAGCCTGACACCCTCGGAATACTGCTATGAGAAGCAGGAGGGTCAAGGAGAGCAGCCCTACCGGACTGAAGGTCGCTACTCCACGCTGTCGGAGGAGCGCATGGAGTGCTACGTGGAGAACCCTGGGGAGGTCGACGTGAGGAGTTATCACTCCTCAGAAGAGGAGGAGATGGAGGTCCAAGCGGGAGGAGCCGTTAGAACCCCGACTGTGCCCAGCCAAGGGGCGGATCGCTCGGCAACGTCGGTCTGGAAGACGAGAATGTCTCCCAAGCCCAAGAGCACGAAGGGCCCTCCGGTGGCGACAAAAGGAACTGTGCAAAACCCTAGGGGGCGGAGCACAGTCTAGAAATCCCGGTGGGGGGGGAAAGGAAAACCACCGGGCGCCATTGGCAACCCCAGGAAGGCAGACCCCGCCCGACCACGGGGTTTCGAAGTTGAAGGCGGCTCCCAAGCCCAAGAGCACAAAGGGTCCTCTTGTGGCGAGAAAAGGAAGTGCGCTCGAAGTTGAATGCGTCTCTCACGCACAAGAGTACAAAAAGGGTCCTCGTGTGGCGAAAAAAGGAAGTGCGCCCCCGAAGTTGAATGCGTCTCCCAAGCCCAAGAGCACAAAGGGTCCTCGTGTGGCGAAAGAAGGAAGTGCGCAAAACCCTAGGGGCGGAGCACAGCCTAGAGATCCCGGTGGGGAGGAGAAAGGAGAACCACCGGGCGCCACATGTGCAAACCCAGGACTGCAGACCCCGCCGATCGCGGGGGTTCCCGCTGTTGAGACCGGTGGTCTCACTCATATCAATGCCTGTGTTTTTGTCTGTCCCCGTGTTTCTCCCCAATCCATTTTTCCCTCTTGTGCCATTGGTGTTGTATGTTCCTCTGTGTGTGTGTATGCAAGTCCCTGTGATGTCTAACGTGTTTTCCCCGTCTTCCCAGGGAGGGTGTTCTGAGCGCTATCACGGCGGAGCCTCTCGTGGAGGAGTCGACCCCGCAGGCGAGGTTCCCGGCGGTCCCGGGCCTGTCCAATGGTTGGGTCCGGGGCTTTACAGCTGCGCTGGGCAACCCGGGGCGGTGGTTGCCCTTAGTGGGGGGCTCTGTCACGGTGACGCTCCTGGACCCCTCCCCTTGGGCGTGTGTTTGCGTTGTCTGCGTCTAGGTCTGACCATGTATGTACTTCCGTGGGAGTGATGGGATGTGAGTGTGTTCATCGGTCTCACCTGTGGCTTGTCTCGTTCTCACATGGGTTTCGTGTAGTTTGTCTATTTAATGTGCGAATACGCAGTGTCCTGTGCTCGTCTTTGTTTTCTGTGAGTAAATGTTTCGTGCAGGCTACCTAGCCAGCATTATAAATATAAATAAATAAAAACGTGTCTGGAAGAACGCAAGTATTCTCTACATTCTGTCCGTGAACCTCGCGTTACAATATAACTATAATTAAACATGATATTATTTTATTCGTTTATCTATACATTGCTTATTTAATTATTTATATTATAATTTAATGTAACTGTTATTTCTCTATTGCTACATGATACCATATATTGATTTACTGAATTAATTTATTTTATTTTATTTACTTTGTCCCAAAAAACCTTCATTAACTTTCCTTCTCTCTTCAAAATGGTCGATGTATTCAGCCAGTAGGTTTGCAGGGATAATACAGCCTTCTGTGTTAGCTATCTGCCCACCTTCAACTAGAGGCTGTTCTACGAAACCTTAATGCAAAAGTGACTCGCTACATAGCTCACAGTGTATGTTTGTGTTTTCCTGGTGCTACGTACTGCTCTATAAGCCTCATTGCATTACATTTAAACATTAAATCATGCCTATCTGGATGTTATCTTTCGATTTACCATTTACAATTCACAGAGGATGATATAGTGGGTACATCTCTGGGCTGCAAAAGACTGAGTCTGAATGTTTCCCAGATACATAAATGTTCTGTCTCAGTTTCTTGGCTTCAGGCCCTGAAGGGTGTAAGCTGGCATTGTCTGGCCATTTTCCTTCTCTAACTCATCACAGCTGATTCTGATTGAGCTGGGTAAACAGAGCACAACGGCTAACGTGAGGTAAAGAGATGGCTAGTCCTCGATCGGGAGATGCGCCGCCATGAGAGGTTCAGCTCCAACACATCTCCTCTACGCAGTAGAGTGTGGTGGGTTTGTATCCCACTGGGTTGTACAGGAATGTTTACATATTAATGAGGTCGATCACTCTGGTTGAAACCAGAGATTTTTTATGTGTTTGTTCCTTTCTTCCTTGCAGAAGAATTCATTTGCATTTTTTATTAAAGGTATGTTTGGTACAAAAAAACCAAATGACTAACTACAACCTATATTGATCCATCCATCCATCCATTTTCTTCCGCTTATCCGGGTCCGGGTCGTGGGGGCAGTAGCCTAAGCAAAGAGGCCCAGGTTTCCCTCTCCCCAGTCACCTCTTCCAGCTCTTCTGGGGGGATACCAAGGCGTTCCCAGGACATCCGAGAGATATAATCTCTCCAGCGTGTCCTGGGTCTTCCCCGGGGCCTCCTCCCAGTTGGACTCATTTCGGCCGCTTGTATTCGCGATCTCATTCTTTCGGTCACTACCCAAAGCTCGTGACCATAGGTAAGAGTCGGAACCCATATTTTATAACCCATATATTATATATGGAAATTATTATGCCCAAAAACAATATGCTGCTCAAGATTTGGACTAAATGTCTGGTCTTGATGGATTGATGATAAACTGATGTTTAAAACCCATTCGAAATAGCTAAGTTGATAAATTGAGAGCAGTAATGTTCTTGATAGGCTGAAGAAGATATTCATCCTTTCTGTTAGTCCTTGAGTGCGACAACATTACGAATGCCAAACTCACTGTGATGGATATTTCATCCAGCACAAATGTCCCAGGTGACTCCTCTTCAATACAAACCTGGGTGATGTATATTCTGGAGAGGGCTGAATGTAGCATGCTTGATAGACAGTGCAGCGTTACAAGGCCTTGTACACACTGCTTAAACACAACTTGGGAAGATCCATTTGTTTCAACGCTCCGGCAGTGTGAAGCATGTGATGAGGGGGTTCGTTGGAGTTAATCGCAAAAGTGTCTTCAGAACAGACAGGAGGATCATAGCAGCAAGAAAGCAGGAGAATTAACAGTCAAATGCACAATAATAAACACAAGGGTCAAAATCCCATGGAGTGGAACATTTGAAGCCTAACGCAATGGCACACATCAAAAGGCTTAGAAGTGCAAAATATTACATACACGCGCAAGAGCTTATGAAAAACATTACATACAGACGCAAGAGCTTATGCAAACAAGTTGGTGAGCGTGTGTATGTACGCGTTTTGGCCGTAAGTCTGTCGGACAGTTCAAATTGTGTGTAATGATCGGCAGAAGGAGCTAGAGGAGTACTAGGATAACCCAGAGTGGAAAGCCTGGAGCATAGCCTCCCACACTGGACCCGACCAGCGGGGGGTGCTGTCAGCTAAACAGTCTCCTTTGTAAGCAGTATAAATGTAGTAGAATAACAATACGTTAACCTGTTGACTTATTATTTAGTTGTTAATCTTAAAGTGTCATGCATTATTATGTAACTACACTGAAACCATCTATTTAAAAGAGTAAGAAATTCAATTCTGGCTATGCTTGGAGTCCTTAGAACAGAGTTTTGGGACCTGTATGACAGCAATTCAGAGATAATACAAGTGAGATGTCGTTAATTAGCGATTTTGGCCAATTAAGGTCGCACCTTCCTTATTTTTAGGGTTGAGGAAGATGAACGAGGAGTGTCAGGTACAGACTGCAGACATGAGTCACTTTGAAGGAGCGTGTCTGTCCGGTGGAGCGGTGAACATCACAGTGGTTGGCGAGAGGCGTGCGAGCAGACAAGGTTGCAGTGGTCTCTTTAAACGCAGAAGCTGTCAGAGAGCTGTAGCCCCCCTTGCCTGATGTCAGATCACCTCCCGGTCCAGGCCGCTTGTCTAAGGTCACCTGGCAGCTTTCCAAAAGCACCGCCGGAAACAAACCACTTTTCTACCTTGAATCGTCCTCCACCCCCTCCGTAAGGACAAACATTGATGCTGCATGGCCCACTGGGACCTTGTGGGAAACAAACAAATACGTGGACACGTGGACACAACCACTTCCCCTGTTGGCATGTTTGTTTTTGGGTTTTTTTTAAATCTGCCCGCCAATACATTACCGTGTGTCTATTTGCAGCTGTCAGGTAAGAATCCTGAGACCAGGGCCAGGAGGAGAATTAACAAGGAACCTTACGGCGGATGGGGAGTGATGGTGAAGTTATGGGGAGTGATGGGGAGTGATAGGAGGGCAGTTAGGGAGGAACAGTGATATAGCAGTGATTTGGGGGGCAGTGAGGGGCAGTGCTGGACAGAGCGGTAATTGTACAGCAGAGCTGAGGAGCTTTGACAAAGCTCTCCCCTCAGCAGAGCTCTCCCCTCAACACAGCTCTCCCCTCAACAGAGCTCTCCCCTCAACACAGCTCTCCCCTCAACACAGCTCTCCCCTCAACAGAGCTCTCCCCTCAACACAGCTCTCCCCTCAGCAGAGCTCTCCCCTCAACACAGCTCTCCCCTCAACACAGCTCTCCCCTCAACACAGCTCTCCCCTCAACACAGCTCTCCCCTCAACAGAGCTCTCCCCTCAACACAGCTCTCCCCTCAACAGAGCCCTCCCCTCAACAGAGCTCTCCCCTCAACACAGCTCTCCCCTCAACACAGCTCTCCTCTCAACAGAGCTCTCCCCTCAACAGAGGTCTCCCCTCAGCAGAGCTCTCCCCTCAACACAGCTCTCCCCTCAACAGAGCCCTCCCCTCAACACAGCTCTCCCCTCAACAGAGCCCTCCCCTCAACAGAGCTCTCCCCTCAACACAGCTCTCCCCTCAACAGAGCTCTCCCCTCAGCAGAGCTCTCCCCTCAGCAGAGCCCTCTCCTCGACAGAGCGCTCTCCTCAGCCGCCGCTTGAGTGCCTGGGGTGCTGTGTTTACCCTGCTCGAGTGCCCCGGGGTGCTATGTTTACCCTGCTCCCGCCTGGTGCTTGCTCTGGCTGTCGATTTGAAGGTGGGGTTGAGGGGAGGAGGACAGAGATTGCGTGTCAAGTGGTCTCCTGGGCTAAACTATCATTTCAAAGTGTTATCACACAATCCCGACTCCCAGGGGCTGCCTGCCTGCTAGCCTGTCTGTCTGTCTGCCATACGGAGGTGTTAGAGGAGCTCCAGGCATTATTCGCACATGCGTGTGCCAGCACACGGAGCAGCATTCCAGCCAAGTGTGCATGATGCAAACCGAAGATGATGGAACTTTTTTTGGCATTGTTTATATGTTATTAACATTTGGGTATGCTCTGTTAATTCGAACATTACCCTTGGGATATTATCAGGGCTGAAAAAGCGCTAGCTTGGTGGGAACGTTGAGAATCATACTGGGCCCATCAAGAATACAGACACTACAGTCAAAAGAAAACATGACAGCCAGGTAACCTTGCAACAATGAGACACACTGAGAGAGAGAGAGAGAGAGAGAGAGAGAGAGAGAGAGGGAGAGAGAGAGAGAGAGAGAGAGAGATTTCTCATGAGCACAACTTTATCAGTTGAAAATTTTATTTCAATCATTGACCAGTACAACTAACTCACCTAAGACATGCTAGGGTGGAGGCTGTCCCCATGATGGGTTAGGGTGGAGGCTGTCCCCATGGCCCATGGTAGGTTAGGGTGGAGTTAGGGTGGAGGCTGTTCCCATGGTGAGTTAGGGTGGAGGCTGTCCCCATGATAGGTTAGGGTGGAGTTAGGGTGGAGGCTGTTCCCATGGTAGGTTAGGGTGGAGTTAGTTTGGAGGCTGTCCCCATGGTGGGTTAAGGTGGAGGCTGTCCCCATGGTAGGTTAGGGTGGAGTTAGGGTGGAGGCTGTCCCCGTGGTGGGTTAAGGTGGAAGCTGTCCCCGTGGTGGGTTAAGGTGGAGGCTGTCCCCATGGTGGATTAGGGTGGAGGCTGTTCCCATGGTGGGTTAAGGTGGAGGCTGTCCCCATGGTAGGTTAGGGTGGAGTTAGGGTGGAGGCTGTCCCCGTGGTGGGTTAAGGTGGAGGCTGTCCCCATGGTGGATTAGGGTGGAGGCTGTCCCCATGGTGGGTTAAGGTGGAGGCTGTCTCCAGTCTGTGGGGTTCAGCACTTGTTGTTGTGATAATGACATAACTTCTGGGATTCTTGATTAACCATGCCGGTGTGCTAATGCTAATTTGATTATCTTCGCTAATCTAATAAAGAAGGTGCTGGTCATAAGCCACATGGTGTTCTTGCAGAGTCCTGGACAGAGTTATATAGTGTATGTCGGACCGCCATTATTACCCTGCTGCCCTGATGGCTGTTCCCCATCACCTCCAAGACATTTGCGGGCTGTAGACGTTGAGCAGTTTTCATCACGTACAATTTTCATCACGTACAGCCATGTCAAAAAGTACTCACACAACTTGTTTTTAGACTTAAAATAAAATGGATTCTTTCTTCACACTAATCTCCAGAATGTTTTTGTAATTTTTGTAAATCTGCTTGAAAAATAAATAAAAAATGAAGTCTCATTTAAATAAATATTCAAATCCTTTATTCTGCGTTTTGTAGTGGTACCTCTCAGTGATTACAGTGTTGGATCATTTTTGGTGTGTCTGTACCTGCTTCACACACACACACACATGTACAATTTTTCTCCTAGCCTTCCTTACACATCCTCTCAAGCTCCGCCAGTTTGGTGAGGTTTGAGAATCTCGTTTCTCCACAGTTTTTCGGTGGGATTAAAATCCCTGCCTGGACCACCGAAGCACTCTGTCCCATCGCCTTTCAGCGCCGTATTGCCTGGGTACTTTGGTTTGTTAGTAGGGGTGAATCTTTGCATCCATATGAGGTCATGTACACTCTAAAGGAAGTTATTTCATTTTTTCAAGGACTTCTCCAAGTACCCAGTCTGGGAGAGTGTGTAGCTGACATTACCCAGTCTGGGAGAGTGTGTAGCTGACATTACCTCAGTCTGGGAGAGTGTGTAGCTGACATTACCCCAGTCTGGGAGAGTGTGTAGCTGACATTACCCCAGTCTGGGAGAGTGTGTAGCTGACATTACCCAGTCTGGGAGAGTGTGTAGCTGACAATACCCCAGTCTGGGAGAGTGTGTAGCTGACATTACCCCAGTCTGGGAGAGTGTGCAGCTGACATTACCCCAGTCTGGGAGAGTGTGTAGCTGACATTACGGTGCTTCTGAACCACGCTTTAGCTCTTCAAGCCAAAGAGAACCATTTTCCTCTCACCAGAGGATGTTTTTCCTCCTATTCGATGTGCCATGTGCTTTTTCCTCAGGCTGGGCTTTTGTCGAGATATTTTTCTACGTTGAGATGACAATAGCATGCTAATAATTTCCTGGGCTCTCCCGTCTCTGCAAATTTATAATCTCCAAAATTGTATTAGATGAACTTGATAAATTCATTGTCTCATGAGCCAACAAGCTGTACCAAGACTCCAGGTGGTAGCAGAACTCGTCACAGCACAGTAACGGAAGCCTGGTGCCCCTGGTCACTTCCAATCCTTTAACACAATTTGTTTACAGCAGACGTTTGGCTGGAAGACTCCTCGGAGCCCGTGGCCGGTCTTTCCTCTCAGGTGTGCTGTGTGATCTTTCATCAGCAGGTGCACGCCTCTCTCTCGGTTCCCTTTGGCACAGGGGCACTGGAGCCAAGCTCTACAGCCATCAGAGTGAAGAAACGAACCAGGATGCAGATGGACTCTGGATGGTTATAACAAATGGCCTGAATTATTTACGTTAATTAGTTTCCTTCTATGTTGCAACAAACTTTAAAATCTGCTTTTTGTTAGCGTTATTAGGATTGTGGCGCTTAAGTAATGCATTAATTAAGGTAGGAAGATATAAGGAGATAAGTAGCTAGCTAGACATATAGACAGACAGACATATAGACAGACAGACATATAGACAGAGTGTTTCTTTGAGGTTCCTAACTTCGTTATTTCCATAGCAGTACCTGAACAAAATGGACCAAAGTGAAAAGGTGTAAATGCTTTTCCATTTGAACTAAAAAGGTCTGTGTGCACCTTTAACAATCAGATACAAAAGTTAATTAAAACTTCCCCAAAGTAGCGATCTTCTGTTTTAAGATGAGTGAAAGAGAAGGGAATGGTATCGGTGTCCAGGAGTATCAGTGTTCTCACGCCAGCGCACTTTGGAGGGAGAAACAGATCTTCATGGTCCATGATGGAACCCTGGAGCTGTTGTCTGGGGTTCAGTCGGAGAGCACAGCAGCCCAGAAGAATGGCAGGAGAAGGAAGGAACCCTTGGCTCAACAGAGACTCCTGGGGAAGGTCATCAAGCTACAGAAGCAGTTTATGTTTTATTTCCAAGGGCTGTTTCTGCTCTCTAGTAATAAGGGGAGGAAGCAATTGTGCTGATCCCATGCATTTTATTTTTGGCATGGAAAATTTCTCATTTACATACAGTAATCAGGGCATCTTGCTTACTTGAGATATTTAGCTGCCTAGGTCTGTAGGGATAGTACTAAAGGTTACATCCGGTGGAGAAAGTTCACTGCACTATGGATTTGTTGATATATCTTTATATATTTTGCATATGTGTATTCTTCTAGCCAATATAGAAATCTACAGTTCCCAGTTTTTCTATGTTTGTGCTCAGGGCCAGATCAGGTCCACAGGGTTAGCTCATCATGAGAACAAAAAAATGACTCATCATTATAGAATCAGAGACTGGAAGGGGTCTAAACGTTCTAGAATAAGAGACTGGTAGGGTCTAGATGTTCTGGAATCAGAGACTGGAAGGGGTCTAAACGTTCTAGAATAAGAGACTGGTAGGGTCTAGATGTTCTGGAATCAGAGACTGGAAGGGGTCTAAACGTTCTAGAACCAGAGACTTGCAGGGGTCTAAACATTCTAGAACCAGAGACTTGCAGGGGTCTAATCGTTCTAGAATCAGAGACCGGAAAGGATCTACACATTCTACACATTAGAATGTTTAGTAATAAACTATGAGCATTTTCTCCACACGCATATAAGACTTTCCATTATCGTTATAATGTGACACTTTGTGGGACATATGGTTTGTTACCCTTTTAGTGTGACACTGTTGGTTATACAATTCATTCAGACTCAGATTTCTACATGCATTATTATAATCTCTTGCATTCCATCTGGGTATATGACATATGTGAAAACTTGAAATTCTGAAGCTTGGTCGACCAGCTCGAATCTCCCGTGAGATTCCGTGATAAAACAGTACATCGTTGGCATTTCACAGGTGCATCTGCCTATCCTCAGATGTTTCCAAGTCTGTTGATTTGAAGTTGAAAGATATCTTTCATATTCTATCTCATAATTAGGTTCTTTATCACAGTTATACTAAGGTGAATCTTAGAGAGAGACAGAGAGATTCATATTTGGAAGCCACTAATTAAACTGCCTCAAAGAAAGAAAACGTACACAGGCATGTCCGCTGTTGCCGTAGCGTTTTAATACCCCAGTCTCTGCATGAAGCCTGTTCAAGCACAATGATCTGGAGTCTCTGAATCTCTGCACTCTGAATCTCTGTTCATGACATCATGATGATGTTAGGTAAGTGTTTTAATTGCTGGGCAGTTTGCCGTTTGTGTAGTAAATCTCATTTAAATTCAGCCCAGTTAATATATTACGTTCCTGCACTAGGCAGACACTCTTCCACTGCAAACTACAGCTTCACTCGTGTTGGGCAACGTTGATGGCCACTTCACTATATTGCATAATAGTCACACTTGGAAATTTACAAGCTTTTTAACATATTAATGTATTCTACTGGTTTTGCACAGTGTTGTTTTACATGCATATTTTAGGAACAAAAAACTGCTGTGCTGAACTACTGACAAACATCAGAGCCACCTGAGAACAGCTGATGTGCTCGCCCCTGCAGAGGTGCTCCACGTCTTCCCATGTACAGCTCCATTCAGGAGTCGGCGCTGTGTCTTTAGTACTCTGTGGTATTGATATGATCATTTTTTTTTTCAACCCACTCAATTCCAGAAGTGAAAACAGCTGCCTTTAACGTCTCTGCAGCCTCCTGCTTGTGAGGAGATTTTCTGGGGACTTGCGAAGGATGAAGAAATTGTTGACACTTCCTGCCTGCGGTAAACTGCTCAACACTCTCTCTGCCTTCATACACCAGTTCCCTATCAGCGCTCTATCAGTGCCCCTGTGCCGTCTCCTTTCACCACCCCAGCGGGGGACCAGGTGCATGCTGGGACAACATGGTACTGGCAGACTGCGTGGTAACTAGGACAGAGCAGAGCGGAGCCTTCCAAACATTCACAGTGCTTTTGAAACACACAGCCATTAAAAAGAGAGAGAGAGAGAGAGAAAGAGGGGGAGAACGGATTTATTCAGAGGAGACATTTAGTCCTCTCTATACTCTTGTCACTCTCTCTTTTTATTGTCAGTCAATAGTCCGCGAGGATTTGCCGATGGGAGTCGGCTGTGCTCTGATTCGCTGGAGCGAGGGCATGTTTACATCTGCTGTGGCTTCATATTTTGGCTCGAATCAACAAAATAGTGGACAGCGAAGCCTGTTGTGAATAACCCATGATAAGCAGGTGCTTTCTGATTGGTCAAAGATAAACCAAACAAATACAGAGCTTAATCAGTAAAAATATTAGTTTCATCTCTGGCTGGTTGCACGTCCCTTTTGGTTTGACAGAGATTGGGAAGATTGCACAGGTACTCAGAGAAGTGCCCTCGTTTTTTGTCTTGTCGTGATGATGTTTAACTGAACAAGTGCTATTTCTTTACGTATTTTGTTGAGGATTCTGTGTAGAAAAACTGGGGAGAAATGTAAAATCCATGTAATAAGAACGGTCCTCGTGTAACTCTGTGGCTTTGGTTATTTTCGTTCGAAGCCTCTCTAATGTTTAAACATGGATGAAAATGTTGCCAACAGTTCAAAACCATTTGAAACGCTCTTTTAAAGAGCAAACAGGCTGCCTCCAAAACAGGGTGAACCTCTTAGCGGATTTTGTAGGTGTTGTTCTTTACCCGCACAGTGCAAAACCCTTCTCTGCAGCAGCAGCCCAGAGCCAGCTAAGGCCTTTCAGCGCCATTGTGCCAATCCCTTCTTATAATGAGCTCCGTGAAGTTGAATCAGGGGTCACGGTACCATGTGACTACCACAGTGCACTCAGAGCACTCTCATACACACTCCTACGGTTCCCATACACACTCCTACGGTTCCCATACACACTCAGAGGGTCCCCACACACTCAGAGCACTCCCATACACACTCCTAGGGTTCCCATACACACTCCTACGGTTCTCATACACACTCAGAGCACTCACATACACAATCCTAGGGTTCCCATACACACTCCTAGGGTTCCCACTCCTAGGGTTCCCATACACACTCAGAGGGTCCCCACACACTCAGAGCACTCCCATACACACTCAGAGGATCCCCACACACTCAGAGCACTCCCATACACACTCAGAGCACTCCCACACACACTCAGAGCACTCCCATACACACCCAGAGCACTCCCATACACACTCAGAGGATCCCCACACACTCAGAGCACTCCCATACACACTCAGAGCACTCCCACACACACTGATTCAGCACTACCTGACATATTTGTTTTTTCGCAAGGGAGGGGATATTTTTGTTTGTTTGTTTTCATGTTGTTGTTCCTTATAAAACACAGAAAAAGCAAAGCAAGAGCTCACATCCTCTCAGTCTGAGATCTCCAGGGCCTTAATAATCACTTGCATCAGATTCATGCAAATTAGGATCACCAGTGACAGGCTTTGCTTAATAACATCAAAGGGGAAGTGGGAGAGGGGTGGGAGGAGGCTGGGTGCATGTGGAGGTTAAGAGAGGGAACACCATGTGCTGCAATGATGCACATTTACATATATGGTAATTAATTAGAATGATTAAATTACAAAACAGTGAGACTTTCATTTCTGAGCAAAGTCATACATTTGTACTCTGGGGGCTGGGAAATCCTGATTGGTGTGGATCAGGTAATTCGGTCAAAGAAAGTGCACATGCTTGTCTCTCTGTCTCGCTGTTTCTGTTATGACTTCATCCAGCTCAGCAGGAGCAGCAGTGAAGAGGAATAAGATCAGCGTCTGTGGTGGAGGATCAGCGTCTGTGGTGGAGGATCAGCGTCTGTGGTGGAGGATCAGCATCTGTGGTGGAGGATCAGTGTCTGTGGTGGAGGATCAGCGTCTGTGGTGGTGGATCAGCATCTGTGGTGGAGGATCAGTGTCTGTGGTGGAGGATCAGTGTCGGTCTGTGTGGTGGAGGATCAGCGTCTGTGGTGGAGGATCAGTGTCTGTGGTGGAGGATCAGTGTCTGTGGTAGAGGATCAGCGTCTGTGGTGAAGGATCGGTGTCTGTGGTGGAGGATCAGTGTCTGTGGTGGAGGATTAGCGTCTGTGGTGGAGGATCAGTGTCTGTGGTGGAGGATCAGCGTCTGTGGTGGAGGATCAGCGTCTGTGGTGGAGGATTAGCGTCTGTGGTGAAGGATCAGTGTCTGTGGTGGAGGATTAGCGTCTGTGGTGGAGGATCAGTGTCTGTGGTCTGTGGTGGAGGATCAGCGTCTGTGGTGGAGGATCAGCGTCTGTGGTGAAGGATCAGTGTCTGTGGTGGAGGATCAGCATCTGTGGTGCAGGATCAGCGTCTGTGGTGGAGGATCAGTGTCTGTGGTGGAGGATCAGCGTCTGTGGTGGAGGATCAGTGTCTGTGGTGGAGGATCAGCGTCTGTGGTGGAGGATCAGCGTCTGTGGTGAAGGATCAGTGTCTGTGGTGGAGGATTAGCGTCTGTGGTGAAGGATCAGTGTCTGTGGTGGAGGATTAGCGTCTGTGGTGGAGGATCAGTGTCTGTGGTGGAGGATCAGCGTCTGTGGTGGAGGATCAGCGTCTGTGGTGAAGGATCAGTGTCTGTGGTAGAGGATCAGCATCTGTGGTGCAGGATCAGCGTCTGTGGTGGAGGATCAGTGTCTGTGGTGGAGGATCAGCGTCTGTGGTGGAGGATCAGCGTCTGTGGTGAAGGATCAGTGTCTGTGGTGGAGGATTAGCGTCTGTGGTGGAGGATCAGTGTCTGTGGTGGTGGATCAGCATCTGTGGTGGAGGATCAGTGTCTGTGGTGGAGGATCAGTGTCGGTCTGTGTGGTGGAGGATTAGTGTCTGTGATGGAGGATCAGTGTCTGTGGTGGAGGATCAGCGTCTGTGGTGGAGGATCAGTGTCTGTGGTGGAGGATCAGTGTCTGTGGTAGAGGATCAGCATCTGTGGTGGAGGATCAGCGTCTGTGGTAGAGGATCAGTGTCAGTCTGTGTGGTGGAGGATCAGCATCTGTGGTGGAGGATCAGTGTCTGTGGTGGTGGATCAGCATCTGTGGTGGAGGATCATCGTCTGTGGTGGAGGATCAGTGTCTGTGGTGGAGGATCAGTGTCTGTGTGGTGGAGGATCAGAGCACTTGAAGGACTCTTCGGCATGTCAGATGTTTGATACAACAACACAACATTTTCCTTGAGTTTTTGCAAAGAGGCTCACTAAAAACATCAATTCATGCAGATAACAGGTGACCTGCTCATGCACATGTGTAATCTCTGCAGCTGCATTAGAAGCACCTCCGTCAGACAGATTGGTCGTGTCTGTGGAGTGCACACGTCTGACAGGTGCGCTGCTCCTGGAGCATGTGCACTTCCTGCCCCGCCCACCTGCTGCAAACCACCCTGTGCATCACTGCTCAGCGTCTGACCACATGAGTGGACCAGACTGCTGTCCAGACAGTGCTGGTACTGTGGGCCATGCTGGACACAGATGTCACACTGACAATGGTATTGTGTATGGTGTAATGGTATGGTCTATGGTGTAATGTAATGGTATGGTGTAATGTAATGGTATGGTGTAATGTAATGGTATGGTGTAATGGTATGGTCTATGGTGTAATGTAATGGTATGGTGTAATGGTATGGTCTATGGTGTAATGGTATGGTATGGTCTATGGTGTAATGTAATGGTATGGTGTAATGTAATGGTATGGTGTAATGTAATGGTATAGCTGTATGGTGTAATGTATGGTGTAATATAATGGTATGGTGTATGGTGTAATGGTATGGTGTAATATAATGGTATAGTGTATGGTGTAATGGTATGGTGTAATATAATGGTATGGTGTATGGTGTAATGGTATGGTGTAATATAATGTTATGGTGTATGGTGTAATGGTATGGTATGGTGTATGGTGTAATGTAATGGTTTATGGTGTAATATAATGGTATGGTGTATGGTGTAATGGTATGGTATGGTGTATGGTGTAATGTAATGGTTTATGGTGTAATGGTATGGTGTATGGTGTAATGGAAAGGTTTATGGTGTAATGGTATGGTGTATGGTGTAATGTAATGGTTTATGGTGTAATGGTATGGTGTATGGTGTAATGGAATGGTTTATGGTGTAATGGTATGGTGTACGGTGTAATGTAATGGTTTATGGTGTAATGGTATGGTGTATGGTGTAATGGTATGGTATGGTGTATGGTGTAATGTAATGGTTTATGGTGTAATGGTATGGTGTACGGTGTAATGGAATGGTTTATGGTGTAATGGTATGGTGTATGGTGTAATGGTATGGTGTAATATAATGGTATGGTGTATGGTGTAATGGTATGGTGTACGGTGTAATGGAATGGTTTATGGTGTAATGGTATGGTGTACGGTGTAATGTAATGGTTTATGGTGTAATGGTATGGTGTATGGTGTAATGGAATGGTTTATGGTGTAATGGTATGGTGTATGGTGTAATGGAATGGTTTATGGTGTAATGGTATGGTGTACGGTGTAATGGAATGGTTTATGGTGTAATGGTATGGTGTATGGTGTAATGGTATGGTATGGTGTATGGTGTAATGTAATGGTTTATGGTGTAATGGTATGGTGTACGGTGTAATGTAATGGTTTATGGTGTAATGGTATGGTGTATGGTGTAATGGTATGGTGTAATATAATGGTATCGTGTATGGTGTAATGGTATGGTGTAATATAATGTTATGGTGTATGGTGTAATGGTATGGTATGGTGTATGGTGTAATGTAATGGTTTATGGTGTAATATAATGGTATGGTGTATGGTGTAATGGTATGGTATGGTGTATGGTGTAATGTAATGGTTTATGGTGTAATGGTATGGTGTATGGTGTAATGGAAAGGTTTATGGTGTAATGGTATGGTGTACGGTGTAATGTAATGGTTTATGGTGTAATGGTATGGTGTAATGGTATGGTATGGTGTATGGTGTAATGTAATGGTTTATGGTGTAATGGTATGGTGTACAGTGTAATGGAATGGTTTATGGTGTAATGGTATGGTGTATGGTGTAATGGTATGGTGTAATATAATGGTATGGTGTATGGTGTAATGGTATGGTGTAATATAATGTTATGGTGTATGGTGTAATGGTATGGTATGGTGTATGGTGTAATGTAATGGTTTATGGTGTAATATAATGATATGGTGTATGGTGTAATGGTATGGTATGGTGTATGGTGTAATGTAATGGTTTATGGTGTAATGGTATGGTGTATGGTGTAATGGAAAGGTTTATGGTGTAATGGTATGGTGTATGGTGTAATGTAATGGTTTATGGTGTAATGGTATGGTGTATGGTGTAATGGAATGGTTTATGGTGTAATGGTATGGTGTACGGTGTAATGGAATGGTTTATGGTGTAATGGTATGGTGTATGGTGTAATGGAATGGTTTATGGTGTAATGGTATGGTGTATGGTGTAATGTAATGGTTTATGGTGTAATGGTATGGTGTATGGTGTAATGGTATGGTGTATGGTGTAATGGTATGGTGTATGGTGTAATGTAATGGTTTATGGTGTAATGGTATGGTGTATGGTGTAATGTAATGGTTTATGGTGTAATGGTATGGTGTATGGTGTAATGGAATGGTTTATGATGTAATGGTATGGTGTATGGTGTAATGTAATGGTTTATGGTGTAATGTAATGGTTTATGGTGTAATGGTATGGTGTATGGTGTAATGGTATGGTGTATGGTGTAATGTAATGGTTTATGGTGTAATGGTATGGTGTACGGTGTAATGGTGGCGTGAGAGCAGACTGTCACCCAAATATATCTAACGAGTAGCCCTGTCATCAGAAACTGACCATTGATGAAGAACTACATCTGTTGGTCTGGTCTTGGCACAGTTTATATACCTCCTATGTACAGCTGCTGGGTATCTGGCTTTTGTCTCCTTCTGTGGACTGTATGCATAATATATGCCCTGTATTAACTGCTATAGCAGTAACTCATGAATGCATAATTCATTTGAGAAGTGCGTGTCACAGGTCGGGCTGTGTGTGTGGAGGGGCTGTATGTGTGGTGGGGCTGTGTGTGTGGAGGGGCTGTATGTGTGGTGGGGCTGTGTGTGTGGTGGGGCTGTGTGTGTGGAGGGGCTGTGTGTGTGGAGGGGCTGTGTGTGTGGTGGGGCTGTGTGTGTGTGTGTGTGTGGAGGGGCTGTGTGTGTGGTGGGGCTGTGTGTGTGGAGGGGCTGTATGTGTGGCAGGGGTTCCATCTCATAAATGTCAACACGTTTAAGTGAATAGTGCATCACGTCAGATACAAGTGACTGGAATTTGTGCTCAAATGTTAACACTAAATATCATTTGAAAATAAATAGTGTTGAGGAATGTACTGAGATAGAGTATTGAGAATCCGAACTCAGAGATCTTTGTTGTCATTTGATTATCTTTCCCTGAAGGTGGTTTGCCTCATACAATACCTATTTACGATATAACACTGTGAATAGTGAGTCACCTGATATGCAGCTGAGTTGTTGGTAGTTTGATGGCCGACCGTCTTTTATAAACATGACATGTAGCAGTGCACACTAGAACACAGCATTGTGGGTAGATAGCTCAGCCTGATGGAGACAAAGTCGCCCCATTACCAGTCCGCCTCAATGCCACTGCTGCAGTGCCCGGAGTGTGTCTGTGCACATGACACAGCATGCGTGTGGGAGGTCACAGGAGGGTCGCGGTGGGGGTCGCGGGAGGTCATGAGGGGGCGTCCAGGAGGGCACACTGCCATGTAGCCTGCTGGGAAGGAGGGGACAGGATGGGCAACATCGGCCGTGGGAACCACCACACTCCCCCGGCTGCGATGAATTCGGCTGCGATGAATACTCGGAGTCAACACTAGGGGGCGACTGTGATGCAGCGCTTGCACCATGGTATATACTGTATACTTGAAATACAGTATCTTCATTTGCTGTCTGTATATGTCAGCTACAAATATTTGGTAGGGACTCTAATATTTGTCAAGTTGTTTCATATTGTGTCACAGAGACATTTTTATATCTTATACACAGGATACAGCATATATGTCATCATTCAACCGAACAGATCAACGTTTAATTCTCTTTAAACTTTAAACATGAAAACACGCTTACGCAGTGGGCACTAACACTCTGTCCTTTACCTCAGAATGTTTCTGTGTTTCTGCACTGAGGATGTGGGCGACGCTTTTTTTTTTTTTAAAACCTGTTTTTGGTGGAAAGTTCCGGTTTCATTATGAAAAGCACCAAGCAGGAGGCCAGGCAGTCCTTAGGGCGGCCGATGAGATTGCGCTGTTGTGGGCTCTGCGCCCAGGTCAATTAAGATGCAGAGATGAGAGAACGATGTTTACAGGCCGAGACCGGCGCTGTGGCACAGCGGGGTGTCCTGGGATCCAGGCAGACAGCTGACGATTGGAAGGGGGGCACCACGGACACCTGGTCCCTTGCATGCTTCTGATTGGCTGGTGCCATGTTCCTGAAGGCAGCGCATTATCTCGGCAGTGACGCAGAAAGCCCAAGATTGACCACGACGACACGGCGCTCAAGCTGCGAGAGTCAGGCCGACACATTTAAGCTTCCTGATTTTCCCACACTCACGGACAGACCACTATTGGCAGTGTTTGAACTTTATTAACACTCTCCAGTGCATACAGAAGAGTATTGCTCTTTTAAAAAGTACAGTAAGAAGAGTCTCTTTTACTGTGCCCTTATGTACACATGGATTACAAGAAATGATCCAGTCTATAAGTTATTCTCTCTTAAGCACACTGGCGTCAGGTTGAACACCTTATTGCCACAGCCATCAACACCTGGCATCATATCCATTTTAATGCTTAACAACAATCAAACAAAAAACCTTGACAAGGAAAAGATCACGTTTGCCTATAATTTGTCTTGATATTAGTCTATCAGTGGCATGAGGGGTTTAAGTCTCTCATATAAACACTGAGTTTCAAACCATATTGTGAAACCCCCTGACGTTCCACCCATTTTAAGTAAAAAATGCTTCTTAAAAAACATGCAAACAAAACCTTCACCTAGTTACAACGAAAGAATAGGACCAGCTCTCTCTCTGTGTCTGCAGAACAGTTGGTTGGTGGGACATGAACTTCCCGTGTCCCTGGAGTCATGGTTTAATAAGTGGAATATAGTGGCAAAAAAAATGTGATTTTTAGATACATTACAGACCTACACATTACATACCTACAGTCTGTCATCATTTCGAAGCAGCAGACAGAATCTAATGTCCACTCAGGGCTCTGAGACCTTTAACAGGATGAAACACACATCATTCATTAGTCCAGAAAAACCTGGACGTGAAAGAACTGGAGAATTCACCCCATCTCAATTATCTGTTGCTACTTGTTGATATTTTTATTCTACCATAATCAATAAATCACAGCAGGCTTCATTTTAGGTTATTAAATAGGCAGCACGCATAATCATCACGTCCCTTATTATGACATCTGAGGCAAATGGTGACTAATTTCATTGAGTCAGAATTTTTCCATGAACTTGTGCGATATGCAGCTTTGCTGAGACACCAAGTCAGACGTTCTGAAAGTCTCAGTTCATAGCTTATGCCTTTTTAGTACACGCTAACAGCTTAAAGTCTTGTGTGTTTCTCTCCGACGCATCCACCCCCCCCCCCACACACACACACACACACACACCATGTCGGAGGCACTCACTCTGTCATGTACGGTTTATTCTAAGCATACACAACACTCTCATTCCCGGAACCCATCTAGTTATCTTATTAACCATCTCTACACAACATACATTTCTTAAAACCTTTCTTCATATACACCAATGTTTAAATTATCTGTGTTGTTTAAGGCAGTCTGTCTGTTTACTTAAAAAAAAAAACATAAAAATTGAAAAGTCCAAGGGAATATTTAGGTGGCGGGGTTGGGGGTGGGGGGGGGGGTAGAATGCAGAGACCGTTTTGGAGAAAGACAAGTCTGGTGCGGAGGATGTCCTCACAGGGCATCACCTCTGTTGGAGGCTCGTCTGCTTGAGGACCGTCCAAAAGAGTTCGTCACACGCCACCCAAACGCACTTTCCAGATGAAGATGTATTTATAGTTAGACGGCCAGCTGGCGTCCGCGCAGACGTCACACGTGCACAGAGGGCACGCTCTGGTTCAGCACCTGTGCCCGCATCACCTGAACACTGGTCATGATCTTCTTCTGGTGACCCATCAGCGTCACACCCAGCCTGTGGATGTCCCTTCCAGGGGAGAGAGAAGACTCCGGGTCAGCCTGAGGCTACCGAGGCTGCACCTCACCACCTTCCCCACCCCCAGTGATTCCCAGAAAACATCTGTGTGCTGGCAGTGTGTGCTAAACATGTGATTGGTTAAAGATCTGTCAGGACCAGAGAGCCAATGAGAACAGAGGGCTGGCTTCAGGCCCGACTGGAATAACCAGCATAAGCAGCACGGCAGACTTTAGGGCTTAAGACAAGCAGAGCATTAATGCTACTGCAGCCTGAGGGCAAACCTGGCCATCGCTGTCATTTGCAGAGGCAGCTGTGATTCATTATCAGAGCCATTTTAAAAACAGCTCTCACCAATCACACAGTCCTGGCTGGAGAGAAAACCCAGCCGCTTCCTCTGAGGACTCTAGCGTGTGAATAAAGGGCAGAGTAACCTCACCTGCATCACATCTATGGGTGAGTTGTTTGGGCATTTAGTTAACATGACCCGCACCCTGACCCCTACCATGACCCCCACCCTGACCCCTACCATGACCCCATCCTCACTCCCTCCATGAACTCCCCACCACCCCTTTGTCACACAATTCATTTTCCCAGTGAGCAACATTTGGTTCACGTTTAACGCCACCCTACAGATTTGGGAAGACACTACCACATATTTTGTGAAGGAGGAAAAGTAAAATTAATATACATCGAATTCAGTGGCCCAGAAATTTAAGAAAGTGCTCAGCTAAGCTGAAGAGCACAGCAAAGCGAAATCTGTTCATAAATAGGCCCTGTCAATAGCAGGTCAGTACGAGGTCAAAGGTCATTCAGAGCCACTGTCCAACCCTAACACTGTACTGCCAACTTTAATAATGGCAGAGTTAACAAACAGGATGATAAAAACGTTGAAGGACTCATGAAGGACCTCTGTCCTCTGTCCTGTGTCTCTGAAAAATATCTCACTGCCATTTTTGCTACTTCTACATCTTTTACTATAGTACACTGCAATTTTATATATACTGGATAGAGCTACATATATATATATATATATATATATATATATATATATAGAGAGAGAGAGAGAGAGAGAGAGATTCAGAAATTGTTGTAGTACACAAGGTTTCCAGAGAAACAAGACATTTCAAACACAGGACAGAGGTCCTTCATCGGCTTTCTTTGGACCTTCAAAAGTCCTCTTGAAGTTCTTGGACCCTTTTATATTAGAAAACAGGTGTGTGTATGTGTCTAGTAACTTACTGTTGATTCATGCTCATGACATGACCAAGTGTCTGGTAACCTCCTGCTGCAAAGTGGTCTTTGTAGCGTCCCATCTTAATTGTATCCAACCACTCGTTCACTGATCTGCAGCTAGCAAAATCAGGAATGCGTCTGTTCATCAAAGGACTGCTCAGTCTGGAAGAGGGGAGAGAGAGAAAGAGATGGGTGGTGCTGGTGATGCAGGTGGTGCCGGTGGGCGTAGGGGAAGCTTTGAAATGCAACCAACTGAGGCAGAAAATCAATACCAGCCGAAATGACGGAGCGGCGAGGGCGGCGAGGGCGGCGAGGGCCGGACGGCTGTTTCGGGGAGATGAAAATCCGCATCACCACTTTGCTCCATCACAATATGCTCCGTTCATTTTTTTTTTTTTTTTTTTTGCACCTGCGCTTCTGCACCTCCGCGTGAGAGATTTAAACGTTTCCAACTGTAAACGTTGCCTTGCCGACTCGACTCGTCTTTAATTCGGCACAGATCGATGTCAATACAGCCATTAATGTAACAAAGAACACATCTATTTGGAAAGAGATGATTGTGAGAGGTGCTCTCGCGTCTTAACCCCTTCTAAAGGCAACGCGCCTCGTTCTTTGCGATTCAGCGCGAAGTGTTTCGGCCCCAGCCGTGTGGGGTTTCGGTGAGGGGGGGTACACGTCTGACACCAACAGAGAGCGTTTGTCGAGCAAATCCCCCGTGAGGGCCACGTATCGATCGGCTGGTCCCCACCTACACAATGTGTCCATTGACTTCAGGGTCTCTGGGTTCCGCATCAGCTTGTCCAGCACGGTGACGATCTGGCCGAACCTGGGTCGACCCCCGCGCTCCTTCTGCCAGCAGTCCAGCATGAGAGTGTGTAGCGCGGCGGGACAAGCCATGGGCGCCGGCAACCTGTAGCCCTCCTCCACGGACTTGATCACCTGCGGAGA
>JAGXOD010000037.1:2015000-2415021 GCA_020368025.1 Brachyhypopomus occidentalis
TCTCTCATCTGCGTGATTGGACAGGTGGTGAATTAAAGCAAAATCCTGACCTCCTGATTGGCTTAGTGGTCTGAGCACTAGCACTATCGTGGCTCGAACTCTGGTGATGCCAAACCCATGGCCTCACTCTCTGGGTGGGTTGGATGCCTAACATACTTCTTCCCCCCCGTAACAGAACCAATCAGGGCTCTTGCTTTCTCATGTGAGCGGAGCTGGTGGTTGGTGCTCTCCTCCAGATGTGTCAAGTCAAGTCAAGTGAAATTTATTTATATAGCGATTTTTACAACCCATTTTGTCACAAAGCAGCTTTACAATCGTATGGGTCCAGATTCATAATGAGCAAGCCAGAGGTGACAGTGGCAAGGAAAAACTCCCTAAGATGGCAGGAATTTAGGAAGAAACCTTGGGAGGACCAAGACTCAAAAGTGAACCCATCCTCCATTGGGCGGCCCGTTAGCAGAAGTCCGCATTCATAGTTCAAGTATAGTTCAAATATAGTCCTGTAGTTATAGTTCTAATTCCAGGCAGAGTCACAGTCACAGTCCCTTCAGTGCAGATGGTGAGCCTCAGGTAGGAGTTGGCATCAGCGCGTCCTCTTGTGGCAATGGTACATCCAACCACGGCATCGGCACATCCACTGGCAAACCAGACCATCTCCTAGGTGCTTGTATGGTGTTGTTGAAGGCTTGATTAAATAGGTGGGTAACAGGAAAGGCTAGTCTCTCCTTGTCTCTGTATTTCTCGGGAAGCCATTGGGAAAAAAGAAGAGGGACAATTAGCTCTGTATGGGATATGTTGGACAAAGGAAATGTAAACATTTCTGGAGTGTGGCAGCGACTCTGGCAATTAAATTATTACAGCCTAGCTAAAGGGCAGAACCAGAAGGTAACACAGACCTGGGAGCATCCTGAGACACTGGCATCCACCCACTACACCGTCAACAAACCCGAGTGACCACGTGCAGTGACAGGATGACAGCACCAGCGCCCCAGTTTGCCATAAAACCCTTTGCCCATGAACCCCTGGATCTGTAACCTTATCTAAGGGGGCACAATAATTACCAAATGCTAAACTAAACAAGTAAGTTTTCAACCTAGACTTAAAGATTGAGACTGTGCCAGAGTCCCGGACACATTGTGGAAGATTATTCCATAGTTGGGGGGGCCTTATAAGAAAAGGCTCTTCCCCCTGCTGTTACCTTATTAATTGTTGGAACTAATAAGAGGCCAGCACCTTGTGATCTTAGTGGACGCGGGGGTTCATAATAAGAGATAAGCTCTTGGAGGTAGTCAGGAGCAAGTCCGTGCAGCGCTTTATAGGTCAATAGAATAATTTTAAAATCAATACGGAATGTTACTGGGAGCCAATGCAGGGCCGATAAGACTGGGCTGATATGATCAAATTTCCTAGTTCTAGTTAGAACTCTGGCTGCGGCATTTTGAACTACTTGAAGTTTATTTAGATTCCTATTTGAGCATCTTGACAGTAATGAGTTACAATAGTCTAATCTGGAGCTAACAAAGGCGTGTACTAATTTTTCTGCATCATGCTGGGATAATGCATTTCTTAATTTGGCAATGCTACGGAGATGTAGAAAGGCTATCCTAGTAGTATTATCTATGTATTTATCAAATGATAGGTCAGAGTCGAATAAGACGCCGAGATGTTTGGCTACTGAGCCAGGAGTAATGGGGTAGTCTGCGAGATTTAGCATTAGATCTGGTATATTCTGTCTTGTGGCCATTGGGCCCAGAAGGAGAACCTCCGTTTTGTCACCATTAAGGTGGAGGAAGTTTAGCGACATCCAACATTTAATATCTCTTACGCAGGCCTCAATGATTTGTCATCAGGTTTGGCTGATATATAAAGTTGGGTGTCATCTTCATAGCAGTGAAAGTTGACACCATGTTTATTTATAACTATTCCCAATGGTAACATATATAATGTAAATAATAGTGGTCCTAGGATGGAGCCTTGCGGGACTCCATATTTCACTTCTGAGCGTTTGGAGGTAATAATATTGAGCTCTACAAACTGATAGCGATTGGTTAAGTAAGAATTAAACCATGAAAAGGCTGTACCCGAGATTCCAACCCAGTTTTCTAACCTTTCTAGCAGGATCTTGTGATCTATTGTGTCGAAAGCTGCACTAAGATCGAGAAGCACTAATAGAGATACATAACCTTGATCAGAGGCAAGGGGGAGATCATTTGTTACTTTAACTAGTGCTGTTTCAGTACTGTGGTGGGGCCTAAATCCAGATTGGAATTTTTCAAATATTTGGTTCCTGTGCAGATATAAGCATAATTGTTGAGCCACAGCTTTTTCTATGATTTTGGATATAAATGATAGGTTTGAAATGGGTCTGTAACTAAATAGTACAGTTGGATCAAGATTTGGTTTCTTCATCAGGGGTTTAATGACCGCTAGTTTACAGGATTTGGGCATGTGACCTATTGCGGATGGATGGATGAGTTAACTACCGTTAGAAGAGGTTCGATCACAACTGGTAAAACCTCTTTGAGTAATTTAGAGGGAATTGAGTATAATGTGCAAGTAGTAGAATTTAATGATGAAATTATTTTCTCCAATTCTGGTTGTGGGAGTGGGTGAAAAGCGTCAAGCGTTTCTTCTAATGCAAGATTTTGTTCAATATCAGCCAATCCAGATGACAGACCAGATGGATTACCTATAAAAGGATTTATATTTAATCTAATATTCTCTATTTTATTATCAAAGAAATCCATAAAGACATTACTAGTTAGGTTCCCTGGAATCTGAGGTTCTGTGCAGATTTTTTGTAAGTTTAGAGATGGTACTGAAAAGAAATCTAGGATTGTTTTTATTATTCCCAATCAGTGAGGCTAAGTATGCTGAGCGTGCTTTAGTGAGTGCCCCTTTGTACTCAATAAGGCTATCCTTCCAAGCAGAGTGGAATACTTAGTAGATCGCCATTTCCGCTCTAATTTACGTGCTATTTGTTTTAAGTTACGAGTTTGGTCAGTGTACCACGGGGCGAGCTTTTTAAATCTGGCCTTTTTATATTTGAGTGGAGCTACTATATCTAGAGCTGATCTACAGGTATTCTCTAAGCAGTCGGTTAAAGTATCTAACTCCTCTGCATCTGATGGCAAGTAGGCTAAAGTAGTTAAATTTGGGAGGGTATCAATAAACTGTGTTGCGGTTGACGAATTTATCGAGCGTTTTAAACAATGCAGAGGAGACTGGCGGGCATTCAGGTTAAGATGTAGCTCGAATGAGACTAGATAGTGATTGGAGATTGCTGCGGAAGCGTATTTATGTTATCTACATCGGTACCCAGCGTCAAAATCAAATCTAATGTATGATTGTGTCCAACTGTCTAGTGATGTTGCGCTGGATACACATGTATCAGTTAACATGTGGCAACCTCCATGCTCCACCCACCACTCTCCACTCACCACCCATAACCCTCCACCCACCGCTCTCCACCCACCACCCACCGCTCTCCACCCACCACCCATCACTCTCCACCCTCCACCCACCACAAATTAAAAACACCCAGAGTAATTAGGTGTCTTGAAATGCTGAAATGGCCAAATGTGAAACTGTATCTTATAGGGTTAGGGTTATAGGTGCATTTTGTAAGTGTACCTGTGTCATAAACCACCCTCGCCAGTCAGATCCTGATCGCAGGACCTCCACAGGACCTCAACAGGACTATGGCAGGCCACCACAGGACCTCCATAGGACCACCACAGAACCCCCACAAGACCACTGCAGGACCTTGGCAGTGACATGGCAGCCCTCTATCTGAGGATGGTGAGTGTAGCAGACACAGTGGTGTTACTGGGTAATTTCCACATGTCACAACTGGGTTGAGAGTTTTCCACTACCACAGAGGATGACTGACACAACCTGTGCCTGGCAACACATGAACAGATGAATTGTACTTCAACATGGAAGGTCTGTCTGACAAGGTGGCTGATGTATATAAATTCACTTCTGTAACACTGTTTAACGGAGCAGGAAGTCACTGGACACATGCAGAAAGAGAGATAGACAGCAAGAGAGAGAGACAGAGAGATAGAGAGTTCATTATGGCTGAGACAGATAAACACAAAGGTTAAGTAGGTGCTGCTACAGAAGATCCTGTTTTCATGTCACACATGATCAGGAGCTCCATTTATTGGCTGTGTAATTCAAACAGGAAAATGTCCCACCCCCTAAAGTGGGAGAACCCTCAAACGGTTTTTGCAAGCCATGAAAATTCCTCTGCAAGACCCAGGAACGCCATCCCAGGAACGCCAGCCCTCACATAGAAAAACAGGATATCAGAGAGCGTGTTCTGGAATCGCAGTGTGAGCACACCTTGCATGTGGAAGTGCTGACGGTGATCGTTTCTAATCTTGCATCACAGCGGTTGCATGATACGATTTGCCGTTATGTTTTCAGGTTGCCAGTCGGCCCTCGTCAGGACATCACGGCACGTCGGAACGCCCTGCAGGTGAAGCGGCTGGACGCCATTCAGGTTCCCGAGGTCACTGTCGCTGTCCAAATAACCCTGCCCATCTCTGCCGACTCCACCCCCACCACCCTACTGTGGGGCACAGAGATCACTTTGTCCCATGGGCAAAGTCTTGAGTTTTATTCATGAAAAAGAAAAAAAAATACTCTTCGATATGTTTGATATTGATATCAGCATATCTGGAGTCTTAGCATCACTTGCTTTGTTCCACATCACATGGGATGATGAATGGGGAGAAGGCGTGCTGAGCCTTCATCTGGAGATAAAGCAGTTTTGCTAATCCGGTAAGTAGCTTACCTGTGTGCCTGTGAGTCTCAGGCGTAATCTGTGACTCAGATGTGTGCAGTGGCGGTATGGCACATACGCACAGAGCCTCTCCAGGCTCACTCCAGGCTCACTCCAGGCTCACTCTCCTTCAGCACTCTGAAGCATCTTTATCATTTTGGTTTGTTTTGTGTTTTGTTTTCTCAGGGAACCTGTATGAAACAATGAAGGCTGGTTAAGCCAAAAGAACAAATACACAAGAATAATTAGCATGTCTGGTAGTCTGGGTTACTTTTATGATTAGCCACCACATGGAGGCCCAGAACTGATCTCAAACAGTGAAAAAGATCTTCATTTTCTTCAGTAAAATCCTGAAATCCCATTATTACACTTGTTATATCAGGGATTTTTTTACTGTCCAATCGAAAAATAGGTCATCTAAACCATAAAACTTTTACAACAGGCTATTGGCCCCTGGGGCATTTGGCCTTTTTTCTTTTTTTCCAAGTTTCCTTTTTTTTCCTTTTTCTTTTTCTTTGGGCAGGAAGAGGTTTATAGGTCAGTCTGCAGTCCTGCTGAGTTCCTCCCCACAGAGGAAGAATGGCAAACACAGGACTCTCACAGGAAGCAAGCAGGCCACTTCGAACTGTCACTCTCACCGCATCTTTGCAGTATTGCAGTAACCCCTGCGTTTTGATAAGCAGGCAGGCTGTGAACTTCAGGTGGGGATAGCACTCTCAACAGTGGAGCACTGGCGTGTTTTGTTAGCAGGTGGGGTGGGGAGTTTCCTGGCTGTCTGCTTTCACTTACAGAATCCCAAACCAAGCCCCTCTGGTATTAGTGAAGTCTGTTTGTCTGTCCATTCGTGTGTTTATCTGTCCATCTATCCATCTTAACATTGCATTGTATGTGCTATGCTTAAGCATTGACATTTCCTTTGTAAATAAACTAAAATAAATGAAATATATAAAAAACTAAAAATAAGAACCAAGATAAGCATTTTGGTAATACCAGTATGACAGTGTACTTGGACATACTGTAGTCATTTCATCACACATACAAAGAGCATATCTGCTCATTCCCCACTAAACGGTTCTTGATGTCAGGTCCTCTGTGCTAGAGTCTCCCTCATGGTTTATGGGTTATTAATAGAATAAGGCAGAGTAACCCGGACTCAAGACCATTAGGAAGCCTAAGAGGGACTTAATTGTTTCCTGAGTGACTGGAAGTAGGGACAGAAAAAGGATGATAATTAAATTTCTTCCTCCATTATCAACCTTCTTTTTGTTGACTCGGATCTTAATTACGGGAGCTAATCATGTCCTGGGACGGGCAGCTCGTCTCCGTCCATGACAGAGGGCCTTTTGTCTCCTCCGCTGTCCGCCTGCCTTCCCCCAACGACCACCACAGGGGTCGTGTTCTGGGACTGGACGAGATGTGGCATGTCACTGGTCCTCTGCGCTCGTGGCATATCCCTAAAGCCTTCACTAGTTTGTGCAGGGCATTAGTTGGGACTGACAATGACCAAAATTTCCCAAGCATAAATACCAGAAGTGTACCCTACCAGAAGTGACAGGCCTCCCGCTCTAATTGGAGATGAACAGGTCTTTCTGGGAAAAATATGCAAAACTGGATATGCTGTAAAAGTGCTTGGTAGGTTAATTGGGAGGGGCGTTCTACGTTGTGACCGAGGAGAATGAGGCAAGGTAATGGGTCTTCAGAGAGGGATGAGTTCCATGCCATTTAGCATGAATGTCAGCGTGTTAGTGCGCAGCGTCTCACGGAAATGTTAGCGACGCAGTGGCAGACGCAGCAGAGGCTTCGCCAAAAGTGCTCAATGAAAAAGGTCATCGCTGCATTAACCAAGGGCTGGAGGAGCACGCTGGCAGGAGCGGGTGCAGCCTTCTGTTATGCCTTAACACTGTTATCCAGGCCAGAGGTGAATCTACAAGGCATTATATTTTCCAATGAATTCCTGTTTATGCTAAACCTCCCATGTGTCCTGATAAATCTTGTAGGGTAGAACTACCTCAAAAGGAATTTTAACGTTTTGAAAAAATAGCATAGGATTAAACTCAAGAGGCATAATTATTTTGGAAGTATTTTGAAAGTTAAAAGGTTACAGTAGGTCTTTCTTCAACACTGTGTTGGGATCTGACTGAAATCTCCCACGTTAGCTCCGTTACAGTTCATGGTTTTCTTTATCGCTGGACTGAATCTGTCCTCTGAAATATACTACAAGAAAAATATTGAGCCCATGTGCTCGTATAATTGACTGTGGATGACAAGGCATGCCTGGATGTTGAATGACCTCTATGATAAAGCCATGGGAAATGCTAATGAGTTAAACAGCTGCACACTGAGTTCACTGAGCCGGTTGTAGTTACAGTCCTCTGCATGAAAACACATACTGAACAAATAAAACTCATCTGCATGAGTACAGTAAATGTAAAATTTAAAGTATATGATGCAGCAAACGGTATAGCCTGATTTCCTTAACAAATTGTCACCTGTAGCACATCTGTGGGTAATTGTGGGTTAAAGTTATCAATCTATGGCAGCTCAGGAATAGCACTTTCCTGCAATCATATTTATTGCACAGTTGAATAACTCTTGTATTCCTCCTGGTTTTGTCAACAGACAGGACAGAAAGTAAAAAGTCTGGCAGGGGGTCACCACTCTGGCCTCGTCCAGCAACACAAAGTAACACTGAGCCCCGAATCTATGATGTCATGATAAGGTCAAAGGGTGTGTGAACCTGCCCAGGTACAGCGTGTGTTCTGGTCTATGTAGTTTTGGCAGAGCTACAAAGCTGATATGAGCGTAGAACTCACTGGTGTATAACAAGCCAGACGCAAATTGTCAGCCTACATTACAGAATATGCCATGTTTCATGTTTGAAGTGTTAACTTTAGATTTCCCACCAAAAAGGTGTAATAACAGCCTCTGAGACCTGCTGTTGTGAAGCACCATGCGTCGTAAAGTTTGTGCTAACTGGGAAGGCACTTTAGCACTGGGTTTTTTTTAGCACTGTTTTTCTGTCTTGTTCAACACTACAGAAAATGGATGACTGCTATGGCAAATAAACTAAAATAAATACAAATTTTAAAAATATCTAATAATTGAATACAACAATTGCTGATGGCTGGTCAGAGACAGAAGATGGCAGTGCATTACTGTAGCTGAGAACTAAAAGACTTGTAGCGTAACTAAAGAAGGGCAAACCACACACTTTGCTCAGGCTTTTACACTCGTGCTACAGAGCTGTGTGACGATAACCACCTTTTTTCAACACTGTTCATGGTTGGTTGAACTGAAGACATCTGTGTAGGCTGCTGCAGAGTTGCCAGGTTCATGGTTGAAAATGGAAAAGCCAAGACATGGTGCCTCTCAGCCTCTCACATAGTAATAAAAATACAGATAACAGCAGCAGTGCCAAAAATAAATATATATTATAAAAAATATATTAATAATATTAATAATTAATAATAATAACAACATACCTTGGTGTACAAAAAGTACTCCTCAAGTATACATCTTAAAAATAAAATAAAATTGACAATAAAATAACATTAAAAGAAGATTTAGGAGCATTGGTAGTTAATTTGCAATTTATAACCTTTCATCTCATAGATTCGGGCCCTACATAAAGCTTTCAAGATAGGGTTTCAGCCTGACTCTGAGTCACAGATTTCTCTTGTATCTGGCAACCCTAGTTCCTTGGCTTTGTGGCTGGACACCCCCTTGGCTAGCTCTACATCATCAACCCAGATCGGCACCCCTCACAAAAAAGCTGCCTGATCTCTTAGCACGACGACCTCATTTCAGACCAGTGTAATGCACGGTAGTCACACACCACACCAGCCACTGATCCCAAGCAGATGTCTTCCCTCACACCACGGCTGGTGTCCCAGTGGCCCAGGCACAGTCCTCTTCACTTTACCTCAGCCAAAGAAAGTGAGAACATGGCAGGTGCAGAATTTAAAAATGGCATCCATGAAAAAAAGAGAGAGAAAAAAACAAGCCATCCGTATCACAAATAAATATAAAAATAAATAAATAAGTATTTTCGGCTGTGTTCTTGTGCATTATTGTCTGAAAACTGATTTAAAACCAAATGAAAATTAAACCAGCTCAATGTGGTTTTGGGGCCTGATAATGCATGTAAATCTCATTCAGAACACCATTCCAGCCAGAATAAAGAGCAAATGTACGCGCAGGTTTTGGAAAGCGCTAAATTAATTACATGGACCACCCATCATGGACTGTGTACACCCATCATGGACTCACCTGTCATCCAGTTTCAGGCCACAGTTACTTAGAGTGTCCCATAGAGGGCGCAGTCCGCTATTAGGCCCAAGATCTCTCGTCTCTTGTCACTGTACAGCTGCAGCAGTCAAAGGCCCGGCCATGTCTGCCTCCCTCAGCCCAGCGTGTGGGAACAAGGCGGCCATGTTGAAAATCAACATCCTTGAAGAGACAAAAAGGAACCTCCAAAAAATTATCATGTATGTGTCATACAAGGCAAGCATAAACTACATAACCACCATGTTAAACACTACATTAGTGTGATGCAGAACTAAAACAGGTTACTGCCTGAACCTTTACTATTTCAAGATGGCAAGTATATTTTGAAGTGTAATGCTAATTTCATGACATGTCAAATCCAGACATGTATACTTGTTTTAGTTGTGACCCACCTGTCCACTACTATCTCACTGACGTCTGAATTGGCTGAAATTGAAACTCACTATCCTGAGGCCAGGACCTTTAAGATAAAATAAGTTTAGCATTCACCTGTCAGACCTTCCAGTCTGGAACTGGGAGCCTGCTTGGATCTCTTGAAATGATTAGGGATTCAAAGATAGATTATGCAGGGCTGATTCAAAGATAGATTATGCAGGGCTGATTCAAAGATAGATTATGCAGGGCTGATTCAAAGATAGATTAGGCAGGGCTGATTCAAAGATAGATTAGGCAGGGCGGTAGATAATTATGAGGATGCGTAGGTTTGGACATATGTATTATTCATCTCGCCCCTCCCCCCTATTTTCTGCTATGAAAATGAATGTGGAAATAGTGACGTTGTGATGTTATGACATAGGAGTGTCATCTAAACTGTATAAAAGCTTGATGTTATGACATAGGAGTGTAGACTATACTGTGTAAAAGGTTGTTGTTATGGCATAGGAGTGTAGTCTATACCGTGTAAAAGGCTGTTGTTATGGCATTGGAGTGTAGTCTACACCGTGTAAAAGCTTGTTGTTATGGCATTGGAGTGTAGTCTACACAGTGTAAAAGGCTGTTGTTATGGCATTGGAGTGTAATCTACACAGTGTAAAAGCTTGTTGTTATGGCATAGGAGTGTAGTCTATACCGTGTAAAAGGCTGTTGTTATGGCATTGGAGTGTAGTCTACACCGTGTAAAAGCTTGTTGTTATGGCATAGGAGTGTAGTCTATACCGTGTAAAAGGCTGTTGTTATGGCATTGGAGTGTAGTCTACACCGTGTAAAAGCTTGTTGTTATGGAATTGGAGTGTAGTCTACACAGTGTAAAAGCTTGTTGTTATGGCATTGGAGTGTAATCTACACAGTGTAAAAGCTTGTTGTTATGGCATTGGAGTGTAGTCTACACAGTGTAAAAGCTTGTTGTTATGGCATTGGAGTGTAGTCTACACTGTGTAAAAGCTTGCATTAGAATGAGACACATGATTGCTTCTCAAGTGAACATCTCAGAGCAGCTACTGATAACTAATCAGTATTAACTCTAGGAGTGTTGGCATTTAAAACCCCTGAGTTATATATTGTATTATAAAATGATGTGAGTTTATATATTATAAAATGAGCTTTAACAGCACCTTAAATTTCAAAATGGTTGTTTTTTAGTTGTGTTGTTGTGATCTGACCACTTCATACAAAAGTGAAGTAGAGACACTATAGATTACCAGCTACAGTACGAATAATAACAGAAAAAACAACACAGGATCCAAAGACTGATTTACTTTTAGTTAATGGGGTGGAATTAAAGGGGCTGAAGGGGGGGGGGTGTTTATCTATGCATAAATAGTTTATGTTAATCATGGCATCATGCTTATGCATGTTGTCATGTCTATACTTGCCCTCTATTAATAAAGAACAGAAAGAAATTGGTCAACTGAAATAAATAAATAAATAATCAACTAACCTCAAATAATTAAATTTAATAATGTAATTAATTAAAGTGAAATTAATTAAATAAACTGAACTGTATAGCAGTTTATGGTAAAATGGGTTGATTGAAAATTAATGAAATGTAAATAAAACTAGAATGTCCTAGGGGCGTCGTTAGGGGAAGGACTTTAGGAGTTTAACCCCTGAATGTTTCAATCCTTTTTTTATTAAAAGGTTTATTATAGCAGTGAATCATACTATCACTACTTCAATATAACTACTCTAATATCACTACTAAAATATCACTACTTTAATATCACTACGCTAATATCACTACTCTAATATCACTACTCTAATATCAATACTTTAATATCACTACTTCAATATCTCTACTCTAATATGACTACTTTAATACCACTACTCTAATATGACTACTTTGATATCACTACTCTAATATAATTACTCTAATATGACTACTTTAATATCACTACTCTAATATCACCACTTTTAATATCACTACTTCAATATAACTACTCTAATATCACTACTCTAATATCATTACTCTAATATCATTACTTTAATATCACTACTCTAATATCACTACTCTAATATCACCACTTTAATATCACTAATTCAATATTACTAATATAATGTCACTATTTTAATATAACTACTCTAATATTACTACTTTAATACCACTACTCTAATATCACTACGTTAATATCACTACTTTAGTAGCACTACCAAAACTTCAAAAATTCTGTATAGTATCTGCCAGGCCTGATCCTCTCCTCCGAGACTCCCCTGTCTTCAAACACAAAAGCAAAACATGACATAGATGCTCTTCTTATAAAAGTGAACTTGAGAAGAAGAAGGAACAAGCAAAGCAGATAGTTTATAGATCAGTGACATAGCTAAAATGAGTTTTTACTGTTAGTGAACGTGAACACATGAATGGGCACAGTTATTATGCTGTCTGGCCGCAGCTGTAGCTAAACGTATCAATGTAACGTTAAATTAGCTAAACATATTAATATAATGTTAGGTCTCATACTAAGTGCTTGGTTATAATGTAAACATATATGGCTGGCTGGTCGATGACTCCTTCTCTGGTCTCCTTAGGAAACATTACTGAAAAACAGAAATTCAAAGCTAGTGTTGCACTTAATTAGCGATAAAACTATAAGCTTAACGAACATTAGGCTCAACTCTGACCTTTCAAGAGGACCATTTCATTGCTAGGCTCAAACCTTTGCAGGTTGAAGGCCAAATAAACCAAGGGACCCTGACAGTCCTGGGAGGCATACATAATTTTGAGTGCCATGTTCAAAAGATAAAGAAAAAAAGGGAAGAGCAGCCAGGGATATTACAGGTGTGATGAAGAACATGAGGAGAACGAAGGCATGAAACAGAGAAAATGGTCATTAGCAAGTGGCGTACCGGCACATATATGACAGTGTGCTTATTGCTTCTCCTGAAGTATGTCTCATCTGTACAGTATGACCATCACTACAGTTTAAATATCGTACAGCCCTGAAATTAGAGTGTTAGATAGATTGGTAGTGATTGATTACTCTGGCCTTTTAGATGGGAATCTATTTAACTACTTGTCTTCAATGATGGAATACAGTGTGGTTCAAAAGCATTTGGACAGTGATAGAATTCTGATTGTTTTGTCTTTGTATTTCAGATTAGATGCTAAATAAAAATGAAAGTTTAACAGACAATCTTGGCTTCAGTTTGGGGCTGTTTACATTTATGTTGGTTAAGCCAGGAATTACTGCCACTTTATGCATTATCCACAAGAGGACCAGCAGTTGGCTCCTGCTCACTGGAGAATAATGTCTGCACCACCACATGCACAAGAGCACAAAATAAAGGTCAAGAGTTAATGCTAATAATAATGACATTATACCGCATACTGTACATGCTGCCCCCCAGAGGAAGGCCTCTCAAACTGCAACCTGCTCCCATTCGTCAAATCTGCTTCAAAACGTTGAAACCCTACGGATTTCAGCAGAGGATTGAAGCCATGAAAAATACAGCTGCGCCAATCCACCTCGGCTGAGGAAGACGCCGCTATGTTGCTTCCCGGCATTTAGGAAGAATCTCCTACTGGGCTGAAGTCAGCAGGAATTTGCTTTTGCTTGTGTAATGTAATCACAGCCCAACTTTGATTTTAAGTGTCCTTGAATAGTCTGAAAATGCCCACCTGGGATAAATGCACTGAGTAATAAGAATCTAATGAAGTACTAACCATGTAGTGAAGCAAACATCCAATGCCTCTGCAGAGAGTTTACACACTATGGGGAAATGTAGCCCAAATGCATTATTATTATTATGCCTACAGATAGCAAACAACTGATTTATCCTTACAAACATGAGCATATAAATCTGAGCAGTCAAACTTGAGAGCTGATCTTGATGATCAAAAGATCGACTCAGATCAACTGCTCTCATGTAGACAGTCACAGAGGGGATTACAAGAAGTGATGTCTCGTTGGTGCTGAAGAGCACAAAGATGGAAAGTAGGCGTGTCCTCAGGGCCGGTTGGCAGTAAACAGTAACACTAATTATCAACAGGCAATAAATCCTAAATGTCACTCTCACACCCGTGACGCCGATGCTCATTGAGTTGCATCTGCCAGGTGTACGGATGCACGTTTCCATTCTCCAGCACGCTGTGCTTTTGTGTCCTGATGGAGTCACCAGAGAAAAGTGTGGGGGGCCATTATAATCCGCGCTAGTCCGGTGGTGCATTGTATTTGACTGGGATCTGTTATGGGCCGCGTGGAGCTCTGAGACAAAGGAGGACGCGGTAAACAGGACAGCTCTCGGATCAGCTGGTGCCGCAGTTCTGCGCGTAGCTGAGGTAATGGGCTCTAATTTGGCCCAAGGGGAGAGCTGATACGGGCCGGGGAGGGGGTTGGGGGGTGTCTTTGGTGGTGCCAGAAAGCAGAGGACATCTGTTGGGGACTGCAGGAAGCAGGTACCCCTGACCCTCCGCCTCCTCCCCGCTGACAAACGGCAGCTGCTCGCTGCACGGCACGCTAACCAAGGGCTGAGCGCTCTCCCGCCACTAGAGGCAGCAGTGAGATCTGCTCAGCCTGTTTTTTTAAAACCAAGATCAAAACCGCATACTGCTGCACATACAAATTAACGTGCTATTCTGATTTCTTGCAATGCACAAAGGTTACAAGTGCATCCAAAATATGATGTGTGTCCATAATCAAAATGCTACATTTGTAAACATGATTTGCGTAGTATATGATTTTGAATGCAGTTTGTGAAACAGATGCAGTGAGGCAGGCTACTGTTCGTAAGCAGCACTAAACCATAATGGACCTTGGAACAATACTCAGTGTCACAGACTGCATTCTGTTGTACACCGTCATAAAATTGTTGAAAATGTTTGCTGAAATTCAAGCAATGTCTCAAAGCTTGGGCGATGGCATGGCCGTGAGTTGAGACGAGGGAACAGAGTCATTCGTGGCGTCCTTGCCGGACTCACGCCAGCACTCATTATCACCCGCTGCAGTGCGCCGCAGTCCGTACACGCTTGACGGCTCAGGAATCCCAGCACGCATGGGTGAGCTCCCTCCTCAGCCCTCCACTTGCTTCCCATACGGTCCCTACAAGCGCGGCATCGCACGCTGTTAACGTGATTTACCCTGCCGTGTGATGTCTTTGCGGGTGACCTGTGCACCTGGGAATGTTTCTTTAGTACCTGCTGAGGGCTCATGGGGGTTGGGCAAAGCGCCCGCGCCTCCTGACGAGCACGGCCGAGGCGAGAGGCGATGCCGTCTGGTGTTTACGATCCTGCCGACTGATCCAGGGGCCTGCTGCTCTCCTTGTGCGGTAGTGCGGGTATTTGTTTAACCTCTCAGGATCCTGGCGTAGACTTGCTCATGCGATTGCAACTTTCCATGCAAAGCTCAGTGGCTGAGTTTTAAAAATATTTCTGGGAAAGAGGCAACCATGGAGAGTGAAGTGGGTTGTAGTCTAAGCCTGGAGAGTGAAGTGGAGTGGGTTGTAGTCTAAGGCCGGAGAGTGAGGTCACTGTTGTAGTTTAACCTCAGAGAGTCAGGTAAGTGATTGTAGTTTAATCCCGGAGATTGAAGCCAATGCTTGTAGTGTAACCCCAGAGAATGTGAAGTCACTGGTTGTAGTTTAACCTCGGAGTGTGAGGTCACTGGTTGTAGTTTAACTCAAAAGAGTTGGTTTTAGTTTATTTCTCTGTGCTGCTCAGGCGTGGTCTTCTGATGGGCCAACAAGGATAAGAGAGAAGAAAAGAAGAAGAGAAAGAGGAGTAAAAATAAGAGAAAGAGATAGAGAGAAAGAAAGAGAGAGAGGTGCTCACTAGCAGGCTGTTATTAAAGACATGCAACACCAATGGAACAGGCCACACACACTACCCTGTGGTCCCCCGCAATACCCCATAGTACCCTAAACTACCTCACACTACCCTGCACTTCCAAACATTATCCAGGACTACCACACACTACCCCACACTACCAACACACACTACCCTGCGGTACCCCACAGCATCCCACAGTACCTGACATTATCCTGCACTACCCCACAGTATCCCACACTACCTGACATTATCCCGCACTACCCCACAGTATCCCACACTACCTGACATTACCCCGCACTACCCCACACAAAAGTCCTGCATGGCTGTGGTGCTGCCTCCCTCTTCCAGCACTCGCACCAAGCCCACCACCATCCTGCTTAATTAGGCATGGCTGTTTGTCCTGAGACGTGCCGCGGTTTCGCACACTTGTGCTGGGTCTCAGCAGCCATTTTCTCTCCCCTACGCCTTAATGTGACAAAGACAAATCACTCCCCCTCACCACCACTTCAACCCCAACTTCCACCAGCACTACCGGGCAGATACAGAGCTGTATATGAATGAGAGCTGTTAGTGTTGTAGATCTGGCCACACCCCTATGATTCTTAAACCTGTCACCTGCTGTGCAGGAACAACATGTGCCCCCTCCCCAGAAACATAACTTGCACACACACACCCTCGACCCCTACCCAGCATGCCCCTTGGTCATATATTAATCATGCATCTAGAGGCCATAGTCACCCAGACCACAATAGGAGCTTTATGAGGCTTGTGTATTAATAATTGAAACCCTGCTGTTTGTTTAATAAACAGCTTGTCGTTGATTTATCGGGGAAAAAAATGGGTTGTAATAGCATTGAGGCCCAGTGCAACATGTCGCAAAGACATATGTGAAAAAGTGGCTAACCATAATGCTGTGTGTGTGTGTGTGTTCAGATGGGGTTGAGATTACTCCAAAACAGCCTAATCAGACATGATGGACAGCTAGATACATCCAAATACGCCTGGAATACGTCACCAAACACAATAAACTTGGTCGAATGATGGAATTTATAATTGTCTTTGTGTGTGTGTGTGTTATTGCATTCAACGTATGTTTTGGGACCTGTAGATCATTTCCTTTTCCGCTCTTAATGGCTATTGGTTTATTTGGTCTCTGCAGTATTACGCCTGATGAAAAATGATAATGAAACTCGTGGAGCTTAATGAAGAAGCCTAATAACCCGGAGTCAATAAGGGAGTCTAATGAAAGCCATAGAACACATGTGTGTTTGTGTCACGGCGTGAGACAGCCAGAGTTCATTCGTTAACCAAGTTCAATAGGACAGATGACTCTGCCTTTGAGAACCCCTGCACAAGGAACAGGGTATTTTGAAGGAGCAGATGTGTTCAAAGGACTCAACACACACACACACCCACACCCCCCCACTGAGTGCAGTGTTTCTGGGATGTGGGAGTTTACCCATTGATTGTCCTTTGTCGCTGCGTCTGGAGCCGGTTGAGGGTCCATTGAAATGCAGGTGAGAAGACACCTCTGACGGCAGCCTATAGGTGGCACTGTCTACCCAACCAATGGTAAACTCAACAACCGCAGTCGCGGATATGACAGGAAGCTGGCCTAATATGATGTCATTGTGTGGAAAGCCTCTGTAATGGCCTGAGTGTGGAGTGTATAAGGCGGTTTTTCGATTCTTGGGGGATGTGTGTGAAAACGCGCGGCTGCGAAGGTGCCACGCAAATCCGCACTGTACGCTTTTCCGACTGTTCCCAGGGGGTATTTCTTTATGGCAAAGCACAGATACACCTGACGCCATAACACAAAGCCACATAGCGGGTCATTTCTGCTACCGATGTAAACACAGCAAAAACAAGGGATAAAAAAGATTTAGAGCTGTAAACGACTGAAACGTTTTTTTTCTACAGCATTTATTTTTGACATTTTAGAAATTACATTTGCGAGTTAACAGAAGTTCCATTTTCAGAACAAGTGAGCCCTAAACAAAAGCTCGCTGGCCAAAATGCCATGGTTTGTTGCCACACTCTAACCCTCCCAAAACATTAAGCCCACACCACGAGCGCAGCTTCCATCATGTGAATCCACTCTTTCAATCACTAAAAACTGACCAAAAAAGGCAGGCATCATTATGAAGCCTGTTCAGTTTTCAATCGAGTGATTCATTATGAAGCCTGTTCAGCTTTCAATCGAGTGATACACTTGCCGTCGTAACGCGCCAGAGGCATATCACAGTACGGATTTCGTTCTTATCTCCTTAACTGTACTAGAAATAACGAACCCCACTGCACTTTTGCCCTCGTCGCATCGTGCATTTGGAAATGCCCTCTGGGAATTCACTACATTTCCGCAGCGCTGTAAGGAAACATTCAGCTGCTTCTGTCGTGTGTGAACACCTCTATGTTCCCAATACTGAAACTGCTTAAGAGCCACATACACACCTCTGATATCGCGTGTGGATGAACGAGAAGCGATTTTCTGGCATAGCAATTATGCACCCGCTTCACGGGTACAAAAGTTATTTGTCGCTGGCTAAAAAGTTTTCATTACATATTTGATTACATAGTATCCACAGAAATTTTATTTTCTGTGATATGTGTTAACAGCTTTGAAAAAATTTGAAAGATGAGTGAACACAACGAAGCTTTAACACACATCACAAGATATGAATCTGCTAGTAAGACGGTGTAGATGACGTGGACCCAGAATAAGCCATTGAAGTTCGCGGGTCGCAAAATTTAGGTTAACAAAACTAAGACGGACCAACTGAAAAGAGACGGTCTAACCAAAAAGAAGACGAGGAAAGCACTGTTGCTCTAAAGTCTTCCATTTTCAAGAAAACACAGTGACCGTTTTCGCTATCGACTTCTACCCCTCAGTTCAAGCTGTGCGTGCCGACAGACGGCAACAGAACTTATTCAGTTCAAAACTCACGGACGAATGTGTCGCTTAAAAATATATACTAGACGCGGGGAGAGAAATAGTTACAGAAGCCCCGTGTGACATTTCAGAGACATTTGCCTCCTAAAGATCTTGACATTTCGATGTGCTTTCTAATAATAACCGGCGATTTGAATAACCGCATTAAACACCCCCTCTCCAAGACCGGAGGCCCCTTGAGAGCGTGTTATTGATCTTTCTAGCAGAAGATGTATCTCCAAGACAGCTTGCCAACCAATTTCAGAAGAAACATTTTTCACCGTAAGGAAGTTACTGCTTAAGTTGGCAGAGCTCTGGAGTTTTGTGATTTTCTGAACTAACATATGGGAGTTCGGCCTAAAGGCGCTCGGAAAGTTCTCAGCCGCCTTTGTTAGCTGAATCCTTTGAGCTTGGAGCCTGGGTGAAATGAAAACACAACATATCTTAATCTACACGGTTGCTGTCCACTCATACGTTGTTATGATAGCGTTGTTTCTTTTTCTTTCCCTCTCTTTTTTGTGAACACTTCGACTTTTGCCTTTGTCACAAATTAACACTTTGATCAATCACAAAACTGCTTCAGGGTTGCCAAAACAATTACGCAAGGACGATCTCTACCACATTTGGAAATTATAACCGTAAATCAACAGCCCGCATTCATTCGATTCTTATTTGGCCTACTTAAATGTGATAAATAAATCAGACCTTTGTTAGTTTACGAGAATGAACTGCTTTGTCTAATGCACGGATTCAGGGAAGGGGGTAATGAAACGCAGGCTAAAATTTGAAAGTAAGAGAAATGGCGCAAAGCTATTCTTTCCCAACACCTTCAAATGCACTCAATTAGCCTACTTTAATCTTCTGTTCTTTCTGCTTGGCCGGCGGTGATGGCCTGAAAGAGAAAGAATTTCTGCCTTTTGCTTTGATTTAATGAGAGTTTCACATTGTCACTTATTATTTAGTATGGATGCATGCTTGGAAGGAGGCTAATTATTCTTGTACCTTGTAACCTTTAGCTAGCGATGACAAATATCTGCGATGGTCACCAAAGGCGACACACGCTAACGTGGCCGGAATCTATTTTGGTGTGTTAGTTAGGAACGGCTGGTGATGGTGTATAAGCCAGGCTTACAGGAAAGAGTGCTGTGTGTTAACAGCACTGTAACTTAAGTTATGTGATCAGTGACTGGATGGTGACAGAGGATGTGCTACTTAGTGTGTGTGGGTGTGTGTGTGTGTGTGTGTGTGTGAGAGAGAGAGAGAGAGAGAGAGAGAAGGGTCTTCTATAACAAATCACACTTTATGGTGGATAATCCAATGACAGCCAATTTGCTGGAGGGATATACTTTTTATTTCATGTCTTTTTTATATATTTCTCCCTTCCTTTTTTACAAGGCAATTTGTTTGGGCCCCTGCCTGGAGGAGGAGGAGGCATAACCTGCCTTTCCATTACCTCCCCTGGCCGCCGCTCCTCTCACTAAAGCCAGATTAAGCCCGCCAGAATAGAAAGCCCTAATCATGAAAGTGTCACATTTCAGACAGAGGAGGTGGAGGGAGGTGCTTTAAACTGGGCCTCAGAGAGGTAGGGCCCAGGGCTCTGGCAAAGTCCGGTCGCCTTGCACTAAAGAGTTCCCGGAACTTCATAAGAATGCGTGCAGAATGCCAGGAATTTGTGAATGGCATGAAGCAGACAGGCAGAAAACGAAGGAACGCTAACGCTAACTCCACCGCGAAACCTTAATCTTATCGCATGATCTCACTCTTATGAGGGTGACTGGGAGATCAGTTAAGGACAGTGAGAACAGGGGCAAAAATGAGTTCGGTGGTGTCAAACTACATCCTGCGGGTTTATTTATTCTTGCAGTTTTCTTTGTGCTGACACCCCTTGTGTAGCTTATGAAAATCTTCACAATTAGGTAACAGCAAGGAAAAATACGCTACGTCTAGCAGGGAAATTTGGAGCCATCCTCTAAACATCTGTCTGTCTATAAAGTGCTGTACAAACAGTGAAACAGGCTGGAGTCTTTCAGCTCCATTAGTTTGCAGACAAATGGGTTGTTCTGAGCTGTCAATGACCCATCTGTGACCCCCAGCACGATTCAGCTCCCTAACCTCCAGGGTCTTCTCTGTCCCTTCCCTGTTCTACTTTTCTGACCAACATATCAGCCGCGCCTCACCTCGCCTCTCCCCTCCACAGAAGATGATGCTTGGAACCTTCAGCACCTCCTCCTTTGAGCTCTGAACGAGCTGGAGGTCTGCATCAAAGACCAGGGCCATGGGGTCGCAAGCAGAGAATGCTGGTCCTCCTGCTCAGTCTGGAACTCCTTTCATCTTTGGTTCTGAATGAAATGAAGCGGAGGAACACGGCACCTCTCTAATCTCTGTCGATACGACTCCTCATGCCCTGGAGGTCCACCAGGCTTAGTGTGGAAAACACACATTTGAAATCCGTGGAATTCTTAAGAGGTTTTGCTGGTGTTTCATGAGACCAGACCTTAACTCACTGCCCCATTGTGGATTGGTTAATAAATGCCAGACTGTGACCAAATGATCGTGCTTGTTTTATAACAATGTCCCAGTTAACCTACTTTATAGATCTTGGATGAGGATGTTGTGGATGGTTTATTTGATTCTGCATTCTCTGAAGACTTCGAAAGGTTTTCTAATGTTTCTTCAGGCCAATAGTTTCCTCACCAACCAATAGTGGTTCAGGGCATTAATGTGAGCTTTTGGCAAAGGCATGTTCAACATGTTTGCAATGATACCCAAGATAAACACATTTTACTATTGCTCATGTTCCTTTCGCACATCTTAATGGTCTGGATGAATTTTAGCTCCTGGTTTTGTGTGATTCCAGTTATTTCCTCTGGCCTGATCACCTTTAGCATGGGATTCAGTACAGAATGTACTCTTGAGCTTTGCTTGTGGCTTCTCATGCCCTCTCTTTCTGTTTAACTTTCTTTTCATCTTTGGCTCTGAATGAAAGGAAATTGCCAGTGGGCCCCTCATGGACCCTGATGGCCCCTGGCAGGAAAAGCCCAAAAGCCCAGACGGCCAAAGTCCAGATGGCTCTGAGCAATGGGGAAAGGACAAAGGAGTAGAACAGTAGCACCATGGTCAATCTTGCACATTTATCAATAGTTTAACCAGTCGTTCTCCACGTCTGACCACCACCCTGGAAGGAACCATTTGTGAGAGTCATTTGTTTCTCTCCAGACTCTTTCCAGCGTTACAACAGAGGGCAGCATTAGATTTGCCATGGGCCTTGAAAGTGATAAATGTATTTTTTATTCATACAGGCATGAAAAATTCTATGTAATATATGCAGTTATAATGGCTATTCACATCCTTATGCGCTCATCCTGATTTTAGAGACGCTAATATGGGATACAAGCTACAGATTTCTATTTACACATGGAACATTTCCTCCTAATGAATTTCATACATGCTACCTGAATCACTTAGTGGTCATTGATGCTTTTGCTGAAATGGCCATTACAGTAGTTGAAGACAAAGCTTGCACCGTGAATTGAGGCTAAACAAGCTGGTGTTGGTGAACTGACTTGTCTGCGAGCGTCTCCTATGCGGATTGCTGTGTGGGAACGTCTCTTGTGTTTCATTTGTGAACGCTATCCTACGATTTGTCCTTTTTTCTTTAATCTTGTACACCTAATTCAAGTATTCAATCTCATCATCAAGCCTTTCGTGAGCTAGGTCAAGTGTATTAGAGCATGCAGTTTGGACGACTGAGACTGACAACCTTTGAAACTGTGTGGATTTGGTATATTACGAATGCTCTGGAAATGATACCCTAAGACTTAAGCAAAAAACAAAATTAAATTGTAGCTAGCCCTGAGGGGATTTGAGCTTATTAGCTACCATACTGTGTCTGGATAAGCTTGTCTTGTGTGAATTAGCAAATGTAAATATTGTTTTTTATACTGCTGAGTCACAGATTGATTGAAAAACTTTCGAGGATTATTCAAATAAGAGACTCCTTGTTGGCTGGTATGTTGGTGAGGTATTGTAACGCCTTGCGCGGCGTGCGTTTGCGAGACGGACACAAGCGCTGAGAAGAGCGAGATTTATTGTGAGACATACTGGTACACGAGACGAAACCTACACTTAGTGACATAATTAAACAGAGAAACACTAGAATGACTTAAACACGAAGGAGACTAGAAACATACACGAAGTTTAACCAGAATGCACAATTAGACTAAACGCTACGACAGAAAACACTACAGAGGTTCTAGACAACGTAATATAACAGCGAGACGACAGGGGCTGAAGACAAAACAACCAGCAACATGAAAGACCAAACAGAGGGTATAAATAGAACAGAACTAACATGAAACACCTGAAAGACATGACGAGGGGCAGGGAATACAAAACACGGGCGGGGCTAAGACGCACATGGCTACAAAAACAAACGGGCATGAGAATGACAGGAGGGGGGCGGGGCAGACCGTGACATAACCCCCCCCCAAAGGCGCATCCCCCAGGATCGCGCCAAACAAAAAACATCAACCAAACACAGAAAACAGAAAACAACGGAAAACGAAAACCCAACATAGACCAGGCAAACGCCAGGAGAACCGGCACAAACACAGGAACCTAAACAGAAACAGAAACAGACACAGGCAGCGGCACAGGCAAAAACGACACAGAAACGGGCTACACAACACGAGAAAAAACCACACCAGGGACAGCCAACGGGACACGAACCAGAGACAGACGACAACGGAAGGGAAGGAGAACCAAGAGAAAAATCCGGGACAGGGCGAGAGACCAAAGGAAAGCCAGGGACAGACACGGAAGTGCAGACGGACGGGGGGAACAAACTCAGAACAGGCAGAGACACAGGACTGAGGACGACGAACAGGCTGACACGAGGAGGGAGGAGCAACAGGAGGACGAGGAAGACAAAGACCTAAAACAGACCAGGCAACCGACAGGGGGACTGGCACAAACACAGGGACAGACACCGGGACAGACACCGGGACAGGCACGGGGGCAGACAAAAACGGAACAGACACAGGAACAAACACAGGAACCGAAACAGACACCATAACACGAGCAAAGACAAAACCAGGAACTACAGAAGGCAAAAAACGACAAAACAGAACCCATATACGAGGGGCGGGGAGGGCGGGGAAACAGGGAGAGACAGGAGACTGAAAACAGGGCGGGATGGGCGGGGGGCCACGGCGCAGCAGGACGCATAGGCGGACCCGGGCCCACAGGAGGCGCTGCGGGGACGTCCAGCCGCGGCAGGCCAGTGGTACCCCGGGGCGTAAAGTCCGGCGACGTGAAAGACCCCCCGTGGGTCTCAGTGGACGTGGAAGACCCCCCGTGGGTCTCAGTGGACGTGGAAGACCCCCCGTGGGTCTCAGCGGACGTGGGAGACCCCCCGTGGGTCTCAGCGGACGTGGGAGACCCCCCGTGGGTCTCAGTAGACGTGGGAGACCCCCGTGGGTCTCAGCAGGCGTGGAAGACCCCCCTGGGTCTCAGCAGGCGTGGAAGACCCCCCTGGGTCTCAGCAGACGTGGAAGGCCCCCCTGGGTCTCAGCAGGCGTGGAAGGCCCCTCCTGGGTCTCAGCAGGCGTGGAAGGCCCCTCCTGGGTCTCAGCAGGCGTGGAAGGCCCCTCCTGGGCCGTCGTGGCGCTCACAGGCCCCTCCTGGGCCGTCGTGGCGCTCACAGCCCCTCCTGGGCCCGTGGGGCTCACAGGCCCCTCCTGGGCCGTCTCATTGTGGCTCACAGGCCCCTCCTGGGTCTCCGGTGAGCTCATAGGCCTCTCCTTGGCCTCTGGGGTGCTAGCTGGCCTCTCCTGGGCCTCGTGCACTCGGGCTGGCCTCTCCTGGGCCTCGTGCACTCGGGCTGGCCTCTCCTGGGCCTCGTGCACTCGGGCTGGCCTCTCCTGGGCCTCGTACACTCGGGTACTACCCCCCAAAAATCCTTTGGCGCATCACCTGCCAGAGGGGGCCTGCCGAGGTGGTGGTGCTGATCAAACCCACCACTGGAGCCTCAGAAATCCTGGAGGAACATGCAGGTACAGGGTCTCCTCGGCGGCTCTTATTGCGCATGCTCCGACCTACTCGAGGTATCGGGAGCTCACAGTGCTTTTTAAGAGCACGCCGAGTGTTGTTGTACAGACCACCTGCACATTCACTCCTCCTGACCACGTCTTGCGCTACAGGTTGCCCCTCCCTGTAGCGGTCACCAAGACGGGCAGGATCATGGCGCTCCTCCGGGTTCTCATGGCAATAGGCAACTAAACGAAAAATGTCTAAAATAGCTTGCCTATCCTGTTGTGAACCCGCTGTACCCACAGCGCCAGGGGACTTCTTGTCTCCGGTTTGTTCGCGCTGTAACACCGGAGATGTGAACTGCACGGGAGCAGCCTCCATCTGGTTCGAGCGCCGGAACGCACTGCAGTCTCGCTCTCCCCCTGTGTCTTTAGGAGGATGTTTGTTATGTAAGGCCTTGCGCGGCGTGCGTTTTGAGACGGACACAAGCGCTGAGAAGAGCGAGATTTATTGTGAGACATACTGGTACACGAGAGACGAAACCTACACTTAGTGACATAATTAAACAGAGAAACACTAGAATGACTTAAACACGAAGGAGACTAGAAACATACACGAAGCTTAACCAGAATGCACAATTAGACTAAACGCTACGACAGAAAACACTACAGAGGTTCTAGACAACGTAATATAACAGCGAGACGACAGGGGCTGAAGACAAAACAACCAGCAACATGAAAGACCAAACAGAGGGTATAAATAGAACAGAACTAACATGAAACACCTGAAAGACATGACGAGGGGCAGGGAATACAAAACACGGGGCGGGGCTAAGACGCACATGGCTACAAAAAACAAACGGGCATGAGAATGACAGGAGGGGGCGGGGCAGACCGTGACAGGTATGCATTAGCTGTATAAGCTGTACATAAAAAAAAACAGATCACTGTGTCTAGACATCCAGCCAAACAGTCACATTTCTCCCCATTTAAGTTCATCTCAGTCCAGCTGTGGGCCCTCCTACGACAGCAATTACTGCTACCTTGTTTGCTTTAGTTATAAACATACCCAGTAATTGTTAGGCAGTTGTCTTCGGCAATCTGTCAGGTAATTAGCAACGCAACACTCGCCCTGCTGTTGCCATGGTTTCCAGGCACATGCACCAGTCCTCCTTGACTAATGGCCACTTTGGTGACATTTACTGACGTGGTCAACGTCATCGTGTTGAATCTGCCAGGCTGTACAGTTACAATGGGGTTTCCATGGTTAACAGTGATGGCAAAATATGATACCAGAAGAAACACACACACAGCGACTACAGGTCTTTCTTTATGTTATTGTTCTAATAAGACACTTCCAACTCAGCATTTTATTACTCAGTGCCATTATTCACTCTTGCCCTCCAGTACAGATTACAGAATATAAAAATTACACTGCCATAGACAATAAATTGATTGTTATTAAAGGTCAGTAGTTAGAATACAATTTGAAACATTTCCAATTCAAAACACATATCATTCCATGTGTAACGTGATCATTTATGTCGTCATTTATGTCGTCACATCTATGTTCGAGAACATTTATTTAGCAGATGCTCTTAAAAACGTGCTTTAGTTGTCATGTCAAAGTATGATTGGCTAGTACAAATAGGTTAGAGTTGAAAATGACCGTTGTCCAGATCAAAATATCAAAGTTGAACCCTAGAATGGGAGATACAATGCAATATAATGAAATACATTTCAAGGGCAATTACTAAAAAAACAGATGAGTTTCAGTCTGTTTGAAAACAAGAGATTGCACTGATCGTACGGTCAGGCGAAGCTGGGTGCTGGAACAGAGGAGCAGGGAAGAAGTCTTCCAGGAATTGTCTTCCATGAATTTTGAAAGATGGTTGGTCCAGTTGGGCTGTATTTGAAGCTCAAAGGACTTGAAGTAAAAGTCAGGTTGAAGGGAGTTGGACTATTGTAGATACGTTTTTGAACCTGGTATGAACTGAATTGAACAGAATAATGGAGTGACATGGGAAAATTTAGTTAAAGATCAGCTGTGCTGCAGGGTATACAAGTGTGTGTGTGCACACTAAATAGTACTAATTTGATACATTAAATGCAGATAAAAGTAGCAGTAAGCTCCAGGCTATAGTCTCATACAGGTCCCCTTTGACGAAAGAAAAATGAGATAGGTCATTCAAGACAAAAGCTTAAAGCATTAGTAACAAACCAGCTTGATCTTAACCCGTTCTTTTCTAAGTATGCTTCATAATTAATCTACTTTTTACGGAAGTTTGCCTGAATGGGAAGGTTAGTGTGAGGCCATTCAGAGACGTTAATCCACATCTGAACATCAGAGTTTTTCTTCCTTTGAAGTTGAAGAACGTCTCTTTTCGTGTGCACAGAACGTGATGATCCTAGCACAAAAGCATTTGGAGGGCTCACTGCTTGTCGAGATGTGGGCCAAGGGTTCCCTGAAAAAGCTATTGACTCACTGAACTCACCACAAGACTGTTCTTAATGTACTAGGACATAGAGAATCGAAGGGGTGCCAATGCAGAGTCCCATTTCCCCCTTCCAAAGGTATATTAGCGCAGACAGAGTGGTTTCAGGAACCTCTTGCTTCCTGTACAAACCCAATGGCATGAACTTAGGAAGAGCACACAGGCCCAGAGGCTGCATTGCGTTTGACTCCACAGACACTGGCATATGGATCACATCATATGGAGGTTTGAGGACTTGGCGGAACGTTAAGCTCTGACCTCAAGTCCCATCTCACCGCTCAATCAACCATCATTCTTCTTTTTAATCTGTTCAGGACGGGTATCTGGCGTGGGTGAAAGACCACGAGTGAGTGATTGCAGGAAGGGAAAGAGAACGATGCCATTCATGTCCACATGAGTTCTCCCAAAGCCACAATGGCCCTTTCAAAACATGGCTGCAGGACAGGGGTTTTTCCTGCGGCTTTTCAGTTGAAGTGACGAAATGCTCAGATGCTGTAGAGGAAGCAACGAAGAGTTAGTTATGGTCCTAAACATATCATGGATGATCAAGAAGAAAACAAAAAAGTTACATTTGTCTTTCTTTATATTACAGATTGAATTTATTGTTAGATTTTATTCAGGCTTTATTGCTATGGAGCAATAGCTTGTTAGAACAGTTTCTCTCCTTTAAGGAGATGTAAATACTGAGAAATAAATGAATGTGAAATAACGTAAAATATAGCAATCTTACATTACACCTATTCCTACACAGACACAGCACACAGCAAATATAATGGTCTCAGATTATCTTAAATGTTTAATTCATATCAAAATTGATATGTTTAACAATGAAAAATGTGATTTGTCTGAAGGGAAATTATTAGTGTGCACAGTTATTATATTTGTAGAATGCACAATAAGCAACTAAATGTAACTTTTTTAATTATTTATATTTCAGTCTTAAAGTATTATTTACCACAAACCACAAAATAACAATTAATAAATAAAAAAAAACAATGTTGGTTCTTTAAAGCAATTTGGTGATGACAGCCACCATTTTTCCCAATAACTGACATGAAACTTCCATCCACTGAATCTGCCAGTTTATCGATCTGTTCATAGTTCATTTTGCTGAGGAAATAACCACAGCTTACCACATGCTGTTCAAAGACGAGACTTTCTTCCCTCATTGTAAACCTCATGCTTGACAACGGTCCAGAAGATCCAGTAGTCCTTAAGGCAGGTGAGAAAGGGGGCCCAGACAACATTCACTCATCCCTGATGCTTCTGCTGGGTAGACTAGCAACAATGTACCTTGCTGGATGTCACAGAGCATTGGCCTGCATAAAGGTCGTGACCTTCTTGAATGCTGATGACTTCTTCTTGTACCACTACTTGAAGGAAGTGTCTTCTAGAAAGAGTTTGGAAGTCCATCTGCAGCCTGAACAGATCCAGGACCACATGCAGAGGATCACAAGACTACAAGTTGGAAACAGGGAATGAAAACACATCCTGCCGGCCCACGAGGCCTTGGTCTGTTAACAGCATACAGATGAGCCGGTGACGTCGGCCCACACAAGGCTGTCACACTGACACCCGTCCACTCTGTAGCGGCACCATAACAGACCATAATGACGGCGCTGTTCAGGCAAAGGGGCACTGTGTCTGTCAGCGGCAGTGACTAAACTTGATTCAGTTTGATTGGCCTAGGAAGACGAGAGGATGGAGAGATCGACCCAAAGAGAAAGCCGAGTTGATTAAATCTAAGCTGAGAGGTTCCATCACAAGGATCTCGGCATGATTTTACTGCTAAATGGAATGGGCTGCAGTGGGCCTCCTTTGTGATACACACAAAGCGCACAGCACGGTGAGCCGCTGTATGCATGCATATGCAAATGGCCATGCTCACGAAACAAACACACGTGTGCACATGGCGTGTCGGGCAGCACGCGCCCGGTGCTCAGTGAGCGCATGTGTGGGCCTGGCGTGCGGGGCTGAGGCAGCCTGAGGGGCCTGAGCCTGGGCGCACGGCTGGCGTCCAGGTGCTGACACGTGGAAATGCGCTGTCACGAGGAAGGTCCGGCCTAGTGAAATAAATGGGAAGTTGACGTCTGTTCAAACAGAAGCATGGGGGTTGCCAGGTCTTTTCTGTTCCTGTGAACAACGGTGGTGTGCCAGGTAAATGACCTTAAGAGTGCACACTTCCACCTATAAACAGGAACATGGCGTGATATGGCCATGTCCCAATAACACCACAATCACAGTTAAACCCTCCTTCTACTTACACGGCAACATCGCTAGTTTACAATAAGCCCGTTGTGTGCACTATAAACAGGTTTGACAATCGACCAAAAGTAGATGGCATCTGTGTACTACACTTCAGCTGTCTGCCACTGGGTGTGGTCTAGTTGTGTTTAAGTGTCCTACTGTATTGGATTGCTTGGACTGGCTATGTGCACGCAGCACTCGGGCTGTGCGAACCGTGGGTTTTAGCCCAACATGAGCACAACCGGACTGCACTTTCAAACCTTTACCATCACAGTGTCAGACACCGCCAAGTAATGTTTCAGTTTTGCTTTCGAATCTAAAGCCCCAGCTTTATTGCTAGTCAGGTATTTAGTGGCTTAGGCTTTGGTTCTGAGCAAAAAGGGTAAATGCAGATGCAGGGAACCAATCTCCTGAGGAGCGTCATAAGAGATGAGGCTGAATGACTCTAGTCATTGGGCAGTTAAGTCAGCTCCATTAACTCTGTGCTGGGCTAAGCACTTTGAAGTGACTGGTGCATCTGTCATGGTCGTTGTTCCAGTGTTCCAGGAGCTGGAGCTCAGGGCTGCCGCCTGAGGGCTGACTCCATACTGAACACTGTATTGAACGCGAGAGGGCTGACTCCATACTGAACACTGTATTCAACGCGAGAGGGCTGACTCCATACTGAACACTGTACTGAACCCGAGAGGGACGATTCTGTACTGAACGCCGTACTGAATGCGAGAGGGCTGACTCTGTACTGAACGCCATACTGCATGTGAGAGGGCTGACTCTGTACTGAACACCGTACTGAGCATGAGAGGGCTGACTCCGTACTGAACCCTGTACTGAACACGAGAGGGCTGACTCCATACTGAACACTGTACTGAACGCAAGAGGGCTGACTCTGTACTGGACACTGTACTGAACGCGAGAGGGCCGATTCTGTACTGAAAGCCGTACTGAATGCGAGAGGGCTGACTCTGTACTGAACGCCGTACTGCATGCGAGAGGGCTGACTCTGTACTGAACACCGTACTGAGCGTGAGAGGGCTAACTCCGTACTGAACCCTGTACTGAACACGAGAGGGCTGACTCCATACTGAACACTGTACTGAACGCAAGAGGGCTGACTCTGTACTGGACACTGTACTGAACGCGAGAGGGCTGACTGTACTGAACGCCGTACTGCATGCGAGAGGGCTGACTCTGTACTGAACACCGTTCTGAGCGTGAGAGCGCTGACTCCGTACTGAACCCTGTACTGAACACGAGAGGGCTGACTCTGTACTAAACGCCAACACCAGCTCCACTCTCGGCATCACACCATTTCTGTTTCCATGGTGAAGGATTGCGGGAATCCATTAATTCCTTTGAATGGTTATGCTAATGCTACCTTTAAATGTGTTGTGAAGTTGCTTATTGGAACAAATAGGCCATCAGGGGAAAACATTGTTTAAGCTTTGTTTGGCATGGTCATCCCCACAGATGGTAGAGTTTGGAATCTACAGTTACAGCCTGTATGCCATCACCACGGAGACGGGCTGTCCCATCACCAAGGGGCAGGGACCACTTATTGGCTGGTTTGTAGCTGTTATACTGGAGGTCTCTATGCGATGCATATTTCAGTGCTTTAGAGGGATTATTATTTGTCATTAAAATTGGTTTAATATTTCGGGTTTAACTGGATTCCTGAGAGGTTCCGTTAAACTAGGACAATTGAGATGGGTGGAGTTGGATGGGGGTGTTACCAGAGCATAATACCAGAGCATAATTTACATATGTTAATTAGGAACTGTCACCGCCAGAGTGGAATGATTAATCTTTAAAAAAAAGATTATTCCAAAGGAAATGGATACACAGAATAGTTAATGATTAATTTATGTGCAAGAACAGAACAGAACAAAGTAGAATATGACATGCAGAAACGTGGTATATTAATGAGTCCAGCAACAAGTGACAGTGGGAATAGGAGTATCCTGCACAACTATCTGAAATCTGATGAAAAAACCCTGACACAGTGTTTGCCATTGTATTACAGTACAAACCACACACTACCAAGAAGGGGAAATGTGAACGCAGCTCTGTGAGCAGAGCTAAAACAAACAAACAAACACGTTCTACCCCTTTGAAACCTATCTGTGATCAGGACACTGTAATCTGTGTAAACACTGTAAACAAAAGCTCGCAGCACTCTGGTGTGTCTTCCTTTTCCAACCTCAGGCCCGATTTCAGCTGTCAAATAAACAACAACAGTCCACCCATCTTAATAGACTGCTCGATCGTGGCAACCTCCGAGTTCTCAGTGCTAATCGCTTAGGAGAACACGGGCAACAGACTCGCCTTCTGCACAGCGAACCGGACCATCTGTGACCTTATTAACAAATGAGGAAGTTTCATAGGGAGACTAGTAAGTATGACAAGAAGACAGGGAATAGGGTACCAGAATATATTTGAATTCATTTGGAAGTTGATGCAGCGAAAATGTTCCATATGACCACAGGACACCGCTGTCTAGTCATATGTTTATTAAACAAAACGCGATTTTATGTCAGAATGTGAAATTAAGTACCCAGATGCACAAGACTCTCCCACATCTTGAACTTTTCTTTTAAAACGTAATTTATTTTTTAACACAGCTGACGGACTTTATGTATATACACAGATGTTTTAAAATAGAAAATTAAGGTCTTATGCTTGCACAGATCTGGAACGTCGAGCAGATCGTGAACTTTAGAACAGATTCCATGAAGTTTGCACCTTTGCCCGACGCTATAAGCAAGTGATTTATAGCACATTTAAAACTAGGTATTGCGCTTTTGCAAAGGTACATTGGTTCAGTATCTGGGATAACAGTAATGATATTTGCTCTTGTCTGGAAATGCTCGGATACTTTTTTTTGTTTTGAAATGTCTGTGCCGGTTGCACTTTTCAAGTGTTCGTTGATGGCTGGCAAAGAAAGCCAAAGGAAATGTAAATAAAATTAATATAAAACAATAAAATACATTCATACTGATTGCATTTGAACTGCAGAGTAATAGCGTGTTTCTAAAAGATAGCCTAGGGTATTTATTCATCTGGTGGCGCTTCCGGTTTCGCTGTAGCTGCGGAGAGCAGGGGGAGAACTCAGCTGAACGAGATCACGGCTTTTTCAAAATTGGTTTAAGACTGAACACGGTGATTCGGATAATATTCCAATATCAAAGCGAATTTTGACAAGACTACTTCATAAATACACCTAAACTCTCGTGGATAAGAGAATATTCGGCTACACCTGAAGTTTATCGATGACACCTGTTGCTCCCCTTGGTCGGTAGGCTAACGCCAGTCGAAGGAGACACGGAGGTTGGGCTCGTTTCCCCGACTTTTGAATGACCCCGTGAGGATGAAAGTGACGGTAAATTTCGGAAGAACCGGAGTTGTCGTCCCGTGTAAAGACGGCTGGGTGGTGCGGGACTTGATTGACCAAGCCACGCAACGATATAAAAAGATTGTTGAACAGGTAACTTTCCTGATTTTGAATTATTCATATACAGGTCGCTTGTCGAACGAAACAAACAATTGTTTTAATAATTGTGTTAATGATTATGTATTAATTTGTCTTCTGTGTAAATAGTTACACTAGTTTTACAGCTACACCTGTGTGCGTGTGGTGTGCCCCCCCCCCCTGCAGTTGTCACGTGATCGAAAGCTGTCAACAATAGGCTACTAGACTACATTCAAACAAAGAACGCCTGTAGTCTGAAGTAGATTAATACCCAATATTGTTTAAATCTGACTAATCGTGCGTTTATTGGACGTTAATTGCGCGAGCTAATATTTTCTCTGTTTTTTTTATGTGTCTTTTTTTATTTTTGGATTTTTATTTATTTTTGTGTGTCTTAATTTACATGTACAACATTTAGCAGGCTCTCTTGTCCTAATTGATTTAGGGAAGTGTTTGTTGTCGGCGTGAGATTTATCTTTATGCTAGTACAACTAGACCAGAGTCTAAAAATACACCCCCCGCCCTGAAATTAGTTTCGGATCTTTTTGTAAAGACTCCGAAGTCATGGCTTTGGGCGGTCGTCATTGCCAGACCATTGACACGGATAGACCGCCTGCGCTGGAATGTACTCGTTTATCACAAACGATGAAACAAGATCTTCATGAAATCGAGGCTACTGCGTTCAGTCGAAATGAAGGAATTGAACACGGGGTGGGGACTTATTTGTACTCAAGAATGTTTTAATGTTTGTAAGCACGCAATGTGAAGTGTTGAGGAAGGATTACTAAGGTCTCAGTGCTGGGAAAACACTTAATCCTCTCTTCTGTTTGGGGCTAAATGTACTGCCTCCTCCTGCTACTGTGGTGAGCACACAAATAGTCAGGCCAAGCAAGCTGAACCCCACAGTCAGGCCAAGTAGAACCCCACAGTCTGGCCTATGCAAGCGAAGCATTGAGAATGTTTATCACTCGGTTATTATTTATCCCAATCTGCTGTCGACATTTCGTTTTATAATTTTGCTTCATTGACTTGGAGTCATGGAGAACATCTTGTGAGGCATGATGCACTCTTGTATTAGAAAATAAAAGTAAACAATTAATGTGATTCAGGAATGGCTATGTTGGTTTTGACAGAAATCGACCTCTGTAAGATGGATCTCACAGCACTGACCCTAATACTTTCTCTCTCTGTGCTCTTGCTTCCCCAACCCTCTTATACTCCACATTCTCCTTAGTTAAGCCTAACCCCACCTTATCATGTCCACTCTAGCTCACCCACCCAGCTCAGCTCTGCCTACTCTAGCCCCTGCTGTGGTTGTCTCTCCCCCCACCAAAAAAAACCATGCCCACAGAATCGGTGCTTGCGTACGCAAACACCGTTTTGTTATTAATGGCAACCTTTCCTCCCTATCTCCCAATGCAGATGGCAGCTCTGGTTTGATTAGTATGGCCTGGCCTCTCTGGCCATGGCAGCAGGCCTTTGTTCGGTGAGCGTGCCTTATGCCTGTCTGGTGGACGTTATCACCACCGCACGGCTGTCTCCTCTTCGCTGAGCGAGTGGGCGGTGCCAGACCCGGTCGACGGATGCCACCCATTCGTAAAGATCCTTTGTGTGACATGTCACTCTCAAATTTTGTGTATCTGCTCGATACTTTTGCTACAATCATTTGCAAAGCTTTATTACTCCGTAACCCATTAGCTACATGAGTAACAGGCACATACAGGTAAAGTCATTAAAAATGGATGCAAGCCAGTGGTCTTTGTCTTGACCTCTGTCAGTAAAAAGGTCCACTGTGGACACAGTGATCAAAATCAGTTCCTCCGTAAATAATGAAATAACTTCAATATCTATTCAGTTCCCAAAAGAAAAAAATTAACCATTTCAGGTGCTCCAAAAATGTTTCTTGCATGACTTTGACATCTGTTGTTCTATTACAGAACACATTTTTACTGGGTATTCAGGGTACATAACAGAGAATGAGAGAGTTGATTTATTGAGTTGATCACAGCGGTTAGCAACGTGGGATGTGTAAGGAAGTCACTTTGATTTATAGGCAACTTTATAACCCAAGCAGACAATAATATGGCAAGGGAACAAGCATGGTGTGTTCAGCACACATCCGTCTCCCCATTCATCTATCAGTAAAGAAGTGACGAAGTAGGATTTAACACCTTCCTCCTTTAGATTTGCACTTTTTTCTACATAGAGGTGGGCTATAAGTAATAAAGATAATATATGCAAAGACATTGAGACAATTGTGATTTAGATATAAAAAACAAAAGTTATGGCCACTTTAAGAATGGGGGGGGGGGTGGAATGAAATGGGATAATAATGTAAATGGCACTGAGGGCTGTGTAGCTGTAGTTGAGCTGACAGTGGGTTTGGTTGTTGACAGGCTCTCTGTCTTTGTTTGTTAATGAAACATGCCTGAGCGATGTTTTCCAAAGTTCTGCAGAAAACCACAGTATGCTGAGAAACGTATACGGTGACTTCTGTTGTGATGGCGATAATGTCTCACCACGTCGCCTACCCCTAGTTCTACACTAGAGCACCAGGTCCACATGTTGGTGTGAGCTGCTAGCACCTCTCTGCCTCCCGTGAGCCTGCCCCCACATGCCCCCCTCCCCCCACTCCAGTCATGCAGAGTGGAGCCGCATTTCCCTCCGCTGTCCACCCATCGTGTTTCAAGTTACGGCAAGATGAGTTTTACAGTGAAGTGACATGTTATGGTCCATCATCCGAGCCTAGTGCGCCTGTGCTTGGGATTGAAGTTAGCGAGATAGCCGAACGTGCCTTGCCAGCTTCAACTTGGTGCACTAGCACTCTATCCAAATCCGTTGGATTAATGGGATATGATATTAAATATTTATATAATTTTTTTCTGGCAGCCTCAACATTAAAATGGTTCCCCAAATGCACTTTTAAGTGCACTGTCAGTAGCGCCTAAGTATATGTCTCCAGTTCTTCAGAAATTCAGACAGTCTGAAAATGGATCCTGGAGCCACTTTAATTCCACACACACAGAGTAGGTCTCCTTTATCTCACCAAGCCCAGTTTATGCAAAAGTGGGGCAGGCTGGGGATTAAGAGGAAATATTTGGGTGGACGTCCCCTTTAATGTAAGTGGATCATATAGAACACGGGCATTTTAATGAAGCCCTGCATCTCCCTCCTTTTGTAATGACAGGGACTGTGATCACTGAACGTGATGAAGTGTTGCCAATTACTGCTGCTTTATTTCCACACCTTTTTAGCCTCGTTCCCTTATGGTGTTTAATGTCATGCTAATGCTGTTAGTGTTTAATGAAGTGTTTGGAGGATTAGGCTGTGAAAAGCGGCGCCCCGAGTGCACTAAGAGATTCTATGCTAATCACTCTCACTTCTGCCTCTCCTCCTGTTCCCTGTAGAGGAGGCAGTGCTGAGAGTCGTCGTTACACTCTGGTTTTTTTTTTTTTTTTTTTAAGTCAGCACCAAGCTTGGCATGGTATTAATTGGCCACTTGATGACGTTTGTAATTTCATGGACTGTTTGTTCTCTGCGAGATGAGACTTGATTATTACTGTTATGATTATGATGATGTCCAGAATTTCATAGTTCTCAAAATGTGCAGTGCAGGAGGGGAGGTGTACATGAGAAACATGGGTGCAACACGGGACACCTGTAGACTTTGAGTCACTCTTTACTGGAGGCTAGAAACGAGCGGCTTGGAAACGCAGGCCACGCTTGGGCCGCAGCGTCGGAGCAGTGAAGAGGAGCGGTGACCTCGTGACACATGCAGAGCGACGAGAGGCCAAAGCCGTCCCGTCCTGCCATGGTTATGCCTGGGCAGCCCACTTTTTAAAAGCCTCCCATCCCTACCCGCCTGCCAGATTCCAGTCTAACAAAACCTTTTTCAGCATGAGCTTACTGTGTTGTTGGGTCATGGCTCACTGTAGGCTCATGATCACCCTCCACATTACTGTAGCCGAAGACCGCCATGTGCTTGAAATTTGAAGTGGCTCGTTTTTTCCAAGGGGGGGCTCTGCATTTAATCTACTATAGTCTTCATTAATTTACTACAGTCTTCAATCTCCTCTGTACTTCATCAGTTATCCCACTGACATCTCCACAGTGGCCTCTCAAAAACATGTACATGACCACTAAAAGTGATTTACATATTTCTACAAAGGATCAAACCCCTGCCCCCACCCACTCCAGTTTCTGAGTGGTATATCCTGTTTTTATGACACATGGTGTTTTAAAATCCTTCGGATATAAGCTTTATATTTTAAGGTACGAAGCAGGATCCATCATGAACTAAGTCTATGTAAAATGCTTGTCAGTTTTGCTTATTTCTGTGTACACATTTCCTGGATGCTGTCTGGGAACTAAATGAATATTTTGGCTTGAGAGAGCTTTGGCTCGGGTGTGATGCTTCCCTGCTTGCATACTTGAGTATACATTATGATGAGATATTGAACCAGTAGAAACCCCACCCCTCAGATAGTCCATATGAGCACTACACCAGTATCCATGCTAGTAGAAACATTGCCCCTCTGTCAGCCTTTCAGGCAAAACAGCAAGTTGTGTGTGGCCTGAAGTTACAGCTTCTTTTAGGGACTTAGATGTTGAGTACATTGATCCCACAGTCCATAGAGGGCTACATTGTCAGGCCCTGGATGAGCCAGCAATAAAATGTAGTGGAAAAACTAACTGTTCACTGACTGTTTAAATAACTATTTGGAAATCTTGGCCTACAGAGTCAGATGGTTTCAATGAGAGTTCAGAGAGTACGGCCTGTTTGTGAAAGTGCTGGTCACAGATCAGCAAAGATATTCTTATCGTTCTTAAGCATTCTGCCGTAGGAACAGCCAAATTCCTCCACACACAGAGTAAAATGTTGCATGACAATGAAGAGACTAAGTGCGACAAAAGAGACAAAAGTTACGAAGTTGCAGTGATCCAGTCTGAAACTGGAGCTCTCATTTCAGCCCTCAGCGCGGCCCTGCTGGGCGACCCTTCGCTGATGCCGTCAACTCCGGAAGGATCGCTGAGAGATAGATGTTCCGATAGCGCTTCTCCGACGTCAGAGGCCTCTGAGAGAACAACGTGACTGTGGGACTCGTTTTAATGAGCTTCATTCCCCGATCTGGGAGGGGACGCAGCGGAGCAGTTCGACGGGTTAGTCTGGTTTAGCAGCTGGTGGCATCCAAGCGATGCTGTCGTACTGGAGGGTGCCGCGTCTGCACACGTGGCCCTGGGGATCGATGACTCTCACCGTTAATGCAGCTGGAGATTGAAGCTGAAATGTAGTTATACTACTGCAATAATATATATATTTTTTTACTTCATAACCATTCATGCATGATCATTTTGCATTTAAGACGACTTTGTTCGGATGCCTCTTATCTCCCTAGTCCCATCCATAGGCCATGGTTGTTTCATGATGGCCTCTCTGTAACAAGCGACACGATGTCAAATGTTTCCTTATGCTACTCTGAGCTGGACCTTTCACCCAGAGGTCCAAACTGAAAAATCCTCCTTCCTTCCCAGCAGGCCATGTGGCGAAGCCACTACCTTTCAGCTCCAACAACATGCGCAGTGTTTTTAAAACCGTCGCCACACACAACCGGTTGCACTGAGGGGTCGCCCTTAAGAAGGTTCCCTGTTCTCAGGGCTGAAGATTTAGTCATTGCCTTGCCCTGTCTGAAGTGGCTCCTTCAAGAACTTGGCTGGGCTCTGTTAAAGCTTCATTTTTACAGGGCTCTAATGAAGACAGCCAAACCTCTTCCCACAGTCCTGCTAGTGTAGAAGTCCCCCCCCCCTTCTGCAACAATGGCCAAGTGCTGATCTGCAGCTGTAATATGGTTTAGAGCATGTCGGTCCGTCGCCTGCATAACGGATCAACAGGAAACCTGCACACCATCAAAGCTGCAGTGGACGTTCAGGCTGTTGTATCTGTTGTTTCCTGTTTGCTCCTGGTTGTAAAGCTGCCTTAGGCAGAGAACTCTCCTCACTATATGTTTGGGCTCAAGGAGAAGCAGATTTAAACATGTATGGTGATGAATATATTTTGACTATACAAGTGTACATATGTACATGTGTAGATATATATGGTGTATATACACTCAACAATGAAAGAAGTAATCTTTGATTAACTCCTTATAGGCATATAATTTGTTGCCTTGTTATCTCTGCTGTAATTTCACCTCAGATTCTTCTTCAGTACCACTGCAGTGTCTCCTTAGCTCTCCAATGACTCCAATCTTGTGCTGAAAGAGGAACTTTGCTAATCGAGCCATTGTTCCCAACAGGATGGGGAGTTCCTGGTGCGAACGCACCATGTGGAGTACGCGGACGGGGGGATCCTGGACCCGGACGACATGCTCATGGACCTGGTGGAGGACAAAGACAAGGTAAGAACACTGCTGTTTCTTGCTCCTCTGCTTTATGGATCCTCGCTGTGTTTGTGGGTGTGAGTGAGTGTGTGCGCATGCCCCTGTGTGTGTTTGTGTGTGCGCGCGCGTACGCATATGTTTGGGCAAGAACTTGTCTGACAGAAAGATAGCGTGTTTGGTGAGAATGGAGACACACTGTTCCACAGGATCAGGGGTATCAGCAAAACTGAACAGGAGTGGCCTTGATTTTCTCCAGGCCCACAGTCTACCGCGGCCGGTATCCGACGGTCGGGTTTATGGAGATTTACGCTGGCTGTCGTGCTGCATTTACACTATAAACGCATCCCTGTACTCAGTCAGCTGTGTAAATATAGTGAAACTGAGATATGTATCTTGGACATGCACAAATGCTTTAGGGTCTGTGAGGGATGTATACAAAGTTTGGCATCACCGCTCATATTTTATTCAACATTCATTATTTTATTCACACAACTTCTGCACTGTAGATCTAAATAAATAGTTTTTTATTATAGTATGTTAGTTATTTGGGGGAAAACAGTAGGTGGGAAAATAATTTAGTAAAATTCCATGTAGTAGTATATCTGCACGATATCAAAGTGGAAGGTGTTCTGGGTGTTAATTTTATTATAACATTTAATGTAATGTAAGAGTGGATGAGTATAAGATATGTTAACTCTAAAAATGGAACACTAATGTTGTGTGTCAGGTTAAAATGAATAAGCATATGTTGCTCTTACCACAAATATGAAAGTATTTTCATTGCATTTTATTTTTGAGCCTTTTTCAAATAAGTGCCATTTTTGCCTTGAGCTGGTACAAGTATAAGAAGACAGATGGCTGGAAACTAGACTAGGCTAAACTAAAGCCCCAGATGAATTATCTGTTGTAATAATTCCCTGGAATTCTAATATCCCGACTATAATTTAAAAATGATCAAATTAAAGATGGTTTCTATAGGCAAATATCATTCTGACCACAGATATATTATGTATCTGTTTTTGAGCATCGATTTCAAACTTTTGAATAGTGGCACATATATGTTTGACGTGTTCTGACACCCAAAAAATGTGACTGGGTTGTAAGGTTGGTAACCATGGTTCCAGCGTCGGAATGCCTTATATGCTGTCCGTTCTGAGCATTGTGATGCTTTGTGCCTTTGACCTCACAGAAGGTGTGGAACAGGTTGTGGGACAAGCTTGCCGTCCAGCGTGACGCTGCCTCGACCTGCTTAGCTGGCTATTCCTGGCTAGTCAGAATTGGCGGCCAGTCATCCCAATTCTAACACTAAATAAATGATCTGGGATTCCCTCAAAACCAGTTGTACCAGTATTCATTAGCACTGCATTGGGTGTTCATTCCAAAACACAAATATTTCTCATACACTGCAGCCTTTTCTCAAATGGTACAACTTTCTCTGCAAATGTTACAAGGTTTTTCTCCAAGTTCTCCAAGCCTTTCCCAAATGGCATGTTGCTGCCAGTCTAGTGAGGAAAGTGAGAGGTGGCAGAGTTCCTGGGAAGTCTTATTTGCCATTTTTTTCCCGATGGGAAACAGTTTATTCACAGTCCACCTTATTTTTCATAAGAGTCTTAAAATCTAGTAATGGATTCTAACAATATGCATATTCAGGATTCTGGGGTGCATAAAAGGAGTTGAATTACATTGACTTACTCAGCAGGAGCTGGATTGGAATATTCATGTGCTGGTGGGCAGGGCAATTTGGAGTGATTAATTTAGCTGGGCTTTTATTGCTAGGTTCAGTTTTATTTTCGGTGACCTGATTAAACGATGCTTCAAGTTGTTGAAGGCTTTGAAATGCCTTTGTCTCTTTTCATTGCTCTTTTCATGTCTTTGACCTCTGACAGCGCAGAACAGTGAAGATCATTAGGCCGCTTAAGGACATTAGTGGATCTTACTGGGACCTCTGACATTAGTGGGTAACCCTCTACAGCTGCAACTCTTACCAACCCTTAGTGCAAGATGCTAGAGTACACGTAAAGTATGTGGGACTCACGTAGTTCCTTAATTAAACTACTACTACTCCTGGAAGATGAGGGCAAAGTTGCTATGGCAATGGGATAGGATTATGGGCCCCACCCCTGCCCATTAACCCACAGCAGGGATTGATGGCATTTGGCTTGACTCCGGTTCCAGCTCATGAATATTCAAAGTGGTGAATGATGTTAATGTATGGAGGGGCTGTAGCCGCATGGCCCTGTGGGCCACAAGGGGCAAAAAGCCATGTTGCGAGGGCCAGGTCGAGTGCTTCTCTTACTCCATTAAACACTTCATCACTCCTCACCCCTCAACCCTCCTCTGTTCAACCCTCCTCTCCTCATCTCTCCTTTCTTCTCCTCTCCTCCCTTTTTTGCTTCTTCAACAGGCAGTCTGCATGTGGAATTATTTTAAAAATGGCATTTGAATTCTCTCCATAGCATATTTAAATTTGTAAATGTTTGAGGAAGCTTGTTTTTGTTTATCAGAAATTAGGCGCATTATCCTTTGCCACTGTGCTTCTAACCAAACCAGCTGTGATGCCAGTATGATATTTTTACTCTGACTGGGTCACAGTGGCTGTTTGATCTAAAAGAGACGTTCTGGATCATTGCTATGCACGCAGAGCTACCACGTGTACTCCCTCCCATGGCTCATGCCACGTGTCGTTCTGCACGTGCAGCGTCACGTGTGGGCGGATGACCTCGGCCTGTGTGCGCTGGAACCCCCTCATCGTGCTTTACCTTCCCCGCCGTTCATCTCCATAATGGAACACGACTGCCACATGATCTGAACGGAGCGTGAGAAAAGGCACACGCGTTTGCTGTAATCCTGATGAGCGCCAGCATCCTCCCACGTGACACACTGGAGCTTTTGTCCTTCTTTACACCTCTCAGACCGCTGTGAACGTATTTGTGCCGCCACTCTGCCGTGCCCTCTGTGTTTACCGTGTGAGGGGATGCTGGGTAGGAACGATGGTGCCATTTATGGTCATGACCGTCTACAGAAAAGCGTGAAGTGTGGTCTTTGGATCCGAACATCAGCGTGCATCTTGGCTCGTCTGCCTCGGTAGAAGTGCAACCCAGACCTATAAAGCGGAAAAACCAAATGCACTCTAATGCACAAAATATATATGTGTATATATATGTGTATATATATATATATATATATAATGTGCGCTTATTGCTGTATACTATCTCCTTGTCAGTGTCTTTTCTGTTTAAGGAATGTTTAAAATATTGTGCTTTTGACTCTGTGTACAGATGCCCGGGTTTATGGCAGATTTACAGGAGCAGAAGTAATCGCAGGTCCCACCTCCCTCAGTGTTTCTGAAGCTGTCAGTTCGTTCCCCACTTGTGTATTTTGTAGAAGACAGAACAGCAGTGGTAGCATTGATGCTGTGGGCAAGCTTTTTAGAGACAAAAGCCTGTCTAATAGGGAAAGCATTGAAATTAAGAAATTCATTTAGCAAAATAATCAAATAGAAGCCAGTCTAATAGTGTCTGTCCACCTCTGCTAATCTGCCTTTTAATTACTCAGCTTTTAAGATAATACAGGTTTTAATCTGTTTAGCATCTGCAAATTGTGTTTTGCATTGGCAGCAGATTCATTTCATACCTTAGCTAAATAGATATAATCGAACTCCTCCCTCATATGCAGGGCTTGGAGCAATTATTGGTCATCTTGGTAATTTCTTTACGCGACAGAGATAATGCATTTGTAATGCTAATTACTGCTAATTTGAAAGTTCATTACAGTTTGATGGGAATATTGTGCTTGTGCTAGAAAAGGCGAGCATGCAGTCATGATCATCGGAGACCCTCATCAAAAGCCACTTATGCCTCGTGTCAGATGAGCACCATCAGATTCCATCAGAAATACAGATTCCTTATTATCATATGCAGACTGATGCATGTCTTAGCACCCACGCGTGTCAGTGGAAGCCATTTTAATAGACTAGCTGGTTTCGACAGAGCTAGTTCTTTCCTTTCTTTAACGTCTTTGTCACGAGTCGAGTGAGCGCTGAGGAGTTCTGAATGGGCATTGATTGCAGAGGGGGGCTGGGAAATGTCGCGTGGGCTTTACTGATTGGCCATCACAGTCATCTGTGCTCGGCTGAAAAGCTGCAAGAGTCCATCGGATCGCGTTTGTAGATGAACTGAATGATTATTCTGGCTTGTAATGACAATGAATTAGATTAGTTTACTTAAGGGTATTCAAGAACTGGGACGAGATCAACGGGAACTTGTTTTCTTGAGGAGCATTAATTTGTGCGATCCCAACTTTTTGATGAATTTTGAGAAATAAATTTATGACCTATTTTGACACCTCGAACACCCCACTTTCTTGAAGTAAGTGGCAAAAAAATCACTTCAAGCTAAATGTTTTAAAATTCCAATTAGGCCCATATTCATACCCTGATCCCTGCCTGAGGGGCAAACTGTGCCAGTCTGATTACTGCCCTGGAGTCTAATTACTACCCTACAGCCCAACTATGCACTTGGATCCTATTAGGGCATATTGTCTGCAGGTATTTGGGCTAACCATGCAAAGAAGCAACTGGTTGCACTAAATAAGTTAATTTCTTGGCTGAAACGGTGTAGCTATTTATTTTGGTAAAATTGTGGTTGTAGGTATTTGTGAAGGAGCTGTGTTTGGCCCAAAGCCAGTAGACACTAAGCCGCAATGAGGTCTAACTGAATATTCTGGGCTACCTGTCCAGAAGGCATCCGTTCAAAGATGGCTGCTCTAGCAGCCATATTTGTTTATTGCTTTTGATCAAATTCACAGGAACTAGGTAAGCTAGGTAAGGAACTAGGTTCGTGAAGGCAACTGTATCTGATTATTCAGACTGGCCTGCGTTCCCTAGTCATTTTGTGCAATCAGAAGGTGTTTTAGTGGAAATGAACACCATTTTGGTTACCTTTTAGTCAAAAGAACTGATGTAACATTGCTCTGATATTTTAGAACCAGGATCAGTCTTTATTTTGCTGTGCTTACTAAATCGCTTCTGATCAGTCACCTCCGCACGAATGTTTCAGCAGGTGACGTCGGCTTGTGGAGAAAGCTCATTCGACCATTATGACTGTCCCTAGCACTGGTGATTCCAACAGAATGGGGGGCTCTGTATTTTAGTGTTGCTGGTTACAGCAGGTGATCACACCAGCAGCTATAAGCCTCTACGTCCTCTGCGCTCACGTTTCCTCATCCTCTGCGCTCACGTTTCCACATCGTTTCCATCTCTTCCCTTTTTGATTTCGCCTTTTTGACCCTTTTTTGCAGTATTGATTTTCCAGAGTGTCTCTGCGCACAAATAGAATACACTTAATAGGAACACGCTGTTCTCCTGCATAACTGTCTTTGTCAGACATGCCCCCCACCCCCCCCAACACACGCCCACACAGGGACATTCAGATAAGCAGAACGATCATTAAATGTTCATCATTTAGGCTGAAACTACCACAAGAAAGGACACTGATTTGCATATGCATGACTGATTAAGAAAATATAATGTGTCTGAGGCTTACATTCAGAATGCTTTCTCTTTGCAGCTTTTGTTATTGTAATGACTAGAATAATGAAAATCATTGTCAGATACCGTTGTTGTTATTATTATTTGTGTTTGTTGGTGGTGTTCGGAAGTGTAGCAGTGTTGGAATAGCAGTAGCAGTCTGTGTAAAACAGATGCAAATGCAAATTTTCCATTTACCTCAAATGGATTCAGTGTGCAGCTTGCCTTATACTGTCTGGGAGTCATAAGCTACCATTACTTGGAGCCATTATTTGGAAGCACGTGTCTACAATGCAAAACTAAACAAGCCAAATGTGGATGTCAAATAGGTCGACTGACTGACTTCGTCTTTGGCAAGTGGGCAAATTAGCGTATACTGGCATTAAGGACAGAGTGTTCAGCATGATTACAGTAGCTTAAGATCCCCGTGCCTGCCGGCTGGAGAAACGCTTGTGAAAAAGAAAGATCCGACCTGTCTTGAGTAGCGGCACACGTCAGATGCACCTGCGGCTCATATCCAGTGCATGTCCGGAGCGCATGCGGCTCGAGTCCAGCCTTCCCTCTGGTTCTCTCTCTGGTGCTCTGTGTTGATGTCGCCATCGATCTCTCTCATCCAGCGCACGGACAGGAGACGAGACAGGGACGGCTGGGCTTCTCCCTCCTTTTCATACACTACACCTCCAGCCCACCCACTCCCCCACCCACTCCTCCACCCCTACCCTGTTATTTCCACTGCACTTATTGGCTTCTGGCCTCTGGCCATTTGTCTCCCTTTCTGTCATGCTGCTTCTTTTTATGTTTTCATATAACAAGAGTCCCCCCCCCCCACACACACACACACACACACAGGGAAAAGCCTCGTTTATTTAGCTGCGAGGGCTCTGAGGTCTGATCAAGGCCTGTGCTGCACTATACTCGTGCACCATACTCACGCAATACACTTTCACCAGTACAAAGCATCACAGTGTGGCAGGTGATGATTGTGGATCACCACACTGACTGGGTGTTTGTCTGACATGGGTAGCTGGATAGTGGTGGTCCTCACTGGGGAGGTGTGAGTGTAGTGGTCCTCACTGGGGATGTTGGGACCAAACGCTACTTTTGTCTCCTAGTTCCAGTGACTTAAATAGAGATCAATATATATATTTTTATTTGTTTGGACTTGGAAGCACAAACAGGATGGGCAAAGCAAACTGTGTGTGTTTGCATGTGCCATCAACACACACAGACAGTATGCTTGGTCTGAGTCCTTGTCAGTAGCTTTTGTGCTGATCACACTAACTCCTCACACACATAACTCTTCATGCGTCTGCTACCTCAGTGAATGGATCAGATTAACACACCTCACTGCTCTCTGTGCCTCCCACACGCTCTGCCACAATTAAAAGCCACTGGCGACACATCTGGGGCCCTCATCTCCTCCACCAATCAGCAACCTCCGCCTTCGTTCTCACTATTATCATCAATTTTCACAGGCGCCCCACCACGCTAATTAATCGTCTCGACGGGACAGGCTTCTCTCGATTAACCGATAACGAGGTGGAGTGGCCCTCTCTGCCTGTCAGACCTCCGTCACCCCCCCCAGCCTCCGTCACGGGTGTCTCGCGTCTCCTGGGCGTTGGTGCGTTACTGCTGTCAAGCACTGTGACGCTGCATGAGAGATCGGACGCTTCCGTCTGTTCACCTTTGAGCTGAAGGTGGGGACGGATCACGGCGCCAGCTGAGCATGAGAGGCGTGGAGCAGAGGTGGTGCAGAAGCGTTCTGATCATCTGCTCTGTAGGCTTGAACATCCTTAACACCTCCTCAGGGCTCTCCGAGACGAGATGGAGAAGAATCAACCTTTTCCCTCACGTGCAAAAAAAAAAACCTCTTGGTGATTTTGTGCCTCATTAGGCCCTGACGCCTGATTGGAGCTCTCTGCTCCCCCTCGGCCCTCGTGCCTGATATTCATCCGCACTTCCATCCTATTCTTCTGATTTTAGGAATGCATAAGGCTGGCGGACTGGCGTCGATGTTTGGCCCAAAATACCTGGAATTGGTTCTCTCTCTCTCTCTCTGTCTCTCTGTCTGTGTTGGTGTGTGTGAGAGATGTGAAGGTATGTGTGACTGATTACTTCTGTGGCTGAGGAAAAAAAAAACAACAAAACGAATGCCTTTTGCCTTTTTCTGAAAATTCTAACACTTCCTACTAGTGTCAGAGTAGCACAAACTTGTTTCTGTCTCCATGGCAACTCCCTGGAAACCAAGATATCAAGATTCATGGGTGTTCTGTTTATGAATGCAAGATGTAAGAATATGCCTTTCCGCACACACATGCACGCGCACACATTCACACGTGCACGAATGCACACACACACACACACACCTGGACACGTGCATACAGACACATACATGTGCTTATACATGCATATGCATTAGGTGTATGTGTACTTATGTGTACACACTTGCACACCATTCAAATTCCCATGCACTTAAAAATGCACACATGTGCGTACACACACACTGGTGATTTGCTGGAGGTTCCAGTAAAAAGCAGCTGGCTCTGCGTGACAGGTCTTATTATTATTTATAAGCACTCATAAAGGCAAAGGCTAAATTCACCATTAATCACGCAAACACACTCTTTCTCTCTCTCACACACACACACACACACACACACACACACTTGAACAGAGCCCCATGGGGCTTTGGCACGTTGCAATTCCCACAGCAAACATGTATTAAAAAAGCTCTACTCTCATTCATCAACACCCCCGTTCACGCACGCGCGCACACACACCACCACACCATCATTCACTGCTTCTCAGCTTTTGCTGTCTTTCCCTCTTTCTCTGGTCAATCTCTCTCTCTCTCTTAACCCCCCCACGAGTGTAATAATTTGCTATAACAGCGCATCCATCCATCCCTTCATCCATCCATGAGGAACCCTTTTCAGGGATGGAAGTGTTTCCTCTGTTGGGGGTTAGGGTTTTGGGTGCATCTCTCTCTCTCTGCATGCTCTTGTTCTGTGCTGCCGTGTCAGAAGGCCTGATTCCCGCCCTCATGCTTTTCTCATCACCGTATTGATTCCTGCTTCTGTGAAGTGGCAGCTGAGTGAGTGTTAAAAGTTTCTCTTCAACACGGTGGGGTCCACGTCTAAATCCGGCTGGTCTGTGGACAGACAGAGGGAGGCATAGAGAGGGAGAGGAGGAAATAGGGAGAGGGGAAAAGGATGAATAGAAGGAGTGATGGAGGAAGGAGAGGGAGGTGTGGTGAATGAGGGAGAGAGGGAGATTGATAGAGGGAATGACAGAGAGAGAGGGAGAGAGAGACAGACAATACAGTTCTGAATTCATTTGACCAGAGAATTAGCATCTCCCCAGAATTTCTAAAACTTACAAAATCTTCCATAATCAGCCATTATTTTGCATAATTCACAATCTTCCTGTAAGTGTGCCATCAGGCAGCTGTGCAGACATATTGTCTGTATTAATATACTTTATAGCTTTTTATTTTTCACATTTACATGTTATATCAGCGGCCATTATTCTGGTCATAATTTGCAGAGTAATTCCACGATAGCACTGCTGAGCAGAACAGAATGTGTCCAGGTCATTACTGTGTTACCGTGTCCTTTTCACAAATGTTATTACAGGTTTTTGGGATCACCTCCAGTGCTTTCATGCTTACACACACACACACACACACACACACACACATGCATCTTCAGGTGTGTTTGGTTAGCTCTGCTTTCATCTCTGAGGTTTGGAACGAGGTGCTTCATTTCCTCTGCTCATTTCCAGCCAGTATTCAAGATGCTAATGAAACTGGCGACTGTGTGTGTGTGTGTGTGTGTGTGTGAGAGACCAGGGCAAACTGCCTGTGTTAGCAGTGTGTGCCATGTTGTGGGAGTTTGTCAGACATAAGTGAAAACCTCCCCAGAGCTCGTCCAGCTTTGGCCAGCCAGTGTGTGGGAACCGTTGTCTGCCGTCTCCTGTCCAGACGGCTGTGCTTGGCTGTGAACTGTATGCTCTTTCCCGTTGGCTCAGTCTTCATCCTCCAGCTTCACGGCTCGGAACATCCGCGTTTGCACTTGTAGGCGAAGCCCTGAACCCAGCAGCCCGAGAGAGCGGATGTGCCAACCCCGTTGGAAGGTCACATGATCGTGTTCGCAGAGGACACGTGTGTGCCAGCCCAGAGTATTGCTTATAGAAAGCCCTGTTTAAACTGTAGATGTGAGGTGAAATGTGGGCAGTATTAGCCCCACCCCACCACGAGGTCTGGATCCACTGACTTTAATGTGACCCCGTTAATGCAGCGAGGTTCTGAGCTCCTCCTAAACTGGCGGGTTACACCATCGATCGGCGGTAGACGTGACTCTGTTGGATGGGCTGTTAGTTTTGGAAGTGATAGTTGACAGGAGACTTAAGCCTGATGGCCAAGCCAGATACAGCAGGCTTCTCCAGGCCAAAGCAGTCGAACTGTCGCACAACACTTGCTCTAAAGCAACAAAACATGTATTTCTATGTTGTTCTTTTACCTTGACAACAGTCAAGTTGACAGTTGTAAGTGACTTTTGAATCCAGGTGCTCAGAACCATCCAAAATTAACCAAAGCTATTTTCAGTCTTTCATTAAAGAAGCAGCATAGGTTCCCTTTGTATACTGACTGCACTTTTGCTCATTTAAAATGTCTTAATGGTTTGTGAGTTATGTTGTGGGGGACGTTTGCTGGTGTGTGTGTGTGTTTGCATTTGCCGGGGGCAGGCAATAAACTGAGGGCTTGTGTTATGTGAGGGTAAGTCCACACATCTGGAAGTGATATTAAAGATACACATTGCTGCTAATCTCTGTTTAGCCAGGCCGCAACACTAGGCATTAAGTATCCATTACACACACACACGCTCTTGTGATCTTCCGTGGTAGTTGGTTTGGGCATATTCAGATTTCAGTTCTCTAGAAAAGAAGTCCTAGTTTCGCCTGCAGGTCTCTTTCCATTCGCTATGTGGTGCAGTCTGGGTCAGTCAGGTGAGCTTTAGTCTCGGTCAAGAGAGGGGAGGCTAGTGCAGAGAGTTCAGAGCTTTGTGCTAGGATCCTTCATGAGGTGTTTCCTCCGTTAATCACTGCCTGCGCTAATCTGGCTACGCCACTGCTGTTCGGGGAAGCGGAACGGAACACGCAAACCCGCACTGCTGTGTCTGAGTCCTGAAACACCATGGTTAGGCTGCATGTGTCGAAAGCGTGTTCAAGATCCACTAGGGTGTGTTTGGTTGTCTATTTCTATTGTGTGCTTTTAATGGTTTTTCTGCTTTTTACCTGTGAGCGAGAGAGAGGGAGGGAGGAGGAGGGAGAGTGGAATAGAGGGAGAAAAGAGGGAGAGAATCGCCCCGCTGTTCGTTCTTCCCCTCTGGGAATAAGCAGTCAGTGCATGACCTTTGACTCTGGTGTCTCTGCCTGCAGTGAATAGACCGAGCCAGACGTCTTCGTCCCTTACTGCGGTTCACACACTTTGTGTGTGTGTGTGTGTATGTGTGTTAGTTTAACTGCCCCACAGGCCCACACAGAGTGGCAGGTGCGTGTGTTGGCAGGGGAGTGGCCTTCTAGTCCAGGCGGTGGAGTTCAGCACGTGAGCATGCGTTTTGGGTGCCGGACTTCCAGCTGCTTCTACGATGCAGAAAGATGTTTGCTGCTTGTGCTTCCATCACACTGGAAATTCCAATGGAGATGTGGGAGGCAGAGATTAGGAGGCCTGACACACACACGCACACATCTGTAGCTGAGGAACATGTTTCCAGAGAGGTGATGAGCCTTGTGAAGGTAATTTCATGATCCATATCCAGTGAGGTTCTCCTCATTACAGCAGAACTTGAACAGTTGATTTGATTGACTGATTTGATTGGTTGATTGATTGTCCATGCAAAGATTGAGAGGCAGGCAAAGGATAAACTGGTTTATCATACACAACACCTGCTTTCATGCTTCTATTGCAATGAATTATTTATTCCAACGTTTGTTTATTTTATTCTACTGATTTATTCCTTTGTGATCAGTTTCACATCTGGCCTGGAGTCCAGACCTGTAGGAAAAACTAGCAAGAAACCATTTTCGATGAGTTCCGTCACAATGGGTGCCGTCAGCCAGCGAAGATGCCCCTCAGGGACAAAGCTGCATCGTCTTCCCCTTGTTTGGGTCCTCACTCTCAGCACACTACAGTCTCTCTCTCTCTCTCTCACTCACACACACACACACACACACACTCTCCAGGATCCAACCGGACTGCTCGTTACTTTGAATTCGCGCAGGACTAGAATTCCAAGTCGATTCTTCCAAGTCATGAAGCAGCAGAGATTGCATCCAGCCCCTACTTGCTCTCACACACTGTCACATGCACTGCGTCTCACACTCACTCTCTCACGTTCTCTCTCTCTCGCTGTCCTCTTTTTCTCAGTCTATCTGTTTCTCTCTTTCTCTGTTCTCCGTCTCTCTCCCTCTGTCTGCGTCTCCTCCAGTCTCGGTGTGTCGTGTTTGTTTCTCCTGCGTGGCAGGGTGGGGAACGTCTCCGGCGTGATTGAGGAGACATATTCCCATGTCACGGGTTATTGTTTCCCTGAGTATCGGTTACGGACGCAGACATTTCCTTCCTCAGGTGCCTCGCTGCCTCGCCCCTCCCCCTCCCTCCCCTTCCTTCTTCCCTTGATATTCTGTTTTTTTGTCTTTCATTAAGTCGTTTCCTCTGCCAGCGCTTTGATGTGATTAGAAAGCGGAGAGAGAGAGTGCTAATTTATTAGAGGCGGTGGAATGAATTCATCAGGCAGGCCCTGGCCTTTATGGCTGTTTGGCCCACACACACACACACACACACACCTCATCAGTGTCTTCGAATCTCATATAGACGAGCGTGACATTGTGTTTGACAGGTTCTGATTCCCTTGTCACATTTAATTTGGCCATTGATGCCAAATGTACACACACGCACGCACACACAATACACACACACACACACACACATATGTGTACACCTGGTTACCTGTTTACAGTGTGTCCACTACCTCTGGTGTGCGTAGCAGGCCTCTGTATTGGACTCATCGGTGGTGGTTTCTGTGTGCTCATAAGCACAGACCTGCTCTTCACATTCACTCCCCCACACTGCTCACACACCCACACACACCCCTCACCATAATTCCGCTCACACACACACCACATCCGCTGAGCCAAGTCCAGCTACAGGTCCAGAGTGTGAGGTGCTAATTAATACCAAACCGAGATTAGCAGCTCCTCCTGTTTTTGCATAACCTGTTGTGTGTGTGTGTGATGTGGGGGGTGGGGTAGCTGAAGGCTAAGCCCATCCTCCCTTTGCAAGCATTTTATCCTTCTGGTGTGTGCCACATGAGCTGGTAGACGGCCACTGTATGAAAACACCCAGGTTTGAATCCCAGTCCTGGCATGGCTCCGGACCGGGTTTTTGGGCTGACCCACTGAAAGCCTGGCGGCATGCGGATCATCACTGTGTCATGGCACCAGAGCCGTCGTGAGGGGACGTGTCACTCGGTTGTAGCTTCCCTCTCGCTAAATGCTGAGACAATTTTTGAAAGAAAGAAAGATAGAAAGTTAATGGTTTTGTGTGTGTGTGTATGACAGTATGAGAAACTGTGAGAGGAGAATGTGGGCGGGTGTGTGTGAGTGGGAGTGTGTTTGAGGGCGTGTGAGTGAATGCATGTGTGATGAGTGAATAATAGATATACAATATATAATTGTCACCCATCATCTGTGGGATACCTGCACTTCCTGCTCATAGCAGTGGTAACATGACGTACTGCAACGCCTCTGTTTGCTGTGGCTTCCGCTTCAGAGCACCTGACGCCATGTGTCAATCGATAGCTGCAGTGTTTAGCTAAAGGAAAATCAGGATTTTACATTTATGCAGTCCGAACAGCTTGTGAAAGATCATTCCACCATCTCGGAGCCAGGACAGAAAATAGTCTTGAGGTTTGTCTTCCATGACGTTTAAAGCTGAGAAGTACTTGAGATTCAGAGTGCTCAATTATGGTTTCTCTCAACCTGCTCAGAATGCGTCCAGCACAAGGTAGGTACTGACTATATAGGAACCAGTGTTATTCTGGTAGTGGACTTTGTGTGTGTAATGGAAGCATCAGCAGTGGTTTTGGGTAAAGGACGAATTCCAGTGGTTCAGGACCATTAAGTGACAAAACCAGGTGGTAGGTTGGGTGGCCATCAGAGTGTCCAGGTCCCGACGGCCTTTCTGAGGGCTGCGGTCTGCGGGACTCATTCTTTCCACTTTCTCTTTTGCACAAACGCGCCGGATGAAGGACGCCGGCCCCAAGCTCACAGCAGCCGCTCAGCAGCGCGCCTGAGCACCTCGATCTGCCCCAGCGCCACGCCACACCCGCATGCCTGGCACCGCACGCCATGCATACAGCCCTCCTCACAGGACACTCCAGTCTTTTAGGTGGTTAAAACCAGCATGAAACTTTTATGGGGAAACTGCGGCATTCCGGAGGATTGGAATGAAGCACAAAAAGAGATTCCTTCGTGTTTGGAGGCGCAATAATTAACTCCATTATTTACGTCTGCCTCTGCTCTGCTCCAGAAAGGGCCTTCCAGAGGAATAAGCCATCAATATTTAATAATAAACCAAATCAGATCACCTCTTTCATATTATAGGACATAATACTGATCTGTTTTTGCTTTTTTTTTCCCTGAGAGAGACACATGAAACACATTAGCAGCAATACATTTCAAAAGCCATTTAAATTATTTTTAAAACCGTTTACCTGCCCTTGGGGATCCTGGCCATGTCTGTAGAAGTGAACAAGGCCACTTTCTGTATGGACTGTCTGGTCTCATTGGCCCTAAGAGCTTGTTCAGTAAACATGATCATTTTAAGCCTTCAGGTAAACCTTCCATTGACTACTGTGACGGGGATGACGATGCAGAAAACGCCCAAGTCTAACATGAGCGCGGCCCATAGATTTGAATGTTTAGAAGTAACTTTCACAAACTTTTCTTTCTCCCTGAAGCTACTTTCTTCAGTCCTTTTGTGATTGATTTTATGTCGGATGTTCACATAATTGGGGCCAGCTCACAGTACCACCTTGAAAGTTCTAAATCACAGCCCTGAGCCACTAACCTCACAGCTCGAGACTGTTCCAGTGCAGTATCATCTTTCCACTTTGTGTTTCCTGGTCTGTATCGTCACCTAACGAGCTTTGCCCTTCTCCCCTACAGCTGATTGCAGTGTACGAGGAGATGGAGCTCCAGCAGGGGGCGCCTGCGAGTTCCAGGGGAAGCACAGCTTCTGGCTACTCCAGCCCCGAGCCCTCAGAGCCCGAGCTGGGTATGCCACACCCAGGCAGCGAGATCGAGGTCACCTCCATCGCCCTGAAGTCAAGTGAGTGAACAGAAAAGACTGTAACTAGACAAGCATTCATTTCCACATAGAGCATGCAGCACTAGATAGGTTGAAGTCAGTTGGTTTACTCCTTACAGTGAGTCCCAATACACATAAAAAACATTCAGGGGATATATGACCATGCACTGCTTTGCTTCTGTAGTTCATTTCTGTTTTCTGGATTTCCGCTCTCGAGATATGCCACGCCACTAAGCCACACCTGTCTCTGTTTCCCTGCTGTCTTTTCCTCCCCAGAAATACAAATCATATCAACAGTTTTACAGGCAGAATTAAGACTCCTCCATCTCACTACTGCAAGCAAGTTTTATAGGATAAATTGAATGTAATTCCAGTTGTCAGTCCCGTCACTGTTTTGGTGATACGCAGGCATGCATTTTGAAAATGCCTCAGACTACTAGCTCAACTCCAGAACTTTGTCCACAGAGTTTGTTTCTGCTGCATCTTAGTGTTGCTGTCTGTGACTGGTGCACTCGCTGACTGTTTATATCCCTGCCAGTCTGTTCTCTGCATGGTTCTTTGTTCGAGTTTGGACGGGACTGACATCTGACGGGCTTTAACCCTTCCATGGCCGCCCGTTTTGATGTGGGTTTTGACCTGTTACATCTGTGCCGACCCAGCGACCCTGACCCCTTTTTTAACTTCAGGAGACGCCACCTGTCAGTCACTCAATTAGAGTTCCTCCTTCAACCTCTTTTAGAGCAAATAAGATCCTAAAATTGTATTTGAAAAGATCAAAGGCAGTGCCAACTCTTAATGTGAGAAGTTGGAAAGATGCTGAGTTGTTAGTCATTTCATTTGAGTTGGTCATTTCAGACACTCGGTCACGTAGGTCATCACCGAAACACAGTCACATATTTCCTGCCCTATTCAGCACCAAGTTAGGCTTGATGCAGCTGTGCATGAATCCTTTTAGTGTCTGCCATTTAAACCAATTTGCACCCCAAACCCCTCACCACACACACACACAAATTAAGTTAATGGTGAGCCCGTGAAGGCCTTTCCTACCATAGCGAAACTGATTTAATAAAACGCTTTATGCGGCCTCCCTATCACCTCAGCTGCTTCCACACACACACACCCCCACACACCCCCTGGCTCGTCTGGTCCGCAGCAGACCTACGTTTAAGATTGCTAATCCATGCCGGACATGGTCCTTTTGTCTCCTCCGTCGTCTAATTGATTAATGACTGAAAGGCATTTATCTGTGACTGAACGTGAGTGTGTGCGCAGCTGATAGCAAGGGTGGCTTTTGTGGTGCGGTTGACATCACCAGGGTCAGAGGTGCCCTGGCACGGACATCTGCTGCCCGTCTGGCTTCACTGGGGCAGAGAGGCTGGTTAGAACGGCCGACCAACACTCAAAACCACTCAAGACTGCATGAGCAGCAGGCCTGGGGGTTGGGTGCTTACATGCATGTCAGTGCAGTAACAGCAAAGCAGGGAACTGTGCTTCACCATTAAATTTATGAGTGTTGGGGTTGTATATGAGCATGTAGGAGCCTACCATATTGATTAGAAAGGGCAGGGAATGCAGTTTTGAGGGAATTGTAGGAAACAGCTGTTTAAGTGGAAGGGCAGAATTTCAAATGATGAGCGAAAGGTTTTGAGGAGAGGTGGGGCAAGGGGCCGGGTGTGTGTGTGTGTGTGTGTGTGTGTGGGGGGGGGGGGGTTGGCAGCTATGAGTTAAGTTTTGTTGACATATGGAAGGGGAGTCCTCCCCCAGTATTCCCACCCAAAGCTGAGGGGATTTTGGCTGTGTATCCACAAAAGCCCTAGTTTTAAGATTACACACACACACACAGATATGCAGACAGGCACGCACAGAGGCGTGCACACAGACATACATGCTCCCACAGACGTGCACACACACACACACACCACAGACACCTCCAAGTAGTAGGCCAGTACACATTCTGGAAGTGATGTATCAATTACCAATAAGACAAAGATTACAGGTTGGGATACTCAGCTGTCTTTTGGACACCTGTCTCTGTTTCCCTGCTGTCTTTTCCTCCCCAGAAATATTAAATTTTATCAGCAGTTTTACAGGCAGAATTAATGCTCCTTTAATCAAGACTCCTCCATCTCACTACTGCAATCATGTTTTATAGGATACATTGAATATAATTCCTGCTGCAGACTTCATAACAATGCCATATTATTGCTGCTTTAAAGGGTTTAACAGTTCGCTAAATATTGGTATCACTGAATATTAAAATGTAAATGATGAAATGTGCATAGTTACTGATTATTTTTGAGATATATTTATAGGTCTATTTGTGTCGGGCAGTTTCACCATATATGGTACCGTACAGTGGCGTGCAAGTATGTGTGACAGGAAGACGGGACCAGATTTATGAGCGCTCCCCTCATTACCACAGATCTTCGCTTGGCTCAACGCCGCACGGCCCGGAGAGAATAAACCGTGCGTCTGTAAATGACTCGCGGCGTGAAGAATCGGCTCCTATGACCCCACCCCGTTCACATGATGAAGCACAGCAGGTGTCAAAGGTCAAGTGGCGCTCACACCCCCCCACCAACCGCCTTTTATCACGCCAGCTTCGCGCTTGGAGTGGAGATTCTTGCTCTTCCTCTAGCATCTTGAATATTCTGCAGTCTAGCTTACCAGCTGGTCCTAGAACAGCAAACAGACATTTCTAGAAAATGTGGTGTTTGCTTTCAGGGCAATGCATATCGTTTTGTTTTTTTTTTCAGACAGATGCTGCTGTAATGCACCCATTCTTGGGTTTAACCAAATATCCAAAACAACTCCATATATTTTTCCTACTTAGAGGCATTAATGTTTCGGGGGTATTCTCTAAAAGCGTTAATAAACAACCGTATTGTTCCTTTGGCCACCAAGGTCTCACGAGTTTAGGCCTGACTTGCCGTTTTCTGTGATTCTCTCAGTGATGTGTTTACCTGAAGAGCGGCGGCCCTGAGAGTTCCACGCTTGCTTTTTCCACTAAACCAAAATAATGTTCGTCTGTATGTGTTTTTCTGCGTTTCCCTCAGACAAGACCGTAACATTAAACAAGTTCAACCACTGTGCTGTTCAGTAGCTGTGAGTCTGGCTCAAAGCGGAACACACCAGTGGGGTTTATTTTTGAGCGTTTTCTGTGTGGCGTATTTGCATTGTCAGTGTGTCGAGCTCGTATCTCCAGAACAGCCATGTTTTTTTTTTTCCCACGTTTCCCGGCACAAGGTCTTGTTCTCGCTTTGGTTTCGACTCGGGTGCCAAAAACGAAACTGTCATAAGCAGCGGGAGACGGTTTTTCCACGGAAGCGCCGACGTTTGTGAAGGTGAGGAGCAGAATACGGCCGGCGTACTTAAAGACAGATGGACGGTTGGGCGCAGTGCGCCGTGGTCACGTTGAGCACTTATCTTATCGAAAGACCTGCGGCATTGATTTTTGGCGAGAGGCGGTCGATTCCAGCAATGATTGAAAGTTGAAAGCGAGGAGGTTGGGCGGTAAACAGTCCAGTGTGTGCGGCGTCTGTTAAATGGTGTCGCTTTTCATCTCGCTCGCTCTGCTTTCAAGGGCTTGGCTCGCATTGTACCGCTGAATAGCTCAGCACCGTGTTTTCATTGTTTCCAGTTCTTTTAGTTCTGCTTTAGGAAGAAGACATGTCACCAGAGTACCAGATGGATATCGGAGCCAAAAAAAACAAAAAACAACCTCAACTCAACATCTTTTAAAAATATTTGTTTATTTATTTTCAATCACCATTACTACAGTGGTGGGGATTGGGGTGTGTGTGCGTGCGCGCGCCTCATGTAGCCTATGCTTATGCGAGATGAGCTCAAGAACACTTAACCAGATCAGTGAATCAATGAATCAAACGACAAGGTTAATTAAAACGAACTGAGCCAGGGGAGTTCCTGAGTCAGCAGATCGATGGAAGCGTCTGCTGCTAACTGTCACTGCCCACAGAGACACGCGTGTGCTAACTCTGTTTCCTCCCACAGACACGCCTCTGTTGGTCCTGGCCCCGCCCCTGGAGACTGGCTTTCGTGAGGCTGAGGACCCTGGCATCAGACCCCTGACCACGGTCAGTAACCCAGCACAACTTTATCAAGCAAGCCATTTAAACAGAAATTCAGTTAACACAGTGTCAGCTGTTTGGAACTGTTGCCATCTCTTAACGACCAGTGGCTGATAACTCCTTTAGTGTGGTCCTTCAAGTATTAACGCCAAAATCTGAACCATAAAGAATGTAACGCATTCCAGTATCGGAAGAGCTCTGTGTAGCTGGAACACACCGAGCTATCACTGTGCAAGGCCACGCTGTTCTAAGGGTTGAAGCCCAAAAATACCCCCCACTCGGCAGGGTAGGCTGCTCCACTGTACCTGGCTGTGTTCTGGCAGGTGTCACAACTCGGACAAGATCTAATGCATTCTGTGGTTGTTTGGGGGGTTGTTGAGGGGTGTTGGCTGTGTGATTGGATTTTCCCCAGGTTTGGTTTTGATATTTTCTTTTGCCTGTCATACCACCTGTGACCCCCTTGATATTCCTCTGTGATTTCACCTTCTCCCTAACCTTCCCACAAACTTCCCTCTTTCCCTGTCTCTCGTTGTCATGGTTTCTCTCTCTCTCTCCCTCTCTCTTTTCTCTTTCTCTCTCTGTTTGTCTTAATATATTTATTTGGTCCCTGTGGTCTCTTCTCATTTCTGTTGGTTTGTTTTTCATGGTATTACACTGCATCTACCAGGGTGCCCTGAATGAACACACACACCACCTTTTCCACCCATCCTAGCTCAGTGGCTTCTACTATTCATACCCACTCTGATCTGACTTCTGAGAGATGGAGCTGGTCTAGATCACCTCCATGACAAACAGGAGTGTTGATGATAAGAAGGTAGAAACACCCCCCCCCCACACACACACACACACACCCCGTGCTATCTGGATCTCTCTCATTCCATCTCAGTTTTGCTGGTGCTGTATCAGAATGCTGATTTAATTGAAGGGACGTTCCCCACAGCCTCTTGGCTGTCTAATCTTTCCCCACAGGCCTTTAGCCTTGCAAGGCACACACTGACGGCCACAGCAGCCAGTGAATGAATAAATATGTCATGCTCCAACACATCAATGCGTCAGAAACCAAAAGCCCTGTGTCGAAATCAGATCAGTCCGTGAGTTCATTCGTATTAAGGTGGTAATGTACAGCCCAAAAGGTGCAACTTTTGGTAAAAGCTGACCTTGGAGCTGAAGTTACATTTGTGTAAGACAGCTGGTCTCTAAGGTGCTGTTTAAACTCGGATACAGCTCATCTGTTATCTACCTCAGAAAGAAAAACATGTTGGGTAGCATTTGTATAACAGCTGGAAATTTATACAGCCTTTATCTGAAATATCAAACAATGGGTCATAATTAGGAAAGTGACACAAAGTCCAGAGAATGACGTGAGAAGTGTACTAATTTTTAAGTATCTGTAGCAAGGCAGCTAAAATAACAAGAGTTTGACACATGAATTTACTTCTGAATATGTTTTCAGTTCCCGACACTATCAAAGTAAACTGGGCTGAGTTCCATATCCATCCCATCTGTCCTATGCTTTCTAGTTCAGCTCTGATTGGTCTGCTGGCATAATGTTTGTGCCACTTGTTCGCAACGCAGTTATTTTTTCTTTCTTTTCTTTAAAGACCACACTATTATCTGCAGTGCATTAGAATGCTGATATAAATGGCCAGGAAGAAAAAGGTCCTTTTTAAGGCTTTCTTCTGACCTAGAGAAGGTCCTCTGAAATGAAGAGAAAAAAATCATCTAATTGTCAACAAGATGTAAGGCTGAAGCTGAAAAGGCAGCGTAGTGTAGGCAGCGCAAGCCGACTCCTTCCTTCCCGTTACATTCCGTCATCATTTATGGCTCTGCAGAGTCTCAGACAATCTGTGATACGGCGTAATGGCGTAACAGCCCGTGATACGGCGTAATGGCGTAACAGCCCGTGATACGGCGTAATGGCGTAACAGCCCGTGACTCATCGTAATGGCGTAACTGCCGGTGTAATGGCAAGACTCGACAGACAGATCTCTACAAAGACTCGAAAATGTGTCCCTCTTCCCCAAAAAGTCCCACCTCCTTTAATTTTGTAACGATTACCAGATTTAGATGGCTGGAGGTGAACACTAGGAAGACAAACATTCCACCCTTCAGCTTCTCAGATGTCAGGAGTCTGAATGGATGTCAAATCAGTCGAACCTCATTTCCCTTCTTCTCCTTTCCTTTGCCTGCCTCAATCACTGCAGTAGCATCAAAGGGAACTCGTGCCATAGTTAAGGTCAATAGGCCCATCAACATTCACTTCTTAATTGATCTTTAATTAATGTTTAGTTGATTTGAATGCCACACTCAGATTTTAGAGCACTAAACGAGTAGTCATATAAAGTACTTTAAGTTCCTCGAAAACTCATATGTAAGCCCTCACACGTGTACTGTCTCTGTCTCTCTCTCTTTTTCTCTCACACACATGCACACACACTTTCTGAAACCTATTCAGGAGGCATGCTAAGATGGATGAGACGGAGAGTAAAGGTCATGGAAATATGCATTGATGCTGCAGGCGGCACACTCCACACACACCCCCACATCCCCACACGCACCCCCCCCACACACCTGCCCAGCATGTTTAAGCATATGCTCATTAGCATCTGACATTTATTTGATTACTATGTCCCCAGTAGTGTGGTAAGCGGTCGCCATGTTTCAGATGTCCTGCCTCATAATCACAGAACATGCCGACTCCAGCGAGTCTTCTCAGAAGGCACAGAAACCGATATCGCTGTCTCAACATGCTCTTTAGTCATTGCTCACTACACTCTTTTGTCACACTAGTAAGTTACACAGCCCAGCAACTATCTCTCTGTCTCTGCAGCTCTTCCCCCCCCCAACTCTATATGAGCTGCATGTCCTGTAAAACTTGAGGTATAGATGCACAGAAACACAAACAGCCTCCGCTGTCCCTCCCCCACACAGGGGGTATAATGGGACGCCAGTCTGGTAATCTAGGTCACTTCACGTATAGCTGGACAGGCGTCCCGTGAGCGTGGGGGTCCCGTCCATGCATGTGCGACTGGGGACACATCAGGGACGTCATTAGCGTCAGTTCCACTGCGAGAGCGGCAGGGGGTGGAATGAGGAGGGGGTCGTTAGGAGTGGACGCCCCACCCGCCCCTCCCCCGGCCTGCTCCTCATGCGCTGCGGCGTCTGTTTCCCACATTTTGTTGTTTGCATGGCGACTCTTTGTTTTGTCTTCAGCTGTCCAGCCTCAGGCAACACATTTTCGTGACTTGAGTCATTGGGGAGGGAGGGAGGGAGAGAGAGAGAGGGAAAAAGCGAGAGAGAGGGAGAGAGAGGGGGAGGGAATGGACAGCAGGCCAGGGAGAATTATGGTGCATTCGGCAGCCTCTGACTGGGACGCTGACCAAATGTCTGGGGTTTCAGCCATTAATCGTACTAAATTCTTCTAAAAGTTCAGGCAGCAAACTGGACTAGTCTCCAGACAGGTGCTTTCTGCCTGGGCCCAGACCTGTTCTCCTGGCTACGGTGCCTTCAGTCAGGTTCTGCTCTGAGGGAACCTGGGCCGTGTGTGTTTGTGCAGGGAACGGGCCACACACCGATGAAGAACACAGTCATGGAGAGACCCAAGGATGGCAGCGCCATAACCAGGCCAAGCCCCCTCTCCAACAGGTGAGTGTGGGTGTGCGTGTGTGGCAGTGTGTTTGTGTTGTCATAGCATCTACAGAGTTACTGTGCACATTTAAATGTACCCTCATGTGTCCCTAACGGATAACCTTACAGTGAACCCGATTACAGTTTAATGCAGGTGGAGTTGTAGATTGTTTGGCTGTACACATGCATGCACTTTTAGTCACATTAGCATTTGGGACTGAACCACTATATACACCTAATCATTGGCATCATGCTAACGACTTTATGCTAATTGCGGGGTGGGCATTGTTTGTTGGGCGGGACTAGACACCCGAGGCAAGAAGGAGAGACTGGAGGACCAAGCAGGGGCCTTAATCTGTACCACATTTTGGCATGTGCCGAAATTCAGTAATACAGAATATCATGATATTAAAGATGTACGGCAACAATGTTACGGACGTTTCAAAATAGCATCAATGAGCTTTAACAAAGCTGCTTCTTTCCCCAGAGACACAAAGCAGCTTTAACGACCTCTTGCACACACTGATGTGTGGTGCTCTGAACATTGCACTGTCCTTCTGGTGTGAGCGAGATCTAAATACAGAAATGCACCAGAGTGCAGGGGAAGGGGCCATGTCATCAGCACTGGCCCTCCATGAAAAAAGTTAAAGTTGGGCGTCTCGAAATATTTCGGCTACAGATAAAATGACGCAGACAGTTTGTACTGTCTTGTTTGTGGGAAGCAGCATCAGTAATGCGAGAACTGTGAGATGATCACTCGGATCAAGTTTTTCTTCTTCAGCATACTGTTTTCATGTATTTTGGTGATTGTCATCTTGATATCATAACTGTGATGAAAATGTAATTTTCCTGATAATGTTTGGATTGGCACATACGTAAACACATCATATGTAATCCTATTCACTTCTTTCACACTAAAATACTGGGGGGAACAACATGATTTCAGGGTTACATTTAGCAGAGAATAATTTAGTTTTGGCTAGTTTTTTTGAGGGTGAGGATTTTTAGATTAACTTTAGCTGCTCTTTGAAATCTTCAGAGCCACAGAGAGGAAGTCCTGGCTCCGAATTTGGATTTGGAAGGTGACTTTTAGACTCTTGTATCTGGACCGTGTGCATATTATAGCCTCGTATGCAATATTCATTCTTCAAATGCTGAAATGGAGTGTCCCAGCTCACACACACACACGTGCACTAACAAGCAGTAGTCTTCTGTGGCATTAAAGTAAATCCCTACAGAGATCCTATTGTCAGATTAAGTGTGTGTGCATGCATTCGTGTGTGTGTGTCTTTTGTTTCTTATTTGTGACATGTATTTGTATTCCTGTGTTCTTCTGGGGTAATGAGTGGTATGGCTGAGTCTTGGTACCACAATACATGGACAAAATATTCCTCTTTCATTAAATGATCTGAAACATCATAGTTCTGAATCATGATGATTATGCAGTTGCACACAGCGGCCACAGATCCCTGGTCCCCAGTTAAAGTCTCGGGTCGTATAACGTCACGCTCCTTTGCAGTCGTCTTTTGCCTTGGCGACTAAAGACTGAAGCCGATGATTTTTCCTGATAGTGTCAGAGCTTTTACTCCAGAATCTCACAGTATTTGGCTGTTGCTATGACGCATGTTACCAAACAACCAATGGATGGTAAACACAGTCTAAGAAATCTAAGACGAAGTATGTGGGACATGTGCAGTTGTGGCAGCAGAGACGCTATGTCGATGTCTCCTTTTAGCAAATGGATGTTGACGCATATGGATAACAAAAGTAATTACGTTATAATGATTCATTTTATTAAGTAATAATAAAATGATTATTGTTAGCTAATTAATAGGTTGTAAAAGTGAATGAATAGTATGACCCTTGCTGAACATGGTGAATATCTAAACATGGTGAATATATACCTCCACTGGGACAGCAGTAACAGCAAGCCTTTCTGTGGACTGCTGTTAAGTCACGTATTGGTGGATTCGTTAGCATAGCTGCCTTCCTGCTAGCGAATGCCACAGCTGGATCTGTAGGGTTGAGGGCGGTGTGTCCGGCTGGACGCTTCTTACTCAGACATGGAATTGCAGTGGTCCTGGATGTATGGAAGAATTACTAATGATTTGACCAGAATGGAAAAGTTTACTAAATCGGTATGTGACACTTCCTTTACCTCGATGACTCTTTTAAAGAAAACAAAACCTGGAATACTTTTTTGAACTGGAAGAACTTTCCCTGAGCGCAGTATGGGAGACCAGTTAAAGTCAAGTCTCAAAGCATAAAAGGAAGCCATCAGAGTTTGCTGGGGTTGTGGGGGAGCTTGTCATTCTGTGCATGTATCTGGCCATGATGTAGACCTGGTGAACTGGTTTTATAGACATGCTCATTTTCCAGAGCACCCATTACACTTGAACTGGGAAAGGGCCAGTTTTATATTAATGCGCTAAAGCTATGCTTACTCATGTGTCATCGGGGACACCTCACTATTGTCCCCACCGTAAGGATGTCCCCACCATAAAGATTTCCCCACTGAAAGGATGTTTTAAAATCCCGACGGTGAGCGTTAGCATGTGGCTGTGTAACAGTGGTCGATTCGCTGGGAACGATTCAGATGTGCAGTGGAGTTGGGGGAATGAAAGAATGCAGAAGATTATTGCTGTTTGTATATAGCATATTTATTCAGCATCATTATTTTGTAAACAGTATTGCTGTATTCTAAGTAGTTGGTCCAAATCACCCAGTTGATATTGCCAATGTGTGATACAAATAGTGTATTACACAGTTTATCATCATGGCAGGTGTCATGAGATCTGCAGTTGTTGCCATGGCCACAGAACTCGATGCGTGGTGTGTGTGTGTGTGTGTGTGTGTGTGCGTATGCTTGTGTGTGTACACGCATGTTTTTGTTTGTGAGCCTGTATGTGTGTACACGCCTGTGTGTGTGTACATGTGAGTGTGCATACATGTTTCTGTGTGAGCCTGTGTGTGTGTGAGTCCATGTGGGTACGTCTCAGTCCCTCCGGAGGCGCTGTCGTTCTTATCACAGGTCATATGACCCGCTCTTCTCCCTCAGAGAGGGAAACGGTTATCTCTCTCTCCTCTCTTCACTGGCTCTGTCAATCAGCATTACACACACGCGCACACACACATGCGTGCGCACACACGTGTGTACACCTGCCTACCAACCTCATTTAACGGGTGAGCAAGTTCCAATACTCTACAGCATTCTACATTACTTGATCTCAAGCCATTAAGGAAGCTATTGCTTACTTTTTCCAACCTAGTGTCATCTGAACATTGTGCTGGGGTGTGTGAGGCTCTGAGGCTGTCCTGGCCTTCTCTGGAGGATCAGAGTAGCTGTGGTGGAATCTGAACGGCTGTCCAAGATGGAAGACAAGCATCCTAGCTGCTTCTCAGACTGTTTGGCATTAGCTGGAAGTCGCCCTGGAAAGCCAGCTTCTCCACTTCTTTGTTTGCTATGGTCAGTAATCTCCATACTGGTGCTGCTGGACAGTAGGCTTGGTGTGTGTGGGGCCCCCACCCCCGTAGAGGCAGGTACGATGACCCATCTGCATGTGTGCATGTTCAGCGCTAGCACCAAACTTCACCGGAGCTCGACCTCTGACCCAAGGGCCGCCGTTACCTGAGGGTCGGCAGGTGGTGGGACATCCCCTGGAGATCAGAAGCAGCAATGATTGGTCAGCGAATGTGGACACGTGGGCCTCTGTTGCACCTGTGCATCCCGATGGGCCTCACAATGTCACGTTTTGCAAAGATGGACTTAGACTGCAAAGAGACTGTAGTCTGTAGTTTTTATTATTCACGCCGTGAATCCTGAACTCACATGAGCTGTTTGGACTTGATCCCTGAGAGTTTGACCAGTTCCTACAGTTTACAGGTTTGCTGTAGTCCTCTCGTGGGGCACCAGGGTAAGGGCTAATATTCATATTCAAACTTTAGCCAATAATGTAAATGCAGATTTTCACGGTAGCCGTTGTTGAAACTGCCATGCAGATGAGATGTATAGGGACTAATGAGAACTAAAGTGAAGCTCACACACATTTCGTCTTTGAACACTGGCATGGGATTGGACTGCAGCTGCTCGGTGCGCGTTTCACCATGCTCTGCCTGAGCGCCCTCAGACCGTTTCCAGAAGAAGGGATCGGCGGTCTGTAGTCAGGTTCTCCTCCAGAGCTCTTCAAGAGTCCGACTTCCCAGAAGCTCTGTGTTTGCAACAGAAAATGGCGGCCGAGCCCGTGTCTGACAGTTGTTGTGTAATTGTGCTGCTTGTTTGAAAACTCCTGCAAGGCTTTCTCTGACGGAGATGGAAAATTCCATACACCTCCTACACACACACACACACACACACCAATCCTTCTCCTGTTTTCTTCTGTGTGCTCCTCTTTTTATTGAACTAAGAGATGCAGGTAGGCACCTGTGCCTCAGGTGCTGTGTGTACGGCACATGGGTGCACACACACACACACACACACACACACAGTGGAAGTGCAGTACCTCTCAGCTTATTGTTTGCCCATTAATGCTGCCCCCCCAGGACATGAGCTGCAAAATGGATCTGAAGTGTGTGCGTGTGTGGACAGGAGTGCAAAGTAGATGACTGAAGTATATTGTGTGTGAGTGTCTGTGCATAACCACCAGTTCTTGTTTATTGTTTATTTATCACTGAATATGCGTGTTGAGGCACACTGGAGTCATCTCCGATGCGCCGGTCATATTAACTCACACAGCACTGCTCTCTCACAAATGGTAATAGGGTGTGTGTGCATGCTGTGTGTTGGGGTTGTTTTTGCACATGTGTGTGTGTTTATGCGAGGGGAGTGTCTGTATGTGGGGTGTGTGTGTGAGCACACAGAGGCTCTCACCATGGTCCCGTGTCCATGCTCTGTCTAGAGCAGGGCTGTGCCTGGATTACCTGGCTGTTTTAGCTGGGCTGTACCTGGCTGTTTTATCGTTTGTCTTCTATTGGTTTTTTTATTTTATCGTTGTCCCATTCCTCCACCAATCTATTATCTGTAGTCCTCTTATCTCCCTGCTATATTCATCTTCATTCCACCCCAGCTTGCTGCTGTTAGTGTGGGTGGCTTAGGGAGTGGGGCGTATGAGGGGGCGTCTCCACTCAACCAAATAAACTCATTAACCCACGTGCTGTGTGCGATCTGCAGACTACATCCTCCATGGTGTGTGGTCTTTGGCTAGAAATATGAGGGGTTTTGTGCATGCAGTGTGTCTCTGCAAAGTGAGGGTGGCAGGGGAGCCGACAGCGGTGGTCAGTGAGGCTGATCAGGCATGGTAAACGATCGAAGAGCGGTCCAGGAGGGGGCTAACGGAGCGAAACGCCGGCTCCCTGCCCTCTGTGCTCTGCTTGCCCGCCTGAGCGCTTCTGGCCCTTTGGAGGGGGAGGGGTGACTGTGCACTTCATACTGAAACTGAGCTACTGATATTTAAGTGTGTGTGTGTGTGACAGATTAATGTGACCAAATTAATCAAGACTTTTTTTTATTTATAGTTTAATCATAAAATCAGTTGCAGACCTGACTTGGTGTGTGTGTGTGCTATTTGCCACAGTGTTCTCACCAGGTCAGTGGAGATGTCTGGAGACATGGGACCTCTGGGAATTAAAGTTGTTCCTTACTGTTCTTCGCTGAGTGGACGGTAAACACACACGCATACACACACACTTGCAAAGACACATGCAAACAACCAGGAAGGAGGTGAAGAGGGCACAGAGACTCTCACAACACACCTTGAGATGCGGAAAAGCAAAACAGTTTAAGGTCAGGACTTGAGCGCGTGAGACAAAAAGATGCATGGCACATTATGTGACAGGAAATGACCTGTAGGTGGAAGGTGTCAGACTTCCTGTTGAGAGAGTACGGGTATTGGCCTGATGGTTTCTTTAAGGTGTGCTTATCTGTGTAGCCTATTCATCTTCATCTCTCTCCCTCTCTCACTCTCCCACTCTCTCTTGTTCTTTTTTCCTCCCTCTTTTCTATTTCTCTCTAGAGAAGCACATGTGTTCAGTGACCTGCTGAACTCCTGTAGGTGTCGAGCACATCTCAGAGACAGTCAGCCCCATTAAACCACCCATACACACACACTCTCTTTCTCTCTATATATATATTTACAGCCCATTAAGGAAATAAGTTTTAAATGTGACATGTCTCTTAAATCTGTCAGGTAGTGCACTATTATCATTTTCATAATCAATACACACATTGCCGGATCGATGGATGGCAATGACTGATTCTCAGCCTCTGAGGATATTTACCAGAAAAGACTTTCCATTTGAGGCTTCCCTCAGTAAAGCCATGGAAGCTGCTAAATTCTTCAGTTTGTTCACTGTTGTTCTGGCCCCGCCCTCCCCATGGCCCGTTGAGACAGTGTTGCACGAGCACAGGTGTTGAGAGTGTTGCACACAGGTGTTGAGCCTGCTCTCTCTCATCCAGTGTCAGTCTGTTTTTTTGCTTGGGTTTTCTGCTTAGTAAATGATCCCTTTGTGTCTGTGTGTGTGTGTGTGTATCAGTACCCTGGGTCTTCAAGTGAAGGGTATTGAGGAGGATGGCCGCTGTAAGAAGGAGGGTATCTTCCAGGAGGATGAGTGCATCGTGGGCATCAACGACACCGAGTTGATTGACAAGTCCTTCGCTCAGTGAGTCCTCACCCTCCTCTTCCTCTCTCTTGTGGTCCTGCTACCCCTGCGCTGCGGTGATGCTCCACCTCTCCTATCTCTTCATCTCTGTATCTCTGCACCTCTCCACCACTCTACCTCTCCACCTCTCAGTCTCTCCACCTCAGTCTCTCTACCTCTCCACCTTTTTTATTGCTCCGTTTTGTCTTTTGCTGTTTTCCTTTTGTCTCACACTTAATCTCCCACAAGAACACCTCCATTTTCTCTCCTTTCTTCTCTCTCTCTCTCTCTCTTCCCTCCTCTATCCCTGTTACTGCCACCCCCACCACACACACATCCACGCGCACACACACACACACAACAGCAAAACAAAGCAAATAGATGGCTTCTCCAGTGCGTTCCCTCATTCCGCCCGTGGAACGACCCTGTAGAGTGCCGAGCCCTCTGCGTGGTTGTGGGTTAAGTGAGGTGTGTCCGCTGAAGGAGACACGGGGGAGAGAGGGATGGGTGGTGGCAAGAAAAGAAACAAAAACCTGGAGAAACAAAGTGGCCAACTTTACGGCATTATCCTCAGGTGAACCCCAGGGTTCCTTCCCGTCTGGTTGCCTGGTTACCGCATCACTGTGTTCTTTTCCCCACTGGCCAGGTGGAGCTGACCCGCTCATATATACCTGGTGTTAATGTATGCTCAGATGTATGTAGAAAGTGTAGCATATAGATCCTGTACCCAAAGTGTCACGATGATTCCTTGTCTTTGTTCATGTGGTGTTTCGGTACTGGAGGCCAATGTGATTTCTTTCTGGGTCAGGTCACAGGAAGTGTTTCGCCAGGCGATGTCCTCACCTGTCGTGCACCTGGAGGTGGTGCCAGTGGCCAACAAAGTCCAGTATGAGAAGAGCCTGATCAGCCAGCTGTTCAACAGCTTGGACTCCGCCCAGCCCAGCGTGCCCAAGCTCAAGAGCCCTTTCCTGCTTCGCAAGGTCTCGCAACCCCCACCCCCAAATGAGGAGCCTCCCAACAGGTACGCCCCCAGCGAAATGGTGCAGCGCGAAGAGACCCCGCCTCCTCCAGTCAGCGCTTCGCCCACCCCCAAGTCTCGCAGCGAAAGCCCTGCTCCTCGGAAAAGCCCCACCCACTCCATGCTAGCGAGCATGGCTAACAAGAAAGGCAGCAGGAATCAGAAGATAAATTTAACTAAAGGTAAGACGTAGTCATTTTGCTTTGCTACATCTGAAACAGGATAAGACAGAGCAGCACTGTGGACTGGAGACTGCATCTCCTTAGTTGATTAAGTGCCTGCTACACTTCTCTGAATACATTTTGTAGGCCAGAACTTGAGAGCTAGACATTAGAGTCGATTCTTTGCCTCGAGCCTTGGACGTTCTAGATTGGAGGTTCCCAGTCCACTCCCAGGCGCATGGGCCGCTCCAGGTTTTTGTGCTGTTCCATTTTCTCATCCACCTGTACCAGGTGATGAGGGGCTGTAGAGCTCTTCATTGTCTTGAGGGTGTTCTTGAAGGTTAAAGAGCCCCAAAAACTTGGACTACCGGAATGGCCTTGAGTAGTGGATTAAGAACCTTTTTAGTTCTCCTCTCTTTTCCTATCCTCTTGTCTAATCTCTCCTCCCCTCTTCTCTTGTCTAATCCCTCCTCTTTGTCTGATCTCTCCTTTCCTCTTGTTTAATTTCTCCTCTCGTCTAATATCTCCTCTTCTCTCGTCTAATATCTCCTCTTCTCTCGTCTAATATCTCCTCTTCTCTCGTCTAATATCCTCTTCTCTCGTCTAATATCTCCTCCCTTCCCATCTTCTCTCCTCTTGTCTGATCTCTTCTCTCCTCTTGTCTGATCTCTTCTCCTCTTGTCTGATCTCTTCTCTCCTCTTGTCTGATCTCTTCTCCTCTCTTGTCTGATCTCTTCTCCTCTCTTGTCTGATCTCTTCTCCTCTCTTGTCTGATCTCTCCTTTCCTCTCGTCTAATCTCTCCTTTCCTCTCATTTTCCCCCTTCTCTACTCTCTTCTAATCTCGACTAATTTCTCTCCTCTTAGTTTGTGTAATTTTCTCTCCTCTCCTCCCTCCTATACACCGTTTGATTGACAGACTCTGCTGGCTTAAAACATTAATGGAAGGCAGTCAGGTGCTCCTTTGGGAGATGAGATTTCATCATTTGCCATCTTCAGTATGCTGGATTGGTTTCTATCCTCTGTAACATCTTTCGGTCATGACTGCAGGTGTGTGTGCGCGTGTAAGAGGGTGGGTGAGTGTGGGTGAGAGAGCTATCCTTAGCTTCAGTAATCACACGTACCCTTGGGGAAAGCACAGTCATAGGGATGATTCCCTAAGCCCCTCCCTCTCTGTCTCTCTCTCTCTCTTTCTTTACCTCGCTGTCTAAATCTCTCTCTCCGCTTCCATCTCTCCCTCCATCTCGATCTCGCTCTCTCTGTCTCTCATCTTTTCTTCTTCTGTCATGTATTCCTCCCTTTTCCATCTTCCTTTGTCTTCCTTTCCTGTTCTTCTCTTTACACTCCACCTAATCTTCTTCCAATGACTTTTTTGTCTCTCACTCTGTCTCTCTCTCTCTCTCTCTCTCTCTCTCATTCTTCCTCTATCCAGTCTCCCCTTATCCTCCTCTCCTCAGCTCCCCCTCTCGATGTGCTGGCGTGTGAAATTAAAGCACAGACCCATCTAATCCCCAAAAGACAACATTTATCAGTGCACATTAGAGGAGGCAGCTGAGTGGGGGGGTTTGTCCGCCGTGCCCCTTTGGGCCAACCAAGAGCTTAAATGCTGCTCAGTGGGTTGGAGCACACTTATTCACCAATTGGCATGCGTGGCCGTACTCCGAGGATTCTGGGCCAGGCCTTCTGATAGGCCACCAGGTTACTGACAGAGACAACATCTAAAAGAGTGTCCGTGGCCATCCTTGGTTAAGGAAAGGTAAAGGGGTATTGACGAGGGGATGGAGTCGACTTCAAACTGCTCAGTGATTCGTTGCCCCGCCTCTGGTCCTCCAGGCGCTGACGGATTAGGCTTCACCGTGGTGACCAGGGACTCATCAGTGCACGGGCCCGGCCCCATCCTGGTGAAGAGCATCCTTCCCCGGGGAGCCGCCATCCGGGACGGCCGTCTGCAGTCCGGAGACCGCATCCTGGAGGTGAGGGGGCGATCGGGCACATTCCCAAGGCTTCGTCCACACAGCTATGAAAGAAACAATCCAGTGCTTTATGGTTTTCTGGAGTAAATGAGCAGGGGTCCTTTAAATAAACAAAAACTGAGTGGGGGAAAAAAGTATCCAAATGTCCAACGTGGTGTTAATCTTCATTTTGTAGGTGAACGGGGTGGACATAACCGGCCACACACAGGAAGAGCTGGTTGCTATGCTGCGTAGCACCAAACTAGGAGAGACTGTGTCATTGGTCGTAACACGGCAAGATGAGCTGTTTTTACCTAGAGAGTTGGTAAGCTGGAGATTTGTGCGTGCGTGCGTGCGTGCGCGTGCGTGCGCGTGCATGAGACCATTCTTGCCCTGCGTACCTTTACATGTCTTTAAGTCTCTGAGGCCATTTCCTGTCCATCAAATTTGAGACACATGTCCTATAGCCTTCACATGGCACCCACCCTCCCCTGTATGTCCTCTCCTCTCCTCTCGAGTGATGTGCTAAGTCAGCTCCGGGCAGGAAGCTGTGTCGCCAGCCGCTTGACAGGAAGTAGGGGATCTGGCTGCCCCCTTCTGAAAGCGCCTCCGTGTTTTGGGGTCGTGCTCATCTTGCTTCCCGCTCCTCTCCCCATTTCCTCCAAGCACTAGACCCCCCCTTTAAGGTCCCGCGCGACCCCCCCACCCTGTGCGACCCCAGCTCCAACCCCGGCGGCTGGGCTCCTATTTCCATCAGCTCAGGAAGCGAGACCGCCCCCACCCCCCCAACCGCCATTGTGTCTCTGTCTATCTGCAGTTCATTTACACTGTTCTCTCAGCTCATCAAAGGCCCCGTGAGGTTTTGAACGGGTCAGTTATAAACACCCTCTGCAGAGTCAGGCAGGTTGGGAAAACAACCCTTCACCCCCAACCACCACCTCCACCCGCCTGCATTACTTCCTCTATCAGAAGTTCTGTGTCTCATAACAAAGACGAACGGGCCGCTCTGACGAGCTGCTCCAAACTCAAACCCTCCCTCGGCGCCCCAACCGTACCACCACTTGACTACATCCTTCATGCGGCGTGTGCCGTGTCGTTCCTGCGGTTGGTGTGAGCTTGTTTGGCGTCAGTGTAGATATTTTCACCAAAATAACACAAACTCGCTAAATGAACAAACCCGTAACCGGTGAAATCCGTGAATGAGAAAGCATTGGAAATGCCGCTGGTGAACAGCCTCTTTTCCAAATGTGTTTACGCTGAGGTGTTTCTCTACACGCCTTGTACAGGGTGAGGGTTTATCGCCTTTTTTGTTTTCCGTTATTCTGAAAGACGTCGACTGCCTTAAAAAGCTCTGCGATTGTGTGGTAGCTGAAATTGGGTCCTCGAGTACATAATTTAGTCCTAAATTATGCCTGATCTGCCGGTGGGTTTATTTCTGTTCTGCGGTGTGGTCTTGACTTTGCGAGAGCTGTTGAGGAGGTCTTGCTTTAAAGCAACAGCTGCGTGTTCTGAGCTGCACACCTGTGCACATCTCGACGTGGATACACACGTGGGCACGTGCGCCACTCGCGCCTTTATTAATCTGCTGCTCTTCTGAAGCACCAATGCGGAGTACAGAGAGGCTTGCGTGAGCTGAAGGTGTGTAGAGCGGTATTCATGCAGAACCCCTGGCCTCCGCTTCTCATTGTGGTCCAGCATGGGATAGGGCTGCCTCTCCTCTCCATGGGTAAATTGGAGCATAAATGCACTGTTGGGCAAAGGAGGGAGTGGAGGAGTTAAAAAAAAAAAAAAGACTCAAGAGACTTTTCTGCAAAAGGAGAGGATATAAACAGACATAATGACGGTGCAGACCCCTCGCCTTTCTGACACGCCATCTGCTCTTTGCTTGCTTGTGTGTGTGTGTGTGTGTGTGTGTGTGTAAGTGTTTTCGGAGGTTAATGTGTGGACTGATTTGAGGAACCTGAAGACCTTCGAAAGCCCTCCCAACTGTCTCAAGCTGCCGTTTAACGCGTCTGTCTCGTGTGTCTGTCTCGTGCCTCAATTATCCACCCCAGTCCCCAATCTGCTTCTCCCCTTTGAGCGGGTTCATCATTACACGCTGACTGCTGCTCGTCTTCCAAGCGTCCCCCGGGACGTCCTGAACAAACAGACGCTGTTCGGGAAGGAAACCCGGAGGACTCCCATCCGGGAAGCGGCGAGACAAGGCCGCGTGTCGCACGGACCGCAGCAGGGTTTGTGGGTAATACGGGCTCGTTGACAGAGTTAGAGCTCTGTTTGTGTGCAGTCGCTGTCTTGGCAACTGGATATCCTGCAAGACAGATATACACACGCATGCACACGCAGGCTTGTTGTATGCTCCGTGGGTGCACTGGGGCATCAGTGATGGGGCATCAGAATTCCCTACAGCATTCTACCACCACCTACAGAGTGACCCCACACTCAGGCCTGAAGGAGGAGGGCCGTGTGCACACACCCCGCACACCACCCAACACCCCCACCCCCCACGGGAAGTATCTGCTCCTTGCACACGTTTGCATGTACACACACCTCTGTTTGTTTGTTTATTCATAGTGTTCTATGAATGGAGCCGTAACACTGGTGTGTGTTCTCTGAATGGGGGCTGCGTTGAGATGGCCACCAAATGCATAGAGCTTAAATGTCCATTATTCTGTTGAAGATGTGAAGCAAAAATCACATAGCGCCATTACTGGTTCCGCTCTACCCACCGACATGATGCGTCTGCGCATGCGATCCCACACACTGGAAGTCTGTTCTGAGGTCGGTTTTCCCAGCTTGAAATCTCCTGGTGCGACTCCTCCGTCTCAAGCCAAGACACAGACGGCGGCTTCCAGGAGCGCTGATCCGACATTGGCCGAACTGATGTCATGTGAAGTCCGCTCTCTGTTGGAGGTGCAGTCTCAGCACGTATTTCTTCTCTCTGTCCATGTTGCAAAGTGTGTGTGTGTGTGTGTGTGTGTGTGTGTGTGTGGGGAACAGGATCTTGCGGCGGAATAGGGGTAATCCTCACCCGGCATGTCATCTGCGCCGGATCTCAGTGGGGGGGATTTGAGTGGGATAGATGGCTACACAGGCATCTTACTCTCTCTCTCTCTCTCTCTCTCACTCTCTCTTGCTCTCTCTCGCTCTCTCTCCCTCGCTCTCTCTCTCCCTCTCTTGTACACTTCTCTGTCCCTTTCCTGTCTTCCTCTCCTCTTGCTCTCCTCTCTTCTCCATGCTCTTTAAGTCCTCTGACCTCCCATACACACTATATCTAGTTGAGCACCAGCAAGACTCATTTCTCATCTAGTTTCAGTGAAGTTACAGCTCCACCTACTTAGACATGTTGACCGGCCAAAACCAAACCCCAAACCATTACGCTAATGGAAGCCGAACTGTATATCCTTAGTTCCTACGTAATGCACTAAACCGGGGTTACTGGAGCACGCCATTTTATTACTGTGTCAGTGTCAGAACTGAGTGTCCAGAAGAAGGGCTGGTCTGATCCAATTCGCTCCAGTTGGGTTAACCCCGTGCGTACAGGTCCGAGGTCCTGCAGGAGGTCCGGTCCTTGAGTCTTTAACACCTCACAACTCAGTTGACAGAGGACCTGTGCGCATTCCTACACGCGTCTGACTAGTACTGCATTGTTGTAGATTGCTTTTTTCCCCCCACTTTATAGTTAGATTGATGGTGAGAGGGAGAGAAGGGGGAGATGAGGACTGTGTGTGTGTGTGTGTGCACTTTATTGATCCTCGAGAGAAGTTGTTTTGCCTCAGCAGCCTATAAGACACATCAAGTTAAGTCAAGTTAAGAGCACAGTACAAACCGTAAATCCCTCCAGGAGTACGAGGCTACAAGACAGCAAGTAATGAACAAGCAAACGCTGGGTGCAAGACGCAAAAGTGTCAGGCGCTTCCACAGAAGAGCCATCCGGAGCGGTCGGAGCTGCCCAGCGATGTCTCAGAAGGTGAATGGGACAAATAATGGAGCCGTGCTGAGGCAGCAGTGCACTGGTGGTTGGGTGGAGCTGGGGTGGAGCTAACTCAAGACACTTGTACTTGACCAGTAATTAACAGGGTGCAGCTGACCATCTGGATCTGCCGACGTAGGCAACAGTCTGTAAATGAACACATATGAACCAGCTGAGGTGGACCTCGCAAACTGAGGTGGACCTCACAAACTGAGATGGACCTCTAACCCTAATAGAGCAGAACGTGAGTGTAAGAGCGAGTCACACTGCGCTTACAGATTGGGAGGGTGGAGTGGGATGTCATGAGACAGTCCCTCGTCTGCCATGACTGCTCACCCCATCCTCCCATTCCCTTCGGCCAACGAGGCCAGAGCTTGCAGGAGAGTTCAGAGGTCAGGGCATCCGCCTCTCACCCTTTGACCCCCCCCTTGTGCGCCGGCAATTGGGCGAATTTTGTGGCAAGAGGGATGGACATCATGCAGCCCCATGGCCCCCGATTTCCTCCCCCTTCAAAATATGAGTGTGCCAAGGTGGACGGTGACAGGGTGTAGACGGGTGTAGGCGTTGAGTTTGGGAGTTGGTGGAGGCAAAGAATGGAGGGCTCGATTCCATCCAACGCAAAGCATTCTGTGTCGAGATGTGTATGATCTTGCAGCACGCGCTGCTGTAACTAGGGTGGCGCATGAGGCGGAGGGGTTGCACATGCATGATCAGGACACTGGGATCAGGATACCGGGATTGTTCTTTTTTATTTGACACATGGCGTCAGATCACATCACCCGAGCAGAGTGGGCTGGTTTTTCTGGCTACTAAACACCCTCGGAATTCTGCCACTTCCCATTTAATAATGATGGTTTGTAATTTTTCCATCCACACCATCCTGCTGCCATTTAAATCCTCTTTTCATTTCGAGAGCAAAAAATCTTGTGCTTTGAGGACGTGGGTTATTTCGCTAATGTCTATAGACCCGATGGAGAAGTCGGAGGTCTTCAAACAAGGAAAAAAAATGGATTGGTGGTTGAGAGGGATGAGTTATTAGTCTCAAACGCTCCTCCCATCCCCCTCCTGCGTAAATGAGGCTCTCAGAAAGGTTATTATGTATTATGCTCTCATTCTACGTTGAAATGGAATGAACCCCCCCAACCCAAGGATTTCTGCTCAATCACTCCTCTCACCCTCTCCCTCCTTCTCTCTCTCTCTGTCTCTCTCTTTACATTAATCCCCCATTTACTCCACCACTCTGTCCTCTCAGGCTTTTTTGCCGTTTCCATTTTGTGTCTTTTCAACTCATTCTTCCTCTTCATACTCATCGTCATCTTCATTTTGCAGCGATTCTACCAGGGGTCAGAGCCCATAACGGCACCAGCAGACGTGGAGGACAGATCTCCATGAGGTCTCCCTTTGTCACTTTGCCGGCTACCCCTTTCCCGAAAGATATTTGACGTGCCAGCTCATGGCCATAAGTGACGGCGACCACGCCCGTGTCTTTTGCCGTAGAGATGGCGACCGCTCGTCTCCCGCTGCCGGCCCGACGCATTCCCACTCTTATGGACGAGCTGAGCTCTGCTCTGTGGAAACTTCTCACCTCCAAAGGTGCTATTTGCTCGGGTTGAGCTCGGAAACTCGACAGCAGCTGGTCGACTCGATTGTGCGGCCGTTTCCCAGTGGATGGAGAAGAGGGAGGAGGAGGGAGGATGTTCATGTCTGCTGGATGAGTTCAGGAGGCTTCGGAGCTGAAATGCTCCATGACTCTCTGAACTGGATTTGTTTTAAATGGTGACATCGTTGTTTCTGATGTTGCCAGGTCTTGCATGTCTTTCTTGAAATTAATATCACAGTCGTTTCAATATTCTACACACCCACATGTGTTCTCCACCCTACAGACCCACCAGAGCTGTCCTCCACCCTACACACTCACCTGTGTTCTCCTCCTCCTGTGCTCTGACATGACGTGGAGGAGCTAGCAGATGTGGCATTATCAAGTTAAAAAAAACAATGCATTATAAAAAGGTTAACAGATGTAGGACCATTCAATGTAAAATGCCTAAAATAAAAGTATGCAAAAAATTGAGAGAAAACCTCACATCCTGCCCCTGGCCTGATAGTTTCTTTTTGTGTCTCTCCTCTACTCCTGTTTTCTTGCCCTGTACCCATAATATTTTCTGTTTCCTTGTTTTTGCTTGTTGTTGTGTTTTTCTTTGATCTCTAACGTGAAAAATCTGCTTCTGATTTAGCCCAAGAGAACTATCTAAACGATCGAGGCATTTGCATCTGTATATGGTGAATCATTCTTGTAATGTGCGTGTGTGTTTCTCTCCTTCAGAAAGAGGAGCCATCGGCCCCTTTCCTATCTGAGGATGGCCGGGAGCAGCTGATGTTCGAGGTGCCGCTGAACGACTCTGGCTCGGCTGGCCTTGGTGTCAGCCTCAAGGGTAACAAATCACGGGAGACGGGCGAGGACCTGGGCATCTTCATCAAGTCCATCATCCACGGTGGTGCTGCCTTCAAGGTGAGGTGCCGCTTCACTGCTTGCTCAGTTTTTCGAATGTTCTAGTGGTGGGTGTGACCAGGCAGTGGGTGTGGCCATGAGGAGGCCGACGCCCCTCGCACTTGCTGGTTCCTCTCCCTGAAGGGCTGACCCACGCCTATGTCATGCAGCACATGGCCAGACACCATGTGTAGCAGCGACTGTGCACAGAGGAGAGTGCTAATTTCTCTCCATCATGGAGCTGCTGGTTGGCCAGCCTTATCCTGCATAGGGAGCACAGGCAGACACAAGCCAAGCAGATCTGTTCAGCAGATGAATGAAAAAAAAAACATTGCATCTTCACTAATTTCAAAGGAATGAATTACCTTTTGGATTACTGGACATTATATAATGGCCCTAGAACTGCAATTTAGCTCCTCCCCTTTTTCCAAGGCACCACGCAGGGCGTGATAATTAGTTGGCGAGCTGAGTGACTCATGTCAGAGAGAGCAGGACCACAGCCATGAGACTGCTGTGACTGTTGAGGCTGATCCCAGATCAGTCCTCACCAACCTGAAAGCGGGGTTGTGTTTCTCTATTAGCTGTTTCAAGTGTTCAAGGGGAGGAGCTTGTGTGGGGGCGGAGTCCCAAAACACCATATTCATAATATCAGAAATCCAGAGTCATGGGACTTTTCTCATGGCTCTGAAATTGACTATGTTTAGTTGGTTTGTTCAGTTTGAGATTCTCAGGCTAAGTCTGACTTTCTTTTTTTTGAAGCCTTTTTTTTTTCAAATTTGAATGGTGGAGTTTTTTTTTTTTTTTTTGTGTGAAGCACCAATCACCTTCCCCCGCCGCAGCACAAAAGACCAGGCAGGTGTTGTGGCAGCCCGCAGATAAGAGCCTGACGTCCCCTATCAGCCTGGCAATCTAGCGCGGACTGGCGGGCACAGCTGTGCCACTGGCCCCCACCAGTGCTGCGGTGGAGTGTGGGGGCCACTGGGGGGGGGGTGCCACCGGACGTAGGGGAGGGGGCCTTCTCAGCAGTGCAGCTCTTCATCCGCACTCTCCGCTCTCGACCTAGTCACCCACACTTTCGTCTGGCTTGGGTGCCTGTTGAGACGTGGGATAGAACAGAGACAGGGCTGCGAGTGAGACTCTGAGATCGAGAGATGAGTGAGAAGAAGATGAGAAATGAGATTGAGAGACGAGTGAGAAGAGATGGGGAAATGCTGAGATCGAGAGACGAGTGGTGAGAATAAGATGAGATTGAGAGAAAAGTTAGAAGAGGAAAATCAGGAGAAAAGGGAACAGTGGAGAAGGACCCCCCCCCCCCAAACTGACACATACTGGACAAATCTCTCACTTCCACTTGTGACTCTTATCACGTGGAGGAGAAATGTGGCAAGAGCCTCATTAATGTTAATTAAAGTTCTAAAAGCTGCACCGATTAAGGTGAAGTGCCGAGAGGAAGCGTCACGAGACAGACGTCCCTTCTAGAGTCGGCCGCGTCCTCTTACATAGTCAAGCATGTTGGCATGACGGTGGTCAGCACCAGCAAGACACCGCCTGCCTCGACCTTGAAGTCATTTGTGCCCAGGAATGCACAAAACTTCAGTGACTCTTCTGTCTCTTTGGCCGCCACTCTTTTCTTCAGCAGGCTCCGCCTCCAGCAGAGTCCTGTAGTGAATGCATTAAACCTTTGCTCATCTTTAATGGTGTGGTGACTATGAATAAAGGGCACGTTAACCACAATATGGCTGCCATGTTATTAATATTCAGCAGGCAACTTCAGCTCATATTCTGAATGAATAAGTATCCACATATTCAATAGATTGTAAAGCTTTTCACTTTTTTCCTGATCTGTGGTAGTGAGAATATTTCTCACAAAGAACAGTTAAGCCAGAACCCTAATAATTGTGGAATGGTTAAAATATCAAAAGGTTCGACACCAATCGTTAAAAATAGTTTAATGTTGTGGGACTGCACTGGAGTCTTAGTATAGTATAGTATAGTCTTACTGTATCTCTAATGGCTATTAAGATTTCTCAACTCATTTCATTTTATCCCAGTGCCAGCAGACATGTAGTGGGTGCTGCTAAATTAACTGTTGCTATTACACAAGTATCAAACAATTTTTGCAACCCTAGTTTGGAGGTGACCTTAATGAACTTTAACTCTATGAACAGAAACAACTGCCCATCAGTGCCCAACAACAACAGTGTGGTCTAAACTCTTTCAGACAGTAATTACCACATTCACTGGTTGCTTCAGAGGATTTGAATCAGTTGAATTGGTTGAATCAGATGTGTTGGATTTGTGTTGGAATTAAACACCACCACAACTTGGAACACTGGGACAGTTTGATGGATTTATGATGGTTTCATTAAGGTACCTCTCCAGCACTAATAATTAAGCCTGGTCTTTCCTTCCTCTGCCTTTTCTCCACCCAGGATGGGCGGCTGCGAGTAAACGACCAGCTGGTCGCTGTCAACGGTGAGCCCCTGCTTGGCCGCTCCAACCACGATGCCATGGAGGCCCTGAGGCGCTCCATGTCCATGGAGGGGAACCTGCGTGGGACCATCCAGCTGGTGGTACTGCGTGCCCTGGAGCGCACCCTTGCCCAGGTACACCCGGACGCCAGCCCCAGGCACCTCACACGCCCCTGAGCCTGGAGCCGGGGCGCTTGTCCGTCCGCCCACCACTGCTGCCACCAAGGGCTCACAGGTGGTCTCTAAAGGTCGTTTGGCCCTCAGGTCCGCTATAGTTAAGCACGAATGGGAAATTCACTGGATCAGACTGCACCAGTACCCTAGTCAGGATACACTATTGAAAATATCTGTCCAGGGTCCTGATCAGTGTACATCTGTGGAAGCCTAAGGTCCTCACAATGTAGGTCCCCTCAGTGTAGGCTCCTATAGTGCAAGTCCACTCATTATACATCAGTGTATAATGTAGTTCTCCCTCACTTCAGGTCCTTGTAATGTAGGTTATACCTCATAATGAGTACATAACATGTTTCTTATGAAAGCTTTAGTCACTTGTTTACACATTGGAGATTTGTGAAACTTGTGTATTCTTGTAGCCATTCCCAAACAGACACTAATGATGGTCGCACACCCAAAAAAGCCTGTTTTCCTGTCTTGTTTCCTTTTTTGATCCTTTACCAGTGTTTCTCAATTTATTCAGTCATTATTCAGTTATTTATATGTGTTTATGTAAAGTCTTTTTGTTGCTTGTTTATTCCACCTTTGTTGAACACTTTGATGCATTAACCTCCCTCCCTGTATCTATTCCTGCCAGTCTAATAAAAGTTCTGAAGTCTCTGCATGTTTCCTCCTTCCTTCTGGGATGTTTTCCTGCATATTTTTCGTGGCTATTTCTGTACACGGGGCTACATGCTAACATAGTGGTGGCAGTTGTGTGTTGCATAATCTCCCTCTTCATGGCTCTCTTTGGACTACTTTAAGAACTTTCCTTTGCTAATTCTTCCTGGTGACTTAGCAAACATGCTTTTGGGATTTGAGACTCGCACCCATTTCCTATGAATTTTTAAAATGTATTTATTTAATTATTTGTTTTTGCTGTTTTGGTTTCTCCTCTGGTAATGGGTTTAGTTTGCTCTAAATCCAGAAGTCTTGGTGAAATTCTTCAATTAAGAGATATCTGGCTGCATGGCTGACAGCTTGACAGTCGAAGATGATCTAAGGCCTTAAAGAATACACTAGGATAGAACATGGATAATTTGTCTCTGGCCGCCCTGCTCGGTGTTCGATTCACAAAACCCAGTTGACTGGCGAAGCTGGAACTGCTCATCAAATCCAGCCGAATGCTTCCAGTGCTCTCGGGCATGGCGTTCCCAGCTGTCAATGGGATAGCTTCACAGCGCAGATCTCCAAACACCAGATGGCGTTCCCCCCATAGTCTAGGTTTTCCACATCTGTTTGAGATCAGATCTTTTTGTTGCAGGCAGCTCGACATGTCTATTGGGGCCCGGCCTTTGTTAGCAAACAGGTAAGTTTAGACGTGTCAGTATCTGTGGAAAACCCCAAGAAGCATGTTGTGAAATCCCTTCACTGGATACACGAGCTGGTACTGTTTCTTCTTAGGTTCCCTAAGCCGCAAAGCATCTCAGGTTCTAAGCTCACTTGCGACATTCCCGGTGGCTAGTTTTGGGGTGGATTTTCTCAAAGTCAGTACAAAACTGCTTACTGTTCGACAAAACAGTATCATTTGAAGATGCTCTAGCAGATATTGATGAGAAGTTTGTTGCTTGAGTGGTGGTTTGTTTCGGTGACCCTCCTGAGCCCCACTGGTTTGCGATGCCTGCATGGTGTTTGTGCTCTCCCTGATGCCTCCACTGTGCCGGGTCAATTAAAGAGTAAACCTGATCTGATCAGTTTTGTTCTGTGCAGTTGTGTCATATTTGGAAATGATTTGTCATTATGTCAATGAAAACCATTTATTTAACTTTAAACCTTGAATGCATCTAAGGGTGGTGTCAAGAACACTCCATCTCTGCCCATTGAAAATCAGGAGCAGTTGTTTGGGAAGACTGTTTTGAAACAGCAGAGTACCGGGAGACATTAGCCTTGGCCCCGCCGTTTGCACACCGAGACTGACGTCGATTGGTACAGACTCCGAGACCCACTCAATAAATAGTGATGTGTTGGCTGTGATGCGTTCCCTATTAATCACATGCAGGCAGCCTAATCAATATGCCATTAATCACCTGAGACAGAGTAGCATGATAAGGAAACGGCGTGGGAGATGACGCTAAATCCCCCCCTCCAACCCAATTGAAATTTCACTCCATTCTCTGCTTGCCAAGGGCAATTTGAACACATTTTCTACTCCATACCAATGATCATTATGAAACGCAGTCCAGATGTTTCTCAATATTGGAACAACCTTGGTTCAATAAGTCCTGCCACTAGACAGGCTAACGAAGCCAAGTGACCCGTGTACCTCCTCTTTTGTTCTCTGTTCATGATGTCGTCTTCTCTCACCATCCTCACATCACTCTTCTTTCTTTCACTGAGACCATGTTCTCATTCTTGTGATTAAGCCCCTCTCTATGCCAGCCCTCGACTAGCTTGGCCAGTTAATCAGATTACACCATGGGCTCCGTGGATAAAAGGCAGCTCAGGGTGGGGGAGGGTGGGTTGGAGTTTTCATCGAAAAGATGCCTGGGGTTAGCCGAAGGGGCTCGAACCCCTGGTCACCCCTCGCTGACCTCGCTGTGCTGGAGAGAGGGCAGAAGATTGGAGGTATCATTTGGGCCCTTGTATCGCGCCATCGAGGGTTTCTTGCCCCCCCCGAAGATGCGACCTGATTAAGACGCAGAACTGTGCCGCTTTTTGAGGAGACGTGTGGATGAGCCTTCGGGCAGACGTCTGGGGGAGCCTTTGGCACTGGGACATCAAACGGGGCGTGGGCAGCGTGAGACACAAGACCTCAGGCCATGAGGGACCTCTCTGCCAGGGCAGACACACAAGAGATGCATAGAAAACCTCCACACTACTTGACATTAGATGGGGCCAATCATCATCTGTGATGGGTGTGTGTGAGAGCCACGTAGCGGCACATGCTCCCCGCCAGGCCCCTGATCAGAGCCAAAGTGGAAGACGTGGCAAAGAAGCAGCAGCCGGCAGATCTGAGAAGCTCTGCAACGCTCCTCTCCATGTCTGTCCCTCTGTAAAACGAGGAAAAACCTTTTGTTCCAGCCTGCACTGATCTACATGCGTGCCTGCACACACACGCGAGAGGAAGAGATTTGAAAGGTGCGACATATGTAAAGAGCCTTCATCTCCTCTAATGACGTCCCGCCACCTGAGAATCCTCCTCCATCACTCCTCCTGGTCGTCCTCGTCCTCTCTCCTCCTTCCCCCTCTCGTCGAACAGAATATTTCAAGGTCTTTGATATGGTGATATCCTAATACCTTTTATGCTCATTCAGCTGTCTCTATATGTGCGTAATAGACTTTTGTGTGTAATAGTGCATGCATGTGCACGTTTGCACGAGCGTGTGTATGAATGTGTGTGTGCACATACATCCGTGTGCAGGTGTGAGGCATGGGCGTGTGTGTGCCTGTGGGTGGGTTGAGGTGTGTGTGTGCGCATGTGTCTCTGGTTGGGATGTGTGCATGCATGCGCATTTCTGTGGGTGTGTTTTGCGTCAGTGGGTGGTGTGTTTATTTGTGGGTGGGGTGTGTGTGTGTGTGTGTGTGTGGTATGACAGACGGTCCAGGTCTCTCCTGCTGGGCACCATGCTCCAGAGCTGGCAGCTGCACGTCCCCCGGCCTTCGCAGGGTTTTGCTCCTCTTCATCACTCCTCTTCATCGTGCCTCGTCTTTATCACAGTACTCCTGTGCCTCGGCCAGCGCTGCCCGACAGGACGCTGGGTCTGCGTGCCGCGCTGGATCCAGATCCGATCTCTGCCTTGACAATCCGCCATCTGCATTTTGACCCTCTTGCGCTCATGGTGTTAGTTTCCGCAATTAACCTTGAAGTGTCAGACTTTCACGATTGGAGTTTTTTGTTTTTTTTTTTTCTTTCCCTTTTTTGTCTAATCTAAAATGGAGATGGCCACACCATGAATCATATAAACACGATGCTAAAAATGGCTCTTTAACTTATTCAATAAGATTATACCATTACTTTTGAAAGTTTTTCCAGGGGTTAAATCTTGCTTTTGGGGGGATTTTATTCACTCGCGGCCAGGAGGCTTTGACCCTGCTCTGTCCCGCGTCCCGCAGAGTGCATTTCATCCCGTCTTGTCTGGTCTGTGCCTGCTCTCTTGTGCTCACGTTGTCCTGTTTGATCTCCGTCCGCCCAACCAGGATGGCTCCCCGCCGCTCCGGCTGTCTCGCGTCCCTCTGAGGGTGTCTTGCGTGCTTTGTTTGGGAAGTCCAAACGCTGGCAGAAGGGAGGGTCAGGTCTCTGGTCCTCTCAACGTCACTCTGCTCCGTCTCTGAGGCGACTGACGTAGTGGTGGTTGCCAGGGTTACATTATGAGCTTCTGTAATAACGAACAGTTAGTCTTCTGCTATTACTGTAACCATCACTGTTCAGTAATTACTGTAACATGAACTCTCGTCTAATTGCTATAACATTTATTGTAATGGCTGTAACCTTCCCCACTGCAGGAGAGGCAAGAGAGTGGTCAGAACCAGGCCAGAGAGAGCCCGCCCATCCGACATGGCGACAGCAGCCTGGCCAATGAGGTCTCACTTCCCACAATGGTGGCCAATAGCATCTATGAGCGCAGTCCAGGTAAGCGGTGCCTTCTGACAACACATGGGCTAAACCATCTTCTCAGAGTAGATGGGGGAATGTGAGGCACAAGTCACAAGTTCATATACACTTCGCAATTTTTGTGGTTGTCATTATCGAAGTTTAAGTCACAGCCTTATGCAATTCATCACACAGACATAGTTATGGTGAGAGCTGTAGTAATAAAAATTACATGGTAGAAGAGAACATTTCAAAGGTTATGATTTAAAAATGAGCAGTTTGCAGGCTGGGCATATTGAATAGGATGCAGCAGAAATGAGAACATTTAAAATTCTGAAAATACAGGTTGTTCTGGGGATTAATCTTTTTTGTAATTCCAACTAAATAATAAAATTTTAAATTGCTGGGGGGGGGTTGTCAGTAAACCTTATACTTCTTATTGCTGAGATACCCTTTGCTAAACATTAAGCACTTACACTTATTCAACTTGGATGTGAGCCCATCTGACTAAAGGGGATTGTGGGGGTGGGGGGATTGTGGGGGTGAGGGGTGCAGTGATGGGGGGTGCAGTGATTTTTTTTTTTTTTCCTTTATTTTTCTCCCTCATTTCGCTTTTATGCAGCTAGACCTGACCTTGAAATCATTAGGCTGATGAAATGGATTCTAAGTGGGCCGCATTTGCATACGTGCTATTGTGAGGGCGGCGCACGCTGGCGGATAACGAAGCGTTAGTGGATTCCCCTGCTCCTCCTCTCCAGAGAGCTCACGCATCCGCCCTGCGAAGCCGCTTCTCTGCGCTCTCCCTGGGAGGGGGGGGGGCATAAATGAATTGTTTTTCCGATTACAGTCCCCCGTCCGTCAGAAGCTGAGCTTTGTTTGGGGAGGTGGGGGCAGGTTTGGAGCGGTGGGGGTAGGTCTCTCTGGTAGGTAGCTCTGGTTTATACTGAGATCCAGATTTGGTCCAATCACAGTTCTGGTACTGCACGGCGCAAAGTGCAAAGACCAAATGACCCTTGAGAGTGAGATACAGTGCAGCTTTTGTGTAGTGGTCTGGTGTAGTATGCTGCTGTAGTGGTCTGGTGTTGTATGCTGGTGTAGTGGTCTGCTGGTGTACTGGTAAGGGATAGTATGCTGGTGTAGTGGCCTGGTGTAGTAATTTGTCTATGCAACATTACGATGCTGTGTATTCTCTATTGGTCAGTTTGTAAAAATAACTTTTTCACACAAACACTCCCAAAAATGACATTTAATGTATATGAGAGATTAACTGTTATAAATGTTCACGTATTTGTATAAAACAGTACGCAGCACAGAGATAAAGAACGGTGCCTTGTTCAACATCCATCAATCTTTCGGCTGTGGGACTCGATGCCTCTAACCTCTTGCATAACAGTATATCAGTGTGCATGAGTGTGTCAGAATGTGTGTATGTGTGAGAATGTGTGTGTGCGTGCATGTGTGAGAATGTGTGTGTGAATGTGCGTGTGTGCGGTTATTTTATTAAGTGATAAACCTTGTGATGTTGAGAAGTGCAGCATTGATTGATGATCCTCGAAGGAACCTGCTTAGTTCTCGTGTGTGTGCGCGCGTGTGTGCATACCTGCATATTGTGCTTGTGTTAGACATGCAAACCAAACATTGTACAGCTTTACACGGTGCTTTTGTACTGTTTATCTTGGATCTAGAAAAAACTATATATATATATATATATATATATATGTTTTTTTTCTAGATTTTATATATATATCCATACACAGTATATAGTGTGTGTGTTTATGCGCGGATATAATGATGCATACACAAAAATGTATTTCTTAACAGGTTCTACCTTTCACTCAAATGGGAGGCATCGGGTGTACGAGGAAGAGCCTGAAGGTGATTTTCCTTCTCCTGCTATGGACCTGGACACAATGCAAACAGACTTCAACTCCCAGTATTCTTACCCTCAGCAAAGGTCAGCCATGTTTCTTAGTTTCTTATATCCCTGTCCTTCGTTTTGAACCCAGTCTAGAATTATTGAGAGCCTTCCGTGAAGAACTGATCCATTAATGGAACAGTTTAAGTGTAAGACTGGGCTTAATGTGGCCAAGGGTCAGTTGGTCCTGTCTGGATGTAGCTCTGGATGTAAGGCGATTTCTTATATGGTAGAGATTAGCCAAGAGCAGTTGGTGCTTCTATGGGGGCATCTTATGACCCCGATGTGCTGGAGAGATGGAAGCAGTGCTGAGAGAGACTGTTTTTCCCTGTAGGGAGAGGGAGACCATCTCTGCACTGGGCCCTACCAATCAGCAGCCCCCTGGACCAGTCTCCAAGAGCATGGACCTGGGTAACACACACACCCCAAACTCACACACATGTGCGCACACACATTTGGTCAGATGTCAATACCTGCAATCTTATGTCATATATCCTGTCCTGACTGTGCTCCGCTAGCGTGTCCTGACTGTGCTCCGCTAGCGTGTCCCAAGGCCTATGCTTGTCCCTATGTCCTTCCTTCCTTCAGGCACTTGTTTCTTACCATGCAACCATTCCACTCCACTCTGCCCTGTAACTAGCGGCTGTCTCAATGCTCCCCGCCAGATTTCTGATTCATGACTCCCCCCCCCCCCACTCATACCCTCTCTTTCCTCTGTGGGAAGTGTGAGGGAAGATGTCTAATTCTCCAGAAGCGGGGAGCTTTGCCCGTTCCCGATTACGGTTCGTTAGGACAGGATATTGGCTTCTCCCGCCAGAGACGGTGCTGCTCTGTGCCGGATGCCCCGAACTGATTGTCCTTCCATTACTAAGCCCGAGTGGTTTTCCTTCATGGCGTCCCCGCCCCCTTGTCCTCCGTGCTCATCTCTGCTTGATCCCTTCGTCTTGTCCGTCCCACTGTGACTCCCTTTGTCTTTTGTTCTTTACATCCTCATTTTTCTCATATTCGCAGCAGATGGGTTTCCTGTTTCATTTGTTCTTTTCTGAAGCGTCGCCGCGTCTCGTCTGCCCCGTGGCCGTCTGCTCTGCTGTCCCGTAAATCTCTGTCACCTCCGAGACGAAGATGTCTCTCAAAATGAGGTGACTCAAAGCCCCTCTCTGCCGCACACAGAGCACACGGTTTGACCCAGTGACGATGCGCGCTGGATGCTCGACAACCCGGGGGAATCTTTTGTGTTTGGTTGAGTCACTCCGCCTTGCCAGTGACATTCACGTTCGTGAACAAGGCCGAAAAGCTTGAAAAATGCCAGTTTCATATTTTATGATATTTTGTTCATATGTTCATATATGCTTTTTAATTAATAAGTGATCATGGCAAAATGGGGTTTGCATTAATTTATAAGTTGTAAATATATATAAACTTGTATATTTGAGTGTATGTAAAAAAAACTTTAAGTGCAAATTAAGTGCTTGACTCCATGGCTGAAAAGAACTGTGGATACGGTGGAGGAACACTGTGAATAAGGTGGGGGCTGTGGGTGGATGCTTGCCGTTAGCTTTTCTGCTCTTCCCAGTAGAGTTGTTCTTGGTTTAACCAATAGCATTAGCTGAATTATGCTAATGAGCAGAATATTCATTCTCGTGTTGTGCTTCCACAGACTAGACATGGTAGGTTTGAATGTCTGGTTAACTCATCGTTCATGACTTGTCTTGCAAGGTCGTAATCTCTTCATTGTGTTCAAGTGTGTTTAGAAAAGCTATAAATACCTACATTCCAGGACTGAGTGAACTGCAGGTTCTATTTTTAAATGTGATCTTAAAAAGTACACTACATCACAAGATCCGGTTCAGATCCACTCGTATTGGGGGCCGGCCCGGTTCTGGGAATCCCAGAGGAGTCAGGCAGCAGACTAGACGTGGTCAGGGCCCTCCCCACCACCACACTCCTCAGCTCTCACTCTCGGAGGTCAGGAGTGACACGCAACGTTCGCTCTGAGGCCAAAACCGCGTCTGGGGAAGCGCTGGCAGCTGTCGGGCTAATGGACTAGTAATCAGGCCATTTGGAGATCTTGTGATGGCTTTTAATGGATCACCTTAGTTAGTTCATCTAATAACCAGATGGACATATTGGACAACAGGGGGTGGGGAGGCTTCTAAATGGAAGACTGGATTAGGCAGTGCTTGCATCACAAACAGCGATTCACATTTTTGACTGGCAAGATGCAATGCATAATCTATAGATTGCAGGATAGCAATTTAGTGATTACATTTTGCACCAGTCAGTAGAAATTTAAGTTCTGGAGCAGTTGTACGTTGTGTTCTGAATTCCTGTACTCTGTGTTGTCTTCAAGGAAAAACAGCCAGACAACAGCTGGCGATATGGGGATGGAGGATAATACAGTAACGGAGGGTGAGACGTACAGTAACGGAGGGTGAGCCATACCGTAACGGAGTAGGATGCAGTAATGGAGGGTGACAAACGGGCGTAGAGTGACAGGAAGGTGAAGGTTGCCACACGTGAGCAGGGTGTTTTGTGTCAGGCCGACACCCCAGCTGATGGGGGCAGAGCGGGTGGCCTGGTCCATCTGGGGGGGGGGGGGTGTGTTCGTGTGTTCACAGCCCAGCGTGGACTTGGCCCGTGTGACTGCTTCGCTGTGCCTGTCCGACGCTGTCCTGCCCGAGCAGATGCACGCAGTGGTGCAGACGGGGCTTCTCCATGAGCACGGCAGTTAGTGTCCTCCCATGTACTGGGGATTTCATCCCTTCTGAAAGGCTTTGTACTTTTAAGTAAGCATTAAGGGTGTGGATGTGTGTGTGGGGTGGGGTGTATGTGTGGGTATGTATGGGTGGGGGGGATGGTTGGGAGTGTGTGGGGGTGTTGAGGGGGTGGGGGAGCGTGTGGGGCTGTTGGTGGGTGCAGTGTGGGTGGGGGGGGGGTGGAGTGTGTGTGGTGTGAGTATGTCAGTGCACATATGCACTGCTGAACATAGACAGTCCAGACTGTCATGCTTCCAGAGCCAAAATAATGTATCACTCTTTTTTTAGACAGCTTCCCTCTCTGTCCCTCCGTGCTGTGTGTACACACACACATTCACTCACACACATTCACACACGCGCACACACACATGCATGCATACACGTCTTTTTCTCCAGTGTGTTTCTTTTGTTCCATGCCCAGTCTGTCCAGTCTCCTAGTCTCGTGTGCCTGGCAGAGAGATGGAGCTCATAAGGAATGCGCAGGATTATTTAAAAGAAACTGTGGTGTAATGAAGGCTGATTGTGTCCGGCAGCGCGGGTGCCAGTGACAGCAGCTGCTGCTCCTGCTCAGCCTGTGGATTAGATTCCCCCCCACACACACACACACACACACGACCTCACACAACCTTACACAACCTTTGAGATGCACACACACGACCTCATGCAACCTTCCAGAGACAAACGTCCACACACACAACCTTCGAAACACAAACACACACAGCCTCACCAAACCTCTGATACACAAACACACACAGCCTCAGCCAGTCATTCATACAAACATACAGCCTCACCCTGCATCTCTCTTACATAAACACACTCACAGCGCTCCACATGGCTCTGCTGTAGGTGCCGTGAATGGGTTACATTATCACAGATGTATTCTCTCAGGTTTCCTTTCCTGTGGGTCAGCTCCACACGTTTGTGGGTGTGTATGTGTGGGTATATATGTTTGCTTTGGAGGGGGAGAAGTGTGTTCTGACCACTTTCTTTATGTGAATGTTTTAAGGGGTCTGCCACAATATTGGCGACGTGATCATATATGCTTGTGTGTGTGCCTGTGTGTGTGTGTGCTTGGACGCAGATGTTCTCAGCTGTACAGAAGGAAACTGAGCCTGCAAAGCTCTGTCTAATTAAAAGGAAGTCTGGCTACTTACCAAGGAGGGGGGAGGGTGATGTGTCTGTGTGTGTGTGTGTTGGGGGTGGGGGGGTGTGTTGTGTGTGTGTGTCTTTGCTGGGGGGGGGGGGGTCTTGGGGGTGGAGAGATGCTCTATATTAGGCTGTTTATTGTGGAGAGGAGAGCCACCCCCCTGCCCCCCACACTTGTGTCATCACACACACTCTGCGCGCTGTGACTCTCTTCACACTGGTGTCTTCACACTGTAAAATGCCCTTGTTTTTGTTTCCTGACACATTCATTTCTCCTTCCCACTGAGCCCTTGCTGGAAGTAGAGACCACGACACGCGTACCAATCCCATGCGATGAACACACGTCACGCCCACAACAGAACCGTTACCCACGATGACGGCAATCTGTCGCATCTGTATGACACACGGACAAACATTCCCCCCCACTACAATGAGAACTACTGTTATTGTTCCGCAAAGGTCAAAGGCTGCTCTCACAGACTGTTGTAAAGTGTTGTCAAACTTCACACAGGTGCATGCACACCATCTCCCCACACACTCCCACACCACCACATAGTCATGTACACACACACAGCGCATGCAAACACCCGCACACATGTAAAACACCCCCACATACACACACTCACTGCTTATGCACTACACACACGTACACACAAAGGTGCAGTCAGTTGGACCGACCCACGTATACACACATCTGATCCTTAAAAGCGATGAACACACATCACACCCAGAATAAACAAACTCCTGATCGCCATGACAAATTGGATATATAGATGTATATCAGACACGTCCTCGTCTGTATGCAGTTTATCAGACACGTCCTCGTCCTAACACAAGCCTGCATACTGAAATGCACTCAGTCCTTTTAATGTATTGTAATTGCAAATGAATTGTCCAGTCACTCTGGGTCTCCTGCGTTTAATCCACGACCAGATGGCATCGCACTGGCGTCTGTATTGCAGTGGTGGACATGAGGGGCGTCCAGGTGAGTGTGCATGCAGGAATGCACATATCTACACACGCGTAAGCCTGCACACACAGATGTGTACATGCACAAATGCACATGCGCGCACACAAACACAATCGCGTACATGCAAACCCACATGTACATATGCGTGTGCCCACAAACGCAGATGCATGTTGACATCTGTAAATCATTTGTATATTGTATACATTTAGGGATGTTATGCACATGCACACATGCTTGCACGTGCACACACAGATGCGTATCGATGTCTTAATGGATGATTTCCACTGATCCATGCACTATTTAAGCTAAATATAGGCAGAAGCCCTTATACTTCTCCTGCAAGGAAACCCCCCCCCACTCTAACACACACTTAGCACACCCCACCACTCCTGGCTTCCATCAACTTTATGAAAGAACACACACCTTTGTACACCCATGCACACAGGTGCAGACACACAAGCACACCATGGATACACATATCCACACCAGCATATGAAGACGCGCACACACAAAGGTGTAACCAGTATATATGCACACACTAACACAACACACCCAGTGAATCTTCACTCTGATTATAAGCGTCACATTATACCAAAACCAAACCTAGTTAGGCCTCCGCCATCGGGCTGATCTGGCATCAGATAGGCATTCATGGCATGAGTCTCTCTTTAGTAGCTGTAATCTGACTCCAGATCAGTGGTAAACGAGTCGCCATGGGTCTGGCTTGGCACAGTTAGATGGAGATTAAGGCGGATTAGATTAAGATGGCTGCCACCCATTTGTTGACTGTCACTTTAGGTGAGAGGGAGAGAGGGTCGCTGGTGGTGATTGAATTAGCAAAGCTGAGGGAAAACACAAACACACATGCACACACAAGCACTGAATATACATTAAGCAGCAAATAAGACTACAGGCCTGTATTAGGTGCCTCACCTACCCAACACACACACGTTTTCTCACACAAAAATGCAAGAACTAATACACATGCACATGTACATTTTGTGGCTGCCCATTTTGGTAATGGAGTTACAGCCTAGTGTACGTCTAAGGCTTGAACACACTCTGTTCATCTCACTTGCTTATTGCAGTGGGAGTTACAGATGTGGAAGCTGATGAGTACTGACAGGACATGGATGGTTTTTGCTGACATGGTCTCCCTCTTCCCCCCCCCAAGAACTCACGCAGCCCCGCCCCTCAGCACTCTGCCCCGCCCCCCAGCACTCGGCCCTCACCCCAGAACTTACTCTTTCCCTTTGCCCCCAAACTCCCTCCTCGACTAGCCACTCTTCCTTTTGCCCATGCCAAAGCTGCTCTCTGCATTCCAGCATATTTCATTATGAGGATGGCCTTCAAGAGACGGCACCTCCCAGTTTAATCTCACTAAAACCTCCTCAGAAGCGCTGGCCAGTACTGCTACTGCAGCACTCAATCATCCCCTCCCTCACTCCCTTACTCCCTCTCTCCATCATCCCCTCCCTCTCTCCCTATCTCTCCCTCTCACTCTCTCAATCTCTCTCCATTTCCCTCCCTCTCTCTTTTCACTCTCCTTCTCATTGGCATGCATCTTCCCTTTCTCCCTCTGTTTTCTCTCACTCTCTTTTCACTCTCCTTTCTCTCTCCCATTCACATGCTTTCCTCCTCTCCCTCATTCCATTTTTCTCCCTCTCTTCACTTCCATCCTTCTCTTTTCCTCTAAATTTCCTCTAAATAGTTGATGGTTTCCTCTTTGATTGCCCGTTTTTTTCAAAATTATGCATCTCATGATTGTTCCATTTTTTTAAGCTTTAGTCTTAAAGAAAGTTCCTCATGGTTTACTTAAAAGCGTTCTCACATGATTCAGTATCAAGGACAATCAGATTATAACGTTTTATGCACACATCTCATTATTCACAGTAAATACATTTATGATAATTGAAAAACATGCTCTAAATTCACACACACACACACACGCACATTAATTAAAGAATTCAGATCCATCCATTTGAATTGGTTTCTTACCTCCATTGTTAAGCACCAGTGTTAAATTTGCCCACTATCTACTGAAATCAAATCCTTAAACCTGAACTAAAACCAAAACTTAATCTGTTTTTCTGCACCCCCCCCCCCCCCCACATCTTGACAGAATGCTGATTTCTTTATATACGCATCACATATTCCTGAGCCTGCTGGCATTACCATAAAAGGTGGCCTTGGTTTAGAGCAGCGGGTGGCCAGGGCACGCGCACACATGCACAGTGTGCCAGGATATACACACGTGCGCACACACTGTGCCTTGTTACATTACCACTTTGGGTGTCCAGTGATCTATTATGTAAACAAGACCTGCTAATAAAATATATATTTAATACCCTAAAACACCATGGTTTGTGTGGCGGAGAGCATGAGAAGACACGCATACTGATTTGCTTTCGCGATGGCTCTGTCCCGGCCAGTATAAATGTCCACTTTTGAGTGAAACCCAGACGTTATAACGCCTCTAGCTTTGCAGAGCTTCTACTGTAGTCAGTCCCACTGTGGTCAGGCGGTGTCCTGCCCAGAGACACTGCATCCTCACACGGCTAAACGGCTAACGGCTAAAACACCGTTACCAACAACTCTGGACAGAAGTCCCTCAAGGTTAGAGCACTTGCAGAAGTCACCAAAACCCTGTCAGTGTCAGAGCAGCGTTTATCACTGACATGTCATTCGAGTTTGAGTGTTTACCTCCATTGTACAGTTGATGCAACAGATGGGTGGATGAGAACAGGGTTCTAAATCACTTTCTCCAGCAGCGAATGTGAACTGATCTTTCCACTTTAATTAATGGACTCTTGAGTCAAGACTGTATTGATTTTGATAGGTTCTAAACTAAAACAGCTTTTGGTAGTGAGTCAGACTGTATTTATTTATTTATTTTTAAAAGTATTTCTTTTGTTCACTCACACACACGCGTGCACACACACAGCGGTGGCCATGCCGTTCAGGGCCTATCTCTGTTGCTCTGTTGCTTCTTCCTTCCCTCCAGCCCTGCTCTCCTCCCTGTGTGACTGGTGTGCCTGTCTCCCACTGAGCGCTGTTCTTCCTACAGACTGGCCCTGAAGCTGTGTGTGTATATGTGTGTGTGTGTGTGTGTGTGTGTGTTTGTGTGTGGTTGGCTGTTTGCTTGTTTTGTCTCATTATTTTTCCCTTCTGTGATAATGACAGTGTACAGATATCTGTCTGCCAAAGAGAGCTCGCCAATTAAGGAGAGTTTGACAATTATCAAATGTTTCTCAAAAATGATACTTCTCTTTCTCTCACATGCGCACAGACACACACACACACATTGGGCTGTGCTTGGTTCAGGGTGAAGGCTGCCATATTGGGCTGGTTCTGATTGATTTATGCATGTGTGTCAAAGAGGACCATCTGTTTGTCATTTCTGCAACTCTGCAACAGGAAGGCTTGTTTTGATGATGAGGGAATTTGTGAACAGAGCAATAATTCGACCTGTCCTTAAACCCAGAATGTTTTGAATGCATTTTATATCTATTTATAACGGGCCATTTCATATACAATAAATGTATAATGAATGTGTAGTTTGTTTGAAAATGATTTGTATACACCTCAAATGCGTAAGATATGCTAACATACTCTCCTACGCTCTTTATAGAAATGCATTGTTTAGGAATACAGGTTCCCATTGTAAACTAAATTTAGTCGAGTTTAGCTTTGAAGCCTGCAGTACTGACTGTAGTCACCCTGACAGGATTCTCCCAAGATCTGTGCTGTGTTGCGCTTTCCACTGAAAGGCCTGCAGTTAGTGTGCTGTTTATGTATTTTTGGTTTAGGATTACAGATCAGGTTAGGGTGAGCCTAAATGTAGAAATGTTTCCTGCAGAGTACACTATCTGACACACACACAGACTGCAGGGAGACGGAGACCGCACAAACTAGCGTCACACATACCCTGTTCCTAGTTGTTATGGTGCTCACCTGGTTGAGGTCATGCCAGGTCACTCTGGGTCTTGTTTCCTGACATTACTCCTTTGCAACACCACCTCTGCTCTTTCCCTCGCCACCCTCATCTTTGCCAACGCCCTCCTGATCTTTTCCTCCACCTCCTACGGTTTCCTGCTCCTCCTTCCTCCTCCGCATCTCTCTCTGTCCGCTTCCTGTTCTTCCACCTCGCCTGTTCATTGTCCCCTGTTGTTTCTTCCTCTTGCCTGCTCCTTGTCTCTGGAGGTTCCTACTACTTAGAGCGCTCTTGCATTTACAATAATCTTGCACCTGATCCCTCCCTCTCTCTCTCTCTCTGTCATCTTCCTTCAGATTTAGCAATGCGAGCATGTTCACTACTAGGTTTATTCCCTGTAGACGTCTGGCATTTATAGATTGAATTTATGACACTTTGTCGAACTCAACTTGCTTTATTGGCATGTAATGAAATTAACAACTGTTGACAAAGATGCACAGGATTATCAATAAAAAAAATTTCAAGAATGAGAGTCTTATACCAATAGGTTCAGAATCACACAAACGCTACACGTGACGTACAGATATACGCATACAACATGGGACAAAAAATAACATGAGTGCAATTCTTTACATATATTCACATATTGTGCTGATATTTTAACACATTCGGCAATTTCACATATGCAGTGTCTTCAAAATAGTTTACGTTTTTAATGTGTTTAAGAAAGCTTGCTGAGGGGCTGAACAGAGAAAGTCTCTGCACTGTCCATCTCTCGATCTCTTCTGAAACCTTCTTTCTCTTGATTGTCTTTGACTGAGGTTGAATCTGTTGTCGTTTTAAAGCTGAAGACTTGAAGTTTTGACTCCAGCTCTGTCCCTCACAGCATTTTCCAGCTCCGTGGGTCCTGCGCTGGGACCAGCTCTGGGCCTGCACAAGTCCAGCTCGTTGGAGAGCCTCCAGACGGCGGTGGAGGAAGCTGGGCGAGGAAGCTCCGCCTACCGCCGACACGCTGGACGCATGGTGCGTGGCCGCGCCTGCAACATGAGCTTCCGCCAGGCCATCGATAAATCCTACGACGGCCCTTCGGATCCCGAGGACGGTAAGCAGAGCGAACGCCTCACGCTAGCAGCAGCAATCTGCGCTCGGCTTCGGCTAAAGCGTCGTCTGACCGGAGCAAACCAGGTGTAAAATCGTTTAGCAAACCAGGTGTGATGGAAGCCATACGAAGAGCATGACATTAGCGCAATGGCCAAGTTTGATTATGGTAGCATTATTTAAAATGGCAACCCAAACCTTGCAGTCAGGTTGGTAATGACCCAATAATGAAAACCGTATGTAGTGAATAACAAACAAGACACACCACTCAAAGGCTGTGCCAGACATATGGTTAGTGTTAGCATGAGCGAACGCTGCACTGACGTTCACAGACGGCTCACTGAAACGCACGTCCTTCACCTCGCTGCAATTATGCACCACTTCACACTCGGCTTGTTATGCATCCCAGAAAGCCTTGCAGCTTTCGGGGGCATTTAGGAGAGCTTTGAAAGCATGTGCTCAACAGCACCATTCTGCGTCGGATTTGGACCAGTTCGGCTTGAGGTTCGGGAGGGAAGGTGGTGGCAGAGTAGCTGGAGGACGCCTCTCCAACCACTGAACCCAAGTGGACTATATCACTAAGTCAGCAGATTTTAACCACAAATTATCCCCACTTCTCCAAAGGCCCAGAGGTTGTGAGGGATGTGGGATGGAGAGAGAGTGCCTGGGGATGTAGGGCTCTGAGGTTCCAGGCCCATAATGAAGTCATGCAGGAGTGTTTAAAGGTATGAGCCAAGAACCTGCCCCTGATTAATGGAAGTGGCTAAGCAGGCTGAGCGCCTCGGGCCACCGCTGTTCACGCTCTGGGCGAAGCCTACTTCAAGGCTCTTCCCGAAGGTTAGCGCTATGGCATTTCCTCTCTGCTGGCGCTTCACTCCCCAGGCTGCTGCAAGCAAGGACGAACGTAGTGATCCGCAGCTGCAGGACGTGGGCCGCCGCGTCTTTAAGGGACGTGGGCCGCCGCGTCTTTACGGGACGTGGGCCGCCGCGTCTTCTTCAGCTGAGGTTTAGAATTCTCGAGGCCCTCGTTTTACTCGTCATGTTCAACCTGTCACGTTTGTCCTCCACGACCGTGTAGATTACTCCGACGACAGCTCCGGCAGAGACACTCCTGCCAGCAGCTCCTCACGGCAGGAGCTTGAGGACGACACCAAGGAGAAGAAGAAGAAGACCAAGAAGAAGAAAGAGAAGAAGACCAAAGCCAAGAAGAAAGACGACACTGAAGACTCTGACAAGAGGACAAAAAAGAAGGGCTTCACACTCTTGAGGTAAAACACTGCACAATCACAAAGTCAGCACTGCATTATGGTTGACATTACATATGTTGTCGTAAGTCAACACACAAGTTGACGCTACACAATGGTTGACGCTACATAAGCTCGAAACGGTCGACCAAAACTTTGGTGGTGGTGTACAACAGACACAGAAGCTCTGCAAAGAAATTAGCGCCGTTTGTTTCTCTTCAGGCAATAGCGGCTGGCCCAAAGCCAAGTGTGTGTGTTTTTTTTTTGGCTGTGAGGAAGTGAGCAAGGCTGCCTGCTTTTGTGGTCACCAATACAGAGAAGTCAAGAAGTCATGCAGCTCTTGAGACGGTCTTTTCCAAATGCTTAGGAAGCCTGTTATGCACATGTTGGCCATATATTTTAGAATCTTATAACTGCCAGAAATATTTGCGGTGAATTGTGTGAACAAATGGAGATGAGCTGAGGACGGCTTCACCGCAGTGTCTGTAACGCGCTTAATGTGGTCAATGTCTGTGTGGTATTTCTCACCCATTTGCACCGACGTGCATAGTTACAATGGTTAACTTTCACAGATGCTGGTTGTTTCACAGCTAAATTAGTTCACTAAACAGTGAAGTTTGTCGTGTGTCAACAGTGCATACGAGTGTATGACCACTCATACCTCACAACAGATTTGGTAACATCGGAGATTTGGTAGCATTGGTATGAGCTGCTGTTGATATCTCATTTAACAATTTAAAAATGTTTTTAAATGATCGCGTTGTGAGCATATCGGAGTATTTTGGTTAAAAAGGCAGCACGTTGAGATGGCATGAGGCCAAAACCTTTCAAACCCCACCTCCCTCACACGAGGATGTGTTTTGGACTCTGAGCATCATGAGCAGACCCTCAGTCACACAGCCCTGTAATGGCCGTGCCTCGTCATTATAGCCGCGTTGGCAAACAGAATCTCAGTGGTTGCATCGTGAAAATGCTGCATGATGATTACTATTATTACTGCATGGTGATTATTATTTAGTGAATTTTCCTTCTCACTACATCTTTACTCCATTACGCCTTTGTGTCTTCATACCCTGTAGTCAGCGATGTGGTCTAGCCCTTTCTGGTGAAACTGCTTGTGTATTGTTCTCCCTGATGCCCAATGACTCTGCTGCTTAGATGCTACGTTTCGTAAACACAGCCGTTCCGTTGTGACGTGGAAAGGCCCCCGCCAGGCTGCCATCTTTGCGGTGACTGATTTTGGACCTACCATGGAATTTGGGGAAGTCAGAAATCAATCAAGTGCAAATGATTTGTGGCTTTGATGCTTTTTCCAGGGGGCTGGGGCCTCGGTGCACACCCAGGGCAAAAGCCAGCACTCCTGCCTAAGATTAGGGAGGATTCCCTTGGGCATCAACACTCTGAGGTCCAGCAGTAATTACTACACCGTGGTAATTAAAGTACATGGCTCCTGGACCCTCCATTTCTGGCTTATCACTATACTGACCGCCACCGTGTCCTGGCTACAGGTTTGACGCAGACGGCTGCCAACTCCGTCATCCCCCTAGGCGGCACCAGTCGAAACACACGCACAGCTCCTCCTCGAAACACACGCACACCTCCTCCTCGAAAGCTGTCTCTGTAAGTTTAAAAAAAAAAAGACGTCCCAGCTGGTTATTTTGTCAACCATCATTCTGGTTGATTCTTCGTTCCCTCTGCCACGCCCCCATTTCCCTTTGCCACCCCTGCATTCCCTCTGCCGCACTTTTTTGAGTCCTTTTCCGATCCAGCTGCCACGATCACTTCACGAGGACAGTGCTCATGGCCAAACGCCATCACTCACCCTGCACGCATGAGGGCTGCAAACGATTTACATCCCCATGCCAAAAAAATAAATAAATAACACACACACAAAAAAAAAACGCCTTTTGTATGGCTGGCTGTCTCATTACTGAATGTGAAATAGGACTTAATAAGCATAATGCTGCAGAGCAGTCACAGTGTACTTGTCCTCTGGTCTGTTTTTTTTTTCTCTTCACTGTGGAGGCAAATGAGAACCATATGACACTATTTCATGGAGCATGGGACCCTGGGTAACGATGTAGCAGAACGAACAAGAACGTGTAATTTCCTTCTCTCTTTTTGCTTTTCCTCTTTGAAGTGGCGTAAATGTTTTGCTTATCGGTCCTCTGGACGCAGACTGACTTGTGCTGGGACCAGGCAGCAAATGTTGATGTGTGATGTGCCTCTCTCCTTCTCTCTCTCTCTTTCCTTTCACTCTGTCTGACTGACTGTTGGTCTCTGTTTGTCTGTGGTGTGTCTTCTCCTACCCCCTGTTCTCCTTCCATTGCCTTCAGTTGGTCAGGCTCTGCCCAGGGTGGAGGGGGCTACTGATTGCGTTTCGGTAAAGCGCCCGCACCCTGGCCTGCATTAAATCGTACACATTGCGTTTGCATGGTGGTTTGTGTTTGGAGTAGTTCATGTAATCAAGATCAGGCAATTTCTGCACATGCCCCTTGTTTGAGATGATTTTGCTACATTAGCGATTCTATTACAAATGTGGATTTTAGTGGATTTTAATTATGGTTTAATTCTGAGCCTCTACCCTTCAAATTACTACTGAGGTGACCAAATGAAGAATATTGTGCCTCTTAAGCTTTGCCTTGTGATGTGTGGAAAACTTTTTGCATCTCATTCTCAAAATGGCATAACAGAATCCTCGTAATTAGAGGTATCTTCAGAAAAGGGTGTTAGTAAGGCTTGGTAAAAAAAAAAGGTCTTTCTGGGTAAATGTGTCTGCTCAAACCAGCACTGGGAGAACACGCTTCCTCCCGCTGAGAGGTTCTCAAGGTGAGTAGACGCAGGCAGCCTGTCATGAGAGATCTCTCTTCCGCACCTCGAACACTCCTTCTCTCCATGACGCCCTGGACCGGCCAGCAAGAAAACCAAGTGTGTTCATGTGCCATTTCCTTGTTGCCTCTTTGCTTGTTTGATTTTATGAAACCACGATGCAGCGGGTTGGAGCCAGGCCGGTTCTGGCTCACGCTCACGCCCGTCGGTGCTGCCTTTCCGCTTCCACTCGGGATCCATCGCGATTGTGTTGGATCGGCCTGGCTGGGGCGCTCGTCTCGCTCACGGCGTATCGCTGGGGTGGATTACGTCACGCAGCTCGCTTACACCCGTGCTAAAGGCTTTGACAGTAATCTGTGACAGGCTGAAATGGAGATGATACTATAATTTACTTAATTTAGCTTCTTTCTGACGTTTTAACACATTGGAAGGAAACGCAAAGCATTTCTGTGAACTTTGTGACATTTGAATGTTGAGTTTGTGACACGCTTGACAGGAATGTGGGATGCAGGCGACTGACTCGGACGCTGCAGAACCATTTCACTTTAGTCACGGCAGTTTATGCGACTTGTTTACTTCAAACTTTCAAAGCACTTCGCTTGGTCTCCAAGTCGTAGATGAGACACAGAGCTGCGCTGGGCGAGTGCTTCTTTGGTTAGGAAGCTGGCAAGAGCAGAAAAGATCTTAACATGTGGTGTTGCTGAATTGATATGGGTTCTTCTCTTCCTCTTCAGCTTTTGGTGGCATGCCATGAAACGCTCGGGTTTGAGATCTGCTTTTCACATCCATTTTACCAAGGCAGCACATCAGTCCCTTCCAAACCAGCAGGGCTTAAGCTCAAAGCAGACTCAGCAATCAAACGCAACATCATTATGATGTTGGCAGTTGGGCTGTGGAATTTTCAGTGGCAGGGGATAAAACGGGGAAAAAAAACACACACAAACAAACAAACGAGTGAGTGTGAACGCGCAAACACGTTCTGAAGATTCCCTGAAGCTCACCAGCAGGTACAACACGCAAGACCAGCATCTGGGTTTGCTGGGTTCTGGGTCTGTGTGTTTTGGACCTTAGACTTTGGAGATTTAGATACAGACGAAGGCTTTTGACTGCTATCCCCCGATGGTGCTGCCTTAATCCTAATCCCCGTGCGCCTTCTCCGCAGAGCTCAGACAGGAGTTACTACTCCACGGAGATGCTTGAACAGTGGCCTGAATTAGATTGCCCCTGACGTAGCTCGTAAAAACCGTAATAACCCCTTCCTCATAGCGACCCGGTTTACAGCAGCCCCGTGTGTGCTGTTATATATCTGCGACCTTTGGAATGTCAGACCCATTGAGATATTTCCCGTCTGCCAGTGTGCGACCTTGAATTCCAGTTTCTGGGCTGCAGAGCACACGCTTCCTAGATCATCCACCGCAGGCGTTCGAATTGAAGCAATCATGCAAATTGGCCCCCGAAACGAACAAGGCGTGTTTTGGGTGAAGGTAAGGCTGTTTAGATTAGTATTAACAGCCCCTTTAAACTTGGAGCGATATTGTAAAGGGGGAGGGGGTTGGCCTTTTAATGGGACTCAGTGGGGACAGAGGTGATTATGCACTGAGGATAGTGTGTGAATGTTGGTAAGCGTGTGTGCTGTTCCAGTGTTAAACACAAGGGCACACACACACTCTAGTGTATGTACTGAAAATGAACATTTTGACACACTGTGTTTTTCGCACATGTACTAAAACGTTCAGCTGCAGACCTGTTAAGGGAAGGCATAGCTTTTGTTGTTTTTCATGCTACTGTCAAGGCTGTGTATATTTAAAGATGGCTGCTACACATTTTAAGAAGATTTTTCCTATTTGAGAAATTCTAAAACTGTTAATGCTATCAGTCAGCACAGCCTGGGCGAGACTGATTATTAAAACATTTTCTCAAATTATCCCCCAACCAGCTATGATTTCCTCATTTAGTTGCGCAGATGTGTTCTGTCAATCAAGCGTCATTGGATAAAATGCATATTCAAATTCAAGGCAAATAAATGCATGAATATTTATGAGCCCAGGCAAACTTAATTGGTCATGGCAGGCCATCTCCTCAGTGTTTGTTTGTCAAAGATGACTTCATTAGGTTTTGTATATTAAACTTACTAGTTGTGGCATGTGTTTAAAGGCCTTTTAACATACTGGTAAGTCATATATCCATATCTCTCTATCTCTCTCTTTCTCTCTCTCTCTCTCTCTCTCTCTCTCTCATATATATATATATATATATATATGTCCTCTGTGCATTGCATCTTAAGAAAGAGGGATTAGTTAGACTTAAAATGCCAGCTTTACATACCCCATTGCATACCAGGAACAAGTAAAAACATCTCATGTAATAGAAGCGTTAATGTGTACGCTACAGTATTAATCATGATGTGTATGGTACAGTATTAATCATGATGTGTAAACAGTTCAGCATTTGGCTGTCTTCCCGCTGCCACTCCGTTAATGAACACCTTTGCGGTTTGTAACTTCCACTGTGAGACTGCAGTTCCTGCTCGAGACTAAAATTGTAAATCCATGTTGATTGTTGATCATGGCAGACGTTGCCTTGCTGTTTCACAGACACGCCCCAGATAAGGCAGGAGACACTTTTCGGCAATGTCCCAGAATGCTTTGGCCACGGACTTTTTAAGACTTATTGCTGAATGTTTTTCCAAATGTTTTTTTCTGTCTTTTAGATGGTTCAGAATATTGCATTTTTCCTCAAAGATGTGATGTCATCTTTGATCTGCCCAGCTCACGTGAAATATCCAGACATTATTCATCTATAGTTTTTTTCATTTTCAGTTTCTTTCCTTTTTCTATGCACACGTAACACTGTTTAATTAATCCCATTGATTAAAATGCCACGATTAATATTGAGAAATGGATACAGAATGTTACAATCAAAAAAGAAAATAATGAATAAAACACAAATGAAAAGCAGCAGCTCGTGGGATGAGTGGCTGATGAATGTAGTCCATATGAATATGAGAGATTGACGCATGGGTCCAGCTCTGGCTGACAGCTGAGAGCTGTCACACTGACTGCTATTGTGTCTCTGTCAGACGCACTGCCAGTGGAGTTTGATGGATGGGCTCTTTGTTGGAGCTGACGTCCTTAACTTGGACGTGTATGCCACTCAGCCTCCTAACAAGCCTTCCATGCAGTACCTCACTGGGGGAAGCAGGTCCCGAGCAAGGAGAGTGTCCTGTGGCCCGCGGGACTTCCAGAGAATTCCTTCTAATTCTTTGTGAGGATCCTTTTGACTTTCTGTACAAAGGGTAGAAGCGGTGTGTCGTTCACCCCCTACATACACACACACACACACACACACACACACACACACACACACACACAGTATCCATGTACGTGTACTCAAGTCTGTTCAAGTGTTGGTTTATCCCAGCAAGTAGGAGCACATAGGATGTTACAGAATACACCTGGGTAGTGGTCTGTCCAAGAACATTCTGTTATGGCATCCTGCCATGCATACATTCATATCAGTTACTGCCTGTGGAGAATTTCATTGAGGAATCTTCTAGGTGCAACCTAATGCCAACATGACATGGAGGGAAAGTCTGGGATCATCTGACATTAATCCAGAGCACATCCCAACTTGTTTAATCTATCATTAGTCCAGAGCTCATCCAGACCTGATTAATCTGTCATTAGTCCAGAGCTCATCCAGACCTGATTAATCTGTCATTAACCCAGAGCTTATCCAGGGCTGTTTAATCTGTCATTAGTCCAGAGCTCTTCTAGGTCGGACCTGCCACACACTTCCACCTGAATTTATTTAACAATTATCATTGTTCATGATGCCCTTTAAGGATGTCTTGGGTCTTCTTCAAACTGCAGGAGGAGACGGAAGGATTTCTTGACCTATCCCAGAATTGTCTGGTTGGATCATCCGTGAGTCATACCAGTTTCTTAGCAATGTAGTAATATGGAAATAGCCACATCTTTGTATTGTTTTATGTAAAGGCCCTGGTCCATAGAGCCCAGAAAATATTAAACCATATTACTGCACTGGTGCAGTAATATTGGTGGGAATTAAGTCAGTGCTTTTTCTCTATATATATTTCTACAGGTCAAAACTCTAATGATGTATTTTAGATCATTCTCTATGATCTGTAATGTAGCCTTGATATTTGCGTATATTCCTGTCTCATCTGCTGGGTGGTCTTCTGTACTTCACGCTGAGGCCTGTGGGAGTTTGAGGGTGTGGTGCGTTATTTTTGCTGTTCCTAGAACTGCATTCTTCTGAACTGAGATTGATGTAATTACTGGGATTGGTTTGAGCCACCTCCGTCCTCCAGTTTAGGGAACTGTTGGTGTGTATATGTGTGTGTAGAGGCACTAAAAATTGCAATGAAAGTATCCAAAGAAACCTAGCGAAGCACTTTGCTAACACAGTTGATGAAGGTGAAGGACCTTCTGTCCAAAATGTCCTGGAAACCTTTGTCTCCCTCTCCATCTAAACTACAGAACACCCCAGTTACACCCTGGAATCATCTTATATTTGAGGATATACATATATGTACCTGACTATAGTCCAATAATCCCCACCCTCACACCGCCCTCCAGATGCTGCAGCTAATTATTGTTTTCCACACTTAATCCCCGAGACCCAGTTCCTCGCCACCCTCAGATCTAACATCCACCTCGGTGTTGTTCCCAAACAGTTGCCCTTGCCCCGCCCATGAGACGATCAGCATTTATTCTCAGACTCTCTGAAGCCCTCAGAGGGTTAGCACACAAACAGCAGACCCGTTTCCCCATCAACCCATTACTATCTGCAGCCAGATTAATGCCTCCCTCAGCCTGCCCATTCTCACATCTTTTGACAACCCCCCAATAAAAACAATGAATCAAAAATCAGTTTAGGTGGGTCTTGTAACATTAGCCCTCTGAAAAGCAATGTTCCCTGCACATCACGACCGCAAGAGAGACTGCAATAAGTATGCGGGTTTGAGGATGACGTTGAAAAGAGTTCTCTTACTTTGTATTTCCCTCCTTGGTGCTACATGCATGAGAGATGCCTCCCCACCTGTGTTTTGGGTTTTTTTTTTCCCCTCAACTAACTGAAAATGGTGGAGCTTGGATGGCTCCTGGTCTCGGTCGAAGATGGCCTGATGCTCTGATGCGTGCAGTGCCTTTCAGCTCAAGAGCGTCGCTTTATCCAGACCTTGGGGGTCTTCCTAATGAGCATCCCGCTGATGATGTCTCATTATCTGGAACACTCCTAATGTTCTGCAGCCTTCATGTGTGTGTGTGTGTGTGTGTGTGTGTGTGTGTGTGTGTGTGTGTGTGTGTTGCGACTTAAAGTAGTCAGACTCTGATGAGACACTGTTGCTTTTTCATCATGGCTGGGCAGTCCTGTGTGTATGCGTCTTCCACCACTGGGTGGCGTTTCAGTCAGAACTACATGCATTTTTCCCCTGCAACAGTGCTTTTAACCTATCCCCACTTTAAAACTCTCATTTTCTAGAAAGAAAGTGACCTCAGAGCTCCTCCCAACTCCGATTCTCCCATTTGTGCAGATTGTGAATGGGCTCAGTACATGACAAGCCACCGATTATGACGAGTTCACCGTTCTCGTCTGATGCACACAAACATAATTTGGTATGCCCTATAGAGTCTGTGTGCCATCTCCTAGTTCTTCTCATCAAGGAAATGGCCATCTTAAATGAGCACTGAGGATGCTTTTATTAAACAGCTCTGTCCATTCACTGGTACTGGACTGATGTTCACATCGCTTCACCCCAGCGATCTGAATGCCTTTACCTATCCTGTGTGATTTGTCATCCTGCTTCCTTAGATCTTTCATGCCCAATTTATTTTTTACCTCAGGGGATTTCACGAATAGTTAAATTATTTTCTCTGTGGATTTCATGGATAGTTAGTGTAGGTTTGAGTCTGCATAGTGTTCTTGTGTGTCACTTAAAACCCTTTAACATGATACATTAGCAAAACCCTTGAATTTCAGAGTAGAGCTCAAATTCCATCCAATTGTGCCTGGTCCAAGATGATCTCGAATCATTTCTCAGGGTTAAGAGTGCATCCAAGAAGACAGTTAAGAAGACGTTTGTCTGGATGTGAACTCTGCCTTGTTTCTGACATAATTTCCTCTTCCTGTACTGGTGTGGTAGGTCTTAGTGTGAGCTAAGGGGCCCCAGGGAACCAGGAGCGTGCAGGAGTTAAAACACACAAGCACCGCCACCAGTTCTGGATTTGCACGAATTCCACATTAGAGTTTGTCTTAAACGTGATCCAAAGACGCAGCTGAGAGCGAGTGAAGGGGGTTCCGCTCGTGACTGGTCCACCTAATTAAACGCATCCAGTTAAACTGCACCCAGCTATAAAGGCTAGAGACTTTAATGTATGCACACATAATGATCAGCTTTGCACTACACCCTCCCCACACCTCCACACACACACACCATGGAGCTAGCTGTATATCTGCAGGAACCCTTGGGTGTGGGGGATTTGGTTTGCACCAAACACTCCCACCCTGTTTTAGACCTATAAATCACTAACCTCTGCAAATAAGGATTGGTCAGTATTGTGGCCTTGAGGGGGAAAAAAATAAACAGTAGGGAATGTACCTGCATAATTAGCATGCTTGTGGCGGTGTACAAAGGCAACAGCAGAAGCTCTTCACATTTGATGCAATTGGCTCAGATAACTGTGATCATAAGCAAATGGGGTATTAATAGATCATTATGGGCATTACGGAGTTACCACGTCAGCTCCGTAATGCTTCACAGGCTCCTCTGTGCATTCTCTCAAGGCTGTGGCACTGTTTTTCCTGCTAACAAGCACAAGGTTTCCCCAAACCGCTGTTACCGTCATTAGTCCAGTTACTGCTCTGGGCCTGCATACCTCATTGCAATTCTAACAGCCCCAATAACACTAACTAGCTTCCTCCTTGGTCTGTTCACTGCACCCATTAAATCACTCTAGCTCCCAGGAGCAGTGTCATCTTAAAGTACGACCAGCCATTGCCTGATCTTTGGCTGTCTTAAGTAGATACCTGAAGAGATAGCTTAGCACGCCTCTACGTCAGGCCAGGACACCCCTGGTGAGCTCAGTGATGCCCGCGGGAGGGAGAGGATTGTTTTGAACTTGTTTTGAGTTTTGTTAGCGACTCCCATAATCATATGATGCATGGATCTTTTGCTGTAGGACTGCTGTAGTTTCTGGGGCTGTTTTAGCATTTATATCAACTCCAGACACTTTTCCCCAATTTTTTTCCTCATTTTATTCTTCCATGAAGCGTTTTAATCACAATCTGTACTGTCATATTCCATTGCCACTGTCCTGTCACTGTCTTATTCTCAGCAGAATCTTTGCTACAGGCTCGGTTACATAATGCAGAATCCGATCAACCAAAGTGTCGGATTGAACAAGTTGGGCAACAGTTTCGTCAGACTGTAGCGGCAGACAGGTTAGACATTTGAGGCCACTGTCATATCTTTTAATGCCTGAGGTCATTCAGCTCCACGCTCAGCATCACACTCACCATGCGTCTGAGAACGTTAAAGCTGTTGGGAAATGTCCTTTGCATAGCACCGCCCGTGATAGCGCTCCGCGAGCTAACGCGTTAAACGCCCACGGCGCCGTTCACATGCAGCTGCAGCAGGCTGCTTGGCCTCCTCTGACGCTAATGGACGTTTACGTGCAAAGTTTAGAAGCCAGGCACCGCTTAGAGCCACTATAGCTCCTCAATGAGCAAGATAGAATGCATCAGGTTGGTGCTTCTGCAGATCACCTGGGATAGCAAGGAGAGCAGTGTGCTGACAGCCGGATGGGCATGGGTCAATTCCCAGAGAGCACCCGTACTGTCATAGTGATAAATATGTGAGTCACCCTGAGTAGGAACCACTGTCCATAGATGGTTCTATGGTTTGTGGGGTTTTTTGGAGAACTTGTGGAGAAGGAGACATTGAGATGGTGGATCGTTATTGACATCTATCTGCACACCTGAGGATAATTTGCAGTGCTGGTTAAAGGACTGCTTTCACAACTCTACAAGGACAAAGTTTACGCTACACCCTGGCTCTCTAAATGTCCACATCTGGCCACTTTTAACCTGCACTGCCTTTTGTAAAATGTACAATTCTAATTTCGCTTATGCTTGGTTTCCTTTCGTTTCCATTTTGACTTACCTGTTCAATAGCTTAGTAAGAGAAGTCTAGACTCTTGGCAGTAGATTTTTGTTTCTAAGCATTGTTTTTTTTAACTCTCCAGAAGGGTTTATTTTGTTCCTAGTGTCTTATGGGAAGCCTCAGTTTGACTTGGTTTGACGGGATAAGGACAAGTAATGTTGGGCCGACTCTGGGACTTGTACTGGCATTTTCGCTCTCAGGCGGTTGTGTTCTTTATGGTCTTTGATGAGCAGCAGGTGCAGTAAAGAGTAGGTTGAGGCTGAATATTAAATATTAAATACGAGGCTAAAAAATTAGTTAAATGGACCTTTTCTCAAAATAATAGATTTAATATATTTTAAAAGACAGATTCAATACATTTATTCAATAACACTTAACTGCAAAAGCTAGGATATTAGCTGTGCCTCAGCAGGCTTGTCCCCCATGCTAAGCTAACTTTCCTATGACAAGTTAATAGCCTTCATGGCTGAGTGGTAGGAGGAACATCAGGAGATGTTGTTGAGATTCATTCTCTCTCGCTGCAATGAAGATATTTGTCTGTGTTTTGACACTCTGTGTTATAGAATTTGTTGATAAGCAGCACCATGCTAATGTTGAAACAACTTCCAAAATATAACCGTGATCTTTGTAGTTTCAATGGAAGAGTTTTGCCAAACCAGAAATATCTGTGTGTGTTGGATACAAATCCATATCAAAAATCTAAAGGAGAACTTGTGTAGGTCGAAAATACATAATGTTACATTAGTACTTTTGAAAAATCCCCTGCATGATATTTTCTTATGAGTTATCATCATAGCAACAGAAAAACTGGATGAGCTCTGGCACTTAAACTGCACAAATCTGAACTCTTTGTTTAGTTTTCCAGTATTTCAAAAAAATTGGATATCTCATGGGAAAAGTCTGATTTCAAGGTTTGTAACATGAGGGAAGAAAGATGTTCAGACCTATTTAGAGTTTGCATGTGTAAAAGAGAGCTTGTTTGATCATTGGTCTTCATCCAGGATGTTTCTTTTGAGAAACTTGTTGGAGTTGAAGCCTTCCAGAAGCTATAAATACTTATCCAAATGAGCAGAAGGTGCTTCAACAGTTTTCTTTCTTGTTGGCAGATTGATGCATATTAACTGATGGAATTTCATTGAGAAGTTTTTTTGTGGTGACAAATTTGTGAAACATCAATAAACAATCCTCAGTACATCACAAGGCAGTTGAGTTAGATTAAAGTACATGTCAAAATCCAACGTGATACACAAGCTTTCATTGTAGTGTTTCCTTTCTCTTACAAACCACTACTGTTTAAATTCAAGGTGTTGAGAAGGGTTAGGTTAGTGTCCACATGAACTTTGAACTGTCCTCTTGTTTCAGCCATGGCTGGTGTTATAGGCCATGGTTACCCATTAGAAGAAATTTCATTTATCTTGGGGAATGATTTATCTGTAGGTAAAACTATATGTGATCATCAGGTCAGCTGTTATTTCGACTTGGATGCTTTCAAATTCCTCAGAGAAGAGCCCCACTACCTATCACATAGTATCCTACCATAATAATGTGACCCTGTAGACCTTAATGACCTTGCATGGTTCTCGTTGCATTGCTTCACCATTGATGCGCTTTCTGGCTCGATGGTGCCATGATATATGATGTACCGAGGCACTGGCAGGAGAATGGCCAGTGCAGCTTATGTCCAGAGCATCGTTGAGTTTGTGCACACGAAGTGAAAGCAGAAGTTCACAGATGCTCACCCAGTGCCTGACCAAAGGACCAAAGTTTTCTCTCTACACCTGCTATTCATACTTCACTGCCATACCTGCATGAATGGTCTCATTTCTGCCACCTGAACTAATTATTAAATACCCAGCTCATTCTTTTTTCTCTTTTACCATCTCTCCCTCTCTCCTCCTCCCTCACTCTCTCTCTTTCCTTCTGTTACATGTTCCCTCCATCCGGACCACAAACACATTCCTAAAGCTTTTTCTAAAAAAGCATGCCACTTTTTTGTGTTTTTTTGTTTGAACATACAATGAGTAGGATCCCTACAGAGACCTTATTTTGTATTATTATTATAGCTTCAATAGAATCACCTTGTGGTTAGTCACTGTAACGAATTGCTCCTCCCCTTGAGTTAATTAGTCCCGTCACTCACTTCATTTTTTTTTGTGTTCTTGGGTTCGTTTGACTATAGCCCTCTTAGATATTGAGTTCACCTGTGTTCGTTAATTCCTTTGGTTATGGTGTATATAAGCCCATCAGTTTGTTCTTATCTTCGCAGGTCATTGCTATGGTAATTTGGTCTTCACGTTGGTCTCCTGCCCAGGTTTTTCCTTGGTTTTTCCTTTCCCTTTTCCTAGCTGGGTTTCCTCCTTTGTTTGTTTGTTTTAAGTTTCGATTCTGTTAAGCATTTTACATTTACATTTACGGCATTTAGCAGACACTCTTATCCAGAGCGACTTACAAAAGCGTATTATTGTGTAGGTCTTTACTTTTTCTTCCCCTCATGTTTATAAGTATTGTTGTATTTTAGTGTCTTGTTATTAGTGTGCATACTTTTATAGAACCGAAATCGTTAAGCGTTTCATGGTTCTTGTGTTTCTGTATTGTTTAGTTCACCAAAATGTAGTTTTGTGTTTTTGTTTTCGTGTGGCTATTGGCAGTTACTTCAGTTAGTTACTGTGAGTGTCTTTGTTTCTGTAATTTGTCTAGGTTGTTTTAGGTGTTCTTCTGTGTTTTGAATCCGTGGTTACATGTGTTCTCTTGTTGAGTGAGGTTATACATCTTTTTGTCTGTTTGGTTGTTTTGATTCTTTTATTTCTTGTTTTCGTAGTAATTTGAACATTTTATCGTGACCCTCTCTCTCATGGGGGTCGTCAGACTCCCGAATTTGTGAAAGGACCTGGATTCCACCTCAGCTGACTTGACCAGCATGTTCACAGCCACAGGAAAGAGGATCACTGAAGTAGCACATCCAGCAATGAGCTGCTTGTCCAGTTGATGCCATCCTGATGTGACTGTAATGGTGTAGATTCAGAAGGGAGACACAAATGCTGAGAGATAGCAGATTTAATAGGCAAGTTCAAGACAACACATTTACGAGAGAGAGAGAGATAAACAACCCACAGAAATACTCGACCCGATCTTTTGGGAACGACGAGGCATCCTGACGTAACACGGGAAAATCGAAACAAAACCTTTATGTATGACAGTCAAAGCAAACTGAGTGGTAGGATGCAGGTGGATTCTCCAGAGCTTGAAGAAGCGCCACATATGGGTACAGATGTTCTTTAATGAATAGTAAAGTAACTTAACTTGGATGCTCTGATACCGCCAACAGATGCACCGATGCTGTCACCTACCTGAGGCCCAACATACACTTTGGAGGGACTGCTCAGCCTAGATGTAGAACTTTAAATATGGACTGCTACTAGTTGGGCTGCACCAGTGGAGGATGGCTTTCCTTTTGTGTCTTGGTCCTCCCAAAGTTTCTTCTTAATCTCGGTCTAGGGCCCTGGCTTGTTCATTAGGGATCTAGACCCATGCGCTTGTAAAGCTGCTTTGTGACATCACATCTGCACTATATTAATAAATTTGACTTTATCTGGGAGGTGCTAACATGAAATCAGTCATGGACAAACCTTTCAAGAGCCTCATGATTAATATTGACACCACTCTTAAGGATGCTGCCTCTGTCAAAGCCTCAAACCAGGAGATATATTCCCAGGTTGGTGGATACACAGAAAATTCAAGGCTTGCTTGCATCTTTCAGCGTAGCATTTAAAACGTCTGCACCAGCACAGGTGGCTGGGCTTACCTCGTAGCCTGAGCACCATGGCTCTTTATTGGAAGAGCCTCAAGCTGAAGAGCAACCTAAGAGAGCAGTTTGGTCTTGCATGTTTACCAGACATGCTGCCATATAGAGAGTCATGTAATCCAAAGGTTTCCCAGGCCAACATTGAAGTGAGAACTGGGATTCAATGGAAGGCCCATTATGCAGTGGATCAGCTATCAGCAGAGATCTGAGGCAAGGGCAGGTGTTAGCAGGGGCAAGGGCAGGTACGTTCCAGGGTTAAGGAGATATGTGGAAGTAAGTTTTTAAGTGTTAACGAGCGGGGATCATGGACAAAATAGAAACGAGCACCAGATCGGAAGATGTCCTGGTCCAGATTGTGGCAGGCTGACCCCTTCTGCATAAAGTTCCTAATACTGTCTCTCTATCTGTGATATCCTTCTTATTTCATCTAACCTCTTCAGCTGGGAAAAGGTCAACTCGCAAGTTTATCCTTTATGTCTCAGTAGGAAAACTGGAGCTTATTCGTATATATGCTGCCAAAAGGCACTACTGCTGGCAGCACATCCAGGTGCTGAAGGCTATTGTTGGTATCATCTGCAGTGCCAAAAACTGAACCAAGCACCTCCAACCATCATGTTAGGCAGTGGTGTTTGTCATAGCAGGGAAGCCCCAACTGAAGGTAGCAGTAGGGCTCTTTGGAGCAGCACATAATATAAAGGACAGATGAGGGTCGATCTGGAGAGGCAACTAAGACCAAAGAACTTCATGGAGACCATCATAAGACTTTACATTGGACTAATCTTAGAAACATCAAAGCAGGTGATAAGGCTCACTGTGCCCTAGGATCACATGTACAAAGAACAGGAAGGCCATCAGAGACAGCACAGGGGCAGCAGAAAACCATCTAGATGGCTGTGGATCAAAAGGAGTGATCCGACAACATATGCTTGGACACTCACTGTGAAATGATCACTCACAGGTGGGTCATCTGGAAGAGGACGTTCAATGCATCCAAAAAACCCAGTAACCCCCATAACTGATCAGGTGTCAAAGTGCATCACTACATGTGTGTTTTTTTTCTACCTGAAGTTCCTTTCAGGTAGTTCTTAGAAAGGCTGACAACAAATGAGCCAGACGTTTCCCAGCTTTTAACTCTCCATAATAGCTGTATGTGCTGCATTTATTGGCTGATGGTGCGACCTGACATTAGTGATTGGGAAAATTTAGCCTTTTTTTCTTTTCTTTTTTTTGCTGTTTATTTGTTTGTCTCCACGGTGGTAGAGAAAATTGTGGGTATATTGTTCATATTCGATTGATGCTTTTATCTCCTTTTCTCTCTTATAGATTTGGGAGGAAGAACAAAGAAGATAAGGCCAAAGCTAAGGCCAACCTGGGAGCACTGAGTGAGGAGGACATCGATAGGAATGAAGTAGAAATATTCCCTTTTGCGTATGTTTACCGCTACCTGTTTTCAAATAAAATAAAAGGTTTGGGGTGAATAAAGACTGATATTTGTGTTAAAAGGACATAATCTTTTTGCTGTTTCACATGACCCTGTGAAAATTAATCCTAATTCACCTTCCTTGAAAAATATGAAGACTTCTTTTAGATAGACACATCTGTAGAGTTATCAGAAGTATAATAATGTTATTAGAATTAGCTTTATATATACAACCTTACAGCTCTTTGAGGTTCAGTTAAATGCAATTATAACATGTTATTTGAGAGTTTCTGTCATTTACATCAATGAATTAAATGTCCCTTTGGACAGGAGGGAAGTGGAGAGCTCAGTCCCCAGTCGTGGATTCTTGCCCAACGTAGAAGATGATGACTTCGACCCTAACTATGCCCGCATTGACAACTTCAGGGAGCCTCCTCCTTCTAGCCCCTCCCCTCACCTCACCCCACCCATTCCTGCTGCCTACAGTGCCCCACCACCCAATGAGGATGACCTGGAGGGATTGTATGCAAAAGTGAACAAGCCAAAGCCTGCTCTGCAACCGGTGACTGACAGGCAAGTGTCTGATATGAAGCTTACGCTTCTTTTGCAATTCTAGCTATCAGCACTGATTCCTGTATTTCAGCAGTATTCTAGTTCAACTGTATCTTGAACTCTAACCTACTGTACTGGCTAGAATACATTCTATGAGTACATGACAACGCACTTTGTAAGTCGCTCTGGATGAGAGCGTCTGCTAAATACTGAGAGTGTAGATTGAAATGGCTGAGCTAGGTGTCTGATGAGGAATGACCTAAAAGGACGTATTACCAATCTATATGAGGTGAGCCAAAGATGCTATTTATGCATCATATGCATCATATTTATGCAATTACATAATCAACATGATCTGAGGCAAATGTGTGATGATATCCAGCATGTGTTAGCTGGTGGCTAGCTTCTTAAAGGGCCTCATTAGCTCATAGCTAATGTTTATCCACAGGTCACGCTGACTTTAGTCAAGTCAAGTCAATTTTATTTATATAGCGCTTTTTACAACACATGTTGTCTCAAAGCAGCTTTACAAATTGTATGGGTCCAGATCCCTAATGAGCAAGCCAAAGGCAACAGTGGCAAGGAAAAACTCCCTAAGATGGCAGGGAAATAGGAAGAAACCTTGGGAGGACCAAGACTCAAAAGGGAACCCATCCTCCATTGGGCGGCCCGTTAGCACCAGTCCGTATCCGTATTGTAGTCACAGTTCCTTCGGTGCAAATGGTGCACCTCAGGTAGGAGCCAGCATCAGCACGTCCCCCGACGGCAATGGTACATCCAACCCCGGCATCAGTACATCCACCGGCGAGCCAGACCATCTCCCAGGTGCTTGTAGGTGCTTGCATGCAGTCGTCGGCCCAGTAGTCACAGTCCCTCGGTGCAGATGATGAGCCCCAGGCAGGAGCCAGCACCAGCACGTCCTCCCCCGGCAACGGCAAGTCCAACCCCGGCATCAGCACATCCACCGGCAAGCCAGACCATCTCCCTGGTGCCTGCAGGTGTTAGCGTGCAGTCATCAGGAAACCATCCTCTTTTGGGAATACAGACTGAGATAGTGGTGTTGGGGTAAACCAGTGGTAAGTGTGGTGGGTGGAGTAATTTAGTCCGGGGTGCCAAGCGTGGAGCAGGTCCGGAATCAGGAACCGTTGTGCCTCCAGGTGCCATGGAGTGGTCCTTGTCTCTATGAAGTAGGGGAAATAAGAAGGAACACAGAGTGGTGTGTGAATGCTCTTAACAGTATGCCTGACTAAACAAATGTGTTTTTAATCTAGATTTAAACACAGTGACTGAATCAGAGTCCCTAACACTGGATGGAAGTTTATTCCATAGCTGAGGGGCTGTGTAAGAAAATGGCCTGGCCCCTGCTCTAGTCTTCATAATTTTAGGGACTGATAAGAAGCCTGCACCTTGTGATCGAAGTAAACGCGGAGGTTCGTATAGGACTAAAAGTTCCCTCAAGTACTGCGGCGCCAGACCATTTAACGCTTTATATGTTAATAGCAGGATTTTAAATTCAATGCGGAATTTTGCTGGGAGCCAATGGAGTCTAGTTAAAATAGGAGTAATGTGTTCATATCTTCTGGTTCTAGTAAGTACTCTTGCTGCTGCATTCTGAACTAACTGGAGTTTATTTATACACTTACCGGAACATCCAGACAATAAAGCGTTACAGTAATCTAGTCTAGAGGTAATGAAAGCATGAACTAACTTTTCTGCGTCGTGTAGACACATTAAGTTTCTGATCTTTGCAATATTTCTAAGATGGAAGTACGCTATTCTAGTCATGTTATCTATATGAGGTTCAAATGATAGACTCGAGTCAATAATTACACCGAGATCTTTGATTGTTGTACTTGATGGTACTATATGACCATCCAGAGATAATAAATAATCAGAGGACTTATTACTGGCTATCTGTGGTCCTAATACAAGCACCTCTGTTTTATCAGGATTTAGTAGAAGGAAATTACTCAACATCCACTCCCTGATGTCCTGTACACAGTCCTCAATTTTCTTGTTAAGCTGTCTTCCCTCATCTAGTCTCGCTGAGACATATAATTGAGTATCATCTGCATAACAATGAAAGTTAACATCATGTTTGCGGATGATATCACCTAATGGTAGCAAGTACAACGAGAAAAGCAGAGGTCCTAAGACAGAACCCTGCGGAACACCAAATTTAACTTTGTAATGTATTTTAAGATGTATTACCAGCAAATCAGACCAATCGCTAAGTCTGCGTTGTATTTTGTATCCAGATTAGTTCAAACATAACATAAATTAAAACAAAAAAAAAAAAAAATACCCTATAAAAATGACATTGTGTAACCACTGAAGGACACAGATAGATGTTAAGAGAGTATTTCTTAATTAATCACAAACTGCTTTCAAGATCTTTTAGGAAACAAAATATGATAACTGCCAAATGCATAAAATCATCTGACCTTGGTGCAGTGTTTTATATTTAGCACACCTACTTTGCTTGGTAGGTACACATGTGTGGGGGTTGGGGTGGGTGTGTTTAGGGGTGTGTGTGTGGGCATTATGGCCCTTGTTCTGCTAGTGATGGATGTGGGCTTAACCTGCTCGTATGGCACTGATCATTGAGAGCGTCTATATGAAGATCAGCTTTAATCCTGTCTCATGCTCTCTCCTGTATACACATACACACAACACGGGATAAAAAGAGCCAGCATGCCCACCGTCATACAAGCAGACGAACCCAAAACTGTCTACATGTTACCCGCCATCCGCATGCAAATGCAGCGCACAGCACATTCTTCGACACACTAATGTAGACACAGCCACTCACGTAAACAAATGTGAAATCTGTGTGCACAGTAACACAAACCTTAATGAACACTGCACACTCAAATAAATACACGTTGTGACTGGAGTTTAACAACTGGGTTTTATGTTCAGATGTTCTGCCTAAACTAGACCAATGATCTAAAGACAGTTTACTGTGTGTGTGTGCATGTGCGCGTGAGACAGAGGGAGATGGTCAATTAACCACAAAGTAACAGCTTGTGGAGTGGTCGCTCTCTCTCTCTCTCTCTCTCTCTCTTCTTTAGAAGGGTACTTAATTACTGGAGCTCCTTCACTTTCCCTCCCTCCCCACACCTCTTCCTCTCCCCTTGTAGTTCGACTGCTTCTAACAGCCTTTTGTTCTGCCTGCCATTTTGTACATAATAGATGTGACTAATAAATGTTATGGCGGAAAAAAAAATCAAATAACATGAGAAAAGAGGTTCATTTCCCTCATTTAGGAAACGCTGCCTTTCAAGCAGCCTCTTAGACGGAGAAATGCTGACGCTGCGAGGAAGACGGGGTTAGGGGGCGGGACGGGATCCGGAGGCCATGCACTTTCTGGAGTGCGTCCAGGAATGCAGGATGATGTTAATCAGTCTAATGGAGCTCCACTTTCAGCCCAGTGCTGGTTCTTATTCTTGCACGGAAGCTCTCGTCTCCTACATAGGGGCCAGTCCAGTGCAGACGTGCGGACCCATGTCTGGATCTTCTCTTCTCACCCCCTCTCAGGCATTGCATATGCAGTTCTGATTTTGGTCCAAACCCCCTTCAACCCCGGGATGTGGAACGGCGTCATACCTCGAGCCCACAACCCCACGTCCTCCCCGACAGCGTCAAGGCTGAAACGCACGCAATGTTTGACGTGTTCGGTGACGGCCCTTGAACGCCAAGCGGCGGCCCCGCCCCCCACCGCCCCTGAAGCTCCCCCGTTATTAAAGATTGGACACATTCATTACGTCCCCGGTGACAGGTGTGGCTGGGAGATGGGAGTCACTTTTGATTACGGACCTGCATTCCGGGGACCCGACGGAAGAGGCGGCCGCCCGCTGTCATGCAGCGTTATGCGGCATGTCCTGCAGAGGCGGGTCTGAGAGAGATGGGGGGGGAACTCTTTGGGAGGTGGAGGAATAAGTGCTCACTGTCAAGTTGACAGCACTACCCTGAGGACAGCTCAGGGGTGTCTCCTCTCTGCTGCCATCTCTATGCTATGTATAAGAAGGAATAGCATTTTAAACAAATCTCTCCTCTGTGTGTGTGTGTGTGTGTGTGTGTGTGTGTGTGTGTGTGTGTGTGTGTGTGTGTGTGTGTGTGTGTGTGTGTGTGTGTGTGTGTGTGTGTGTGTGTGTGTGTGTGTGTGGGACAAAATGAATAAAGGAAATGGGGACTGACACAGACCATTGTTCCAGATGAAAACACGAACGTGCACAATTGAAGCTCTGTGAGCTCTCCAGCTCTGTAGCAGTGGGGTGTAACTTGCATACAGCTTGGCTTTCTTATCCAAGCCTCAGATTGGACAGACTCTCCACAGAAAGAAAGACAATACTTCTAACCTTTGCAGAGTCTGTCCCTCCCCTAAATCTACTATAAATGAACAGGTGATGTCAGGTCTGACCTTTAGCGCACGTGTGCACATACGTGTGTGTCTTGCACATCTGCTTCATGTGTTTGTCGACCTTTCTCCCTGATCTCAGATTCATTTTCAGTCATGCAGCCATACAAACCCCAAAGTTTTGATTTGCTGTCCACATTTGTGTTAATCTTTAAAAAAAAAAAAAAAAAAAAAAAAAGGTGTGAAAGTTACAATTAGAGCCTATTTTCACCCCTTGCTCTTGTTTCGTGCGTCTCCTTTACTGGAACAAGAGGTAGCTGTTAATCTCCTCCTACAACATAGAGCAGTCCCTCAAGAGCCCAGTGCATCACTAGTAGTCAATCGCTTTTTCGTAAACTGTTTTTGCCGGACATTTCCAGAATGCCGTCCTCAACTGCGATGATCTCTGACACGGGCGCTAGGCAACCTTTTGTGGTTGTCCACGGTTGTCACTCACAACTTCAATTTCACGCATCAGTTGTCACTAAATAATAATAATAATAAAAAACGAACGCTGCATCATTACCAGGCAACTAGTGGTGCTCTGTAGGCAACCATGATGGTCTGCATTGATATTAGAGGAGCTGTAAAGTTCACCAACCCTGACAGTCTGCACTGATATTAGAGGAACCGTAAAGCTCACCAACTGAGAAAACGCTTGCGTTTGTGGGTTCCTTTGGTCACTGTCACAGGCATCTTGCTCGTGATTTGCACGCTGTTCTGAAAAACATCCATTTGGTGAGTCTGTGTAGCTGTAACATTTTGTCCTACCCCTCAATTCCAACAAGAATTGGGACACTCTACCCCTAGACTTGAACATACATAATGGAGGGGTAGGGCTAAGTGGTAGTGGCAGAGGGAGAAATGGTACAGGGCCTTAGCCACTACCTCACCCCTCCCTCTAAGTGAACACCCTCCATCCAAATGTTTCTCCAAGACTCCTCCCTTACCCTCTGTCCACTGCCTGTGCATATGCAAAATTACAGCCAGGCATAACCGATTCCATGTAGGGCAAGTTTCTGATTGGTTAATCCACCCAGCCCATGTTGAAATGTTTAGTCACTGATTACAGAGCCTGAGACAGACATTTTCATTCTCACAGCTTCTAATTTAGGGAGTTGGGATTTTAGCTGTCAGGATATGAAGACAGTTTAACCAACATGTTGTGTAAAACAAAACCCTCTAACAACTTAAAACAAGCTATATATTTTGAAACAAGAACTGAACGTTCAAATTTGGGTGGATCCCCGTGGGCGTCCTGCACGTTTAGGTGTTTTCACCTCCTATCAGAGCTGGAATGGTTGTCAGAAGGTTTGTGGTGAGATGCTCATGGGAAGAGCTATTTAGTTTAAAAATGGGGAGGAAGAGCTGTGGCCCTGCTATAACCCATTTAAACCCACTGAAACAAGGATAACAAGGCAGTGGTTAGACTGGAGACTGGGCCGTTTGTGGTTATTGACCAGTTCTGTCCGTGCTCTTGGTATAAGACAGGTACACGGCAGACTGAAGGCTACTGCGGTCAGACCTGGCACCAAGCGCTTTGTGCCATGTCTTCAGTGGAATCATGCCAGAGTTCTCTCGCTTCCCAGAGCAGAGCCTCATGGGTAGGGTGCGCATGTGGAACCAGGACTTGGCACTTCAGCTCAGACCATAGCACCACCCGACAAGCAGCTCTAAGAAATGTGTGATTTAGCTGGAGGTTTCACACTGGAAGCACATCTTCGTCCTTGACCCCTATGGCTTACAACCTACCCTACAATCGAGGACACACAAATAGTGGGTGGGAGTTGGCAACAGTAAATGTTTGGGGATTGAGGAAAAACTGGGGCAAAAGTCCAACATATTTGGATTCAGTCCAAATCCAAACTGGGTTCATATGGAAGACTTCAGTGCAGGGCAGAAGATCATTGTGACAGCAGAACCATATGGCTCCTACGTGGAAATGTTTGCAAACATGACGTCTGATCAACTGTCAAATCATCCTTAACTTTACTAAGCTCTTGTGTCCAAGGTTCAACGTTCAAGGTTTGATTCAGATTTAACCCACTTATCAGTTTTAATGCTTTTGGTGTTAAACGAATAATGCTTGGTGTCCAAAAACAACATTGTGGAATCAGCGAAATTCAAATCTGTACCACTAAAAACGGTAGATTTGTCTCTTTCTTCTAAGAAAACTAAAGGAAGCCTCCAGCCTGTGTTATCAGCTTCCAGCTGTCTGACGTGATAGTGAGGCTATTTCATGTGAAGGATGGTTTAATTGCTTGTTGAAGAATTGCCTGGTGGCTGGACGACATTGCAGAGATCGAGGCGAGCCTGATGACAAAAGGCCTTCTTAATACTGATACACACATATATCTCAATGCTTTTATTATGCTGTCTGTCCCATGCCCCACACACACACACACACACACACACACAAGCACAGACGCGTGCACTGTGGCCTGAGCCATTTGTTTTGCCTAAGTATGTCCATTGACTGATAAGGCTGTGATTCATATTTGCAAGCGACGGCTGTGCCTGGCGGCTAATTAAACATTGATAGTGTTTCCCATTCAGACGACCATGTGTGCTCTCAATCAAACTGTGTCAGCCCTAATTGTGTCCTACGCCGGCTGCCGTAGCTGGCGCGGCTTCAGAGAAGAGGTCACGCCGCCATCCAATCCCCGTGCTGAGCTTTGTGTGAGCTGACCGACTGTCTGTGGCCACGTTCCCGTCAGTTTTTATAACTTAACAGGGATGCTCTGGGAATTTGTGCCGTTTGAACGCTCCGCGGTTCTTTCGGGAATCCGTCCTCATGCCGGCTCAGTTCCGTTTGGCTGCGCCGTGTTTGAGTAGCGTCTTTTCACGACGGACTTCGTCACAAAGCGGCTTGGCAGAAGGTTCACCAAGCATGGCAAGCACACCATCCAAAGACACTGGGATACTTTACATGCACATTACCAGCGATCTCTAAAAGACTAATTCCTATCATTCTGAAAGTGTATCATTAAAGGCTTTTGTGAAGATGCAGATTAAGACTTTTATTATGAAGGGTAATCCAGAACTGGAGTTGTCTGAGGTCACTGTCTGCGCTTTCCCTTTTTCCTTCAGTTCCGTGTATGCATCGGCTCCCATATTTTGTACTGCCGCGCAAGGTTTCCTGTCACAGAGGGCAGATCTATAATTGATCATTGCAACTCTGCGAGCGTTAGTGTTAGCGGGACTCCCTTCCCATCAACATCACTCAAGGGTCTGGGTGCCGTGAGCCAACCAGGTCTGCCACAGCTTGATAAAGCTTTAACTGCAGTCCCAAGCTAAATGACATGTGAATGTACATTATACTAGAGACATGTAATAATATCTAGGAAGATCAGCTCGAAATCTGCTCCTGGGTCAGGAATGGCTGGGTAAATAATGACATGAATTGAACAGTTACGGACTGAAGTGGGGACACCTGTCAGACCTCTCACCATGAAGACTTAAGTGTCAATCAATCATCTTGATGTGTATATATTATTGCATGTCTCTGTCCGTGTGTGTGTCTTTAGCCTACTGGCAGAACATGTACATGTGTCTGGACCTGACCACGTCTTTTCCATATATGTTCATGTGATCAAATGCAATGGTGATCTGTGGGTGGTGTTCAGTGTCCTGTGCCTCTCAAATGTGTCCTGTGCCACTCACCTGTGTCCTGTGCACATGTTGCAGCACTGAAGCCCGCCTGCAGCAGATCCGGAGCCAGCTCCAGCACCTGAAGCCAGTGCCACCATACGGCGAGACCGGGGTCACCCCCAGGGTCCACGAGTACGACCTCTCACGGGTGAGTCACACCGCCTTGTCTACCGTTTACTCGTTCTCTCCTATTGTGGCTTTGTCTTGCTTTGTTTCTTCTGTCTGTCTGTCTCTTTTTGTCTTTTCTGTCTGTTTCTCTCCTGTCTTTCAGGACAGGATCTGATCAAGATTTTTCTTTCTTGTGCATGTTTTCTATTGTAAAACTCTCTGTGCCCGTGTAGGTGTGTGTGTGTGTGTGTGCTACAAAAAGTTACTCCCCAATTACTCTCTGTGTACACACATGCACGTGTGTGCTTGTGTGGGTATGCGTATGTGTGTATGCGTGTGCACTGCTCTCAGGGCATAGATTCCCAGTACAGATACAGTCATCATCAGCTACGTGTGTTCCTGGCCAAGCAGAAGCACTGGCAATAATCTATTAATTCAGGCCTATTCTCAGCAGGAGTGCAGTCACTACAGTCCACCTACTTCTATTCAACACACACTCACACACACATCACATCACGTTTCCTTTTCTGATTTGTGGAGTGAGCTGGATAGTCATCACCAAAGGTAAATACGGAGAATGTTGATGAACACATGGCAACACGAGCGATCGTCCCTTTTTAGAGATGTCTATAAGGAACTGTAGAATTCCAGTATGATGGTGTTGGGCAGTAACAATGTGTAGATTAGCAGAACACATAAAAGAAACTTCTAGCTCTTCAGAAGCTCATTGCTTGCACAGCTGATAAAGAACTTGTGTGCACGTGCATGTGTGTGTGATGAACACACATCAGCTGTGCAAGCAAAGAGTCCTGTAACCCTGCAAGACATGCGTTCCATACCCAGCCAGATGCACACGGCAAACATCCAGAGTAGAATTCAAAGAAAGAAGATTCTCGTAGAAGAATGTCTCAAAGTTCCAGCATGAGGTATTCGCCCAGGCGAGCACTCAGTTTGGATCTGGACTCTGACAGGGGCACTGGCGTTCCAGACCAGAGCTGCTCCACCCTTGAGCACCATAGTAGGACCTGCAGTTATGTTCGGTGTGCCTTTTGGGAAAGAAGGCTGGGTTTCCCCAAAGGTGTCGTCATGGCTGCGGTCGTTCCCGTGAGATGCAGCAAAGAAATGTAGTGAAGTAAAAAAAAAAAAAAGAAGCAGAATAGACCATTAAATTTATGGCAGTCCTGTTTTTTTCAGTTGTCCCAGTGGTATGTGAGCACGTGTGCGTGTGTGTCTGTGATGTGTCTGCTTTTAATCCGCACCCACATTTCTAGAACATGATTACCATCAAAAGTTTCCACAGAAACTTGTGCTGACTCCCTGAGTCTCCCGTTTCCCTTTGAACTGTTTAAACTGGTGTTCTTTGTTTTTATTTAAACGGGTGGTCCTTGTTTTTGTGGTGTAAAATTGGAGGTTGCTGATGAGCAGTTATGTTTTGGGGGTGTAGGTTTCACCACCAACCTTAAGCATACCTAATATTTTTAGATATTTCTGTCTCTGTTGCTTAGTTACTCTGGCCTGCTGTGTGTGTGTCTGTGTGTGTTACTGTCTACAATGCTCAGGGCTTAGGTCTTTGCCAGCCCTTGACTTCTAGGTACCCACACACACGCACACACAGTTTAGAAGGATCCATGCATATTTCTCACAGGCGCCCACACACACACATTTCTGGGAATGCCAAAAAGCATTCAAACTACAGGGCAAGATGGATACACACACACACACACACCCACCACATTTCCTTGCATCACCCAGCCCCCTTATCCCCTCCTGTTGCTGCCGGCTTCACTCTTTGCATGTTTCAATGGGAACTCTGTGGGCAGAAACGTTGCTGTCGCCGCACAAGGCTGCTCAATAAATAACCACCCAGTGCTGCTAATGAGAGCAGAGCCCATGATGGGGGTGTGTTTGTCTGATTGGATAGGGGGGTTCATTATGAGAAACTGAGGGGATCCAGCACTGTCGATTGACTCCGTGTGGTGGAGGAGAAGCTACAACACCTCACTCCTGCTTACTAAATGGCAGGCAGTGGGCAGATAAAAGACACAATATGACTGAATGTTCAATGTTTTCTTTTAATAATGCAAGAGTTACTCATGTAAAGGTGGGTTTTTGTTATGGCCGTTGTACTCACGGCGCTGCCTCAGAGTGCTACTGGTGGCTGGTGACGGTCTGTGGACTCGTACACAAATGCACTTAGAAGAGGTTTGTGATTGACTTGTTTTTATGTAATAATTAGTAGTAGTAAAGAGAGTAAAAGTGATGTGTGAAGAGGTGAGTGGTAGTGGGTGTAAATGTGGGTTCCCTGCCACGCCATGGCCTGAAGGCTGAGCGCACTGGCGTGAACGCCGCCCACTTTGCTCTTTGCTAACGCCGGCATGAGTGGACCTGATGAGGTCAGCGGGCACTCCGGGTCACTCCGGGTAGCTCCAGGTCACCCCCCGTAACAGTGGGTGACAATGGAAAAGAAAAAAACACGCGTGCACTCCATCTTGCTGATGCGTGCGAGCGTGAGAGGTGAGACCCACGGGGGAGACGTTCCTCGGAAAGAAACGTGACGCTGAATGTTTTTGGTTCCGCTGGGAAGGTGGCAGGAGGAGCCGCTCGAACACAAGGATCGGGTTTTAGCCCCCACCGCTCCCCGGTTCCAAAGATGTCACCCACACAGGTTCACAGGCGAAAGGAAAGACATTTAACCAAACAAACGGGAGCAGGTTCTCGGCGCCTGGAGCCTCGGCTCGACCCCCGCCCCGGCCTCCACATGTCCGGCTGTCCGCCGTTCTGTTTCTGGAAGATTGTAGGCCTTGCTTTGGACCAGGATGACGTCTTAATTACGGTGTGTGAGATTACAGGGCACACATCTATAGGGTTGTGGGGTGGGGATGGCTATCCAGGAAAGGCAGTGATGTGTGGGGAGGACTGAGGGAGTGAGGCAGACAGCAGGCCTTTCCTACATGGTTTACGTCTTTATGCTAAATGATTTGCGTGCCGCGTGAGTTGAAAGGATTGCGTATTTTTCCTCATTACCGTGCCGTAATTACGCTTTGCATCATGGGGGGATAGCAGGGAGTGATGCAAGGTCAAAAATGAGCTGGTGGTGAAATGTTTCCTCAGGTTTTCCCCTCACGAGGGCTGTGCAGGGTGTGACTGAAAGTAGCAATAAATTCTGTACATTTTTATTTCTGAACTCTCTGCCGTCTTGATAAATAACGTTGCCCGAGCTGTGACTTTCGTGAATAAAACATGAGATTAAAAGTCTGTTGCACACCTGTGGACTCTGTGGTGTTACTGAATAACAGAGGTGACACAAATCAGAATGATGACAGCTGATTTGCAGACAGAACACTTGGGAGCATGATGGTGATACTAAAAACGTGCTATTAATGAGTCTTTGTAAAGGCAGATAAAACACACAGGGGGATACGCAGTGAACAATAAATATGCAAATAGAGAAAAAAAGGCTATAAACATCAGGAGGAGGTGATCCAGGGAGGGCTGGGGGGTGTGGCTATGAAAGCCTCCATACCTCCCACGAGCCGAAGGAAAACAGTGAAATTCCCTGTTGAAATTCTCTAGGTATAGCTGTGGCTATGAGGTGTTAATCAGTTGGTGATGCAGGGGCGGGTGTTGGTGATGCAGGGGCGGGTGTTGGTGATGCAGGGGCGGGTGTTGGTGATGCAGGGGCGGGTGTTGGTGATGCAGGGGCGGGTGGGTGTTGGTGTTGGTGATGCAGGGGCGGGTGTTGGTGTGGTAGGGGCGGGTGTTGGTGTGGTAGGGGCGGGTGTTGGTGTGGCTGGGGCGGGGTTGGTGAGGAACGCAGAACAGCTGAGCTGAGCTCTTGTGAACAGGAATAGGAATGTGACCAAACTTCACTGGAGTTTAGCAGTCATTCCCACTCACAAATCCAATTAAATTTCCGACTGATTTGAAAACACAGGTTACTGACCACTTAAGAAGGATAACAGATGATTGCACTGTAAATATTAGCGGATCCACTTTGAAATCACTAACATGCACTGACCCCTTTCTCTGTACAAATTTCATTTCATTTCTTCACATGTTTACCTCAATAATCCAACTGACAGATTAAACAGACTAAGTGCAGTAAAGTGGCCAGCACCAATGCATGTACTTTTCTTTGCATGATCAATTACATGAACAGGTGAAAGTGTGAGGGAAGCAGACAAGCACATTCGAGGTGGCCGTCACTCTCTCATCCTTCTCCTCTCAGGAGCGTGAGACCAGCGCCGTTCTTGTCAGGGCTTATTAAGTCAACATTTTAATTTAAACACAGCACCGCACGCACATCTCCGACGGGCGGCCATGATGACGGTGCTCTGACAGTCCAAGCGGTGAATGGCTGTGAGGTGAATCCACACACCGCCAGCTAGCAGACCCGTGTCTGTACAAGGTTCCCAAGACATGAAAACGTATCGCCAGCATGTCCTTACAAAGCCCAGTGAGAGGGGAGCATGAGTCATCCCTCCACACCTCCCACTGGCGGGTCACACCTATTCCTGTGGGCAGAGAGCCGTGAGGGGTGAGCGGACAGACAAATGCACTCGCTGCCTTTGTTAAGGATGGAAAAGCAACAGTTTGTGTGTGTGTGTGTTTATATATAAAAATTCACACACACACACGGAACCGTTGGGGGTTTTTATCATTACCAGTGGCTGGGAGTGCGAGGAATTACGTAATAGAAATATCAAAGCCAGGTTGGCGTCCATTATTGGAATCTCTCGTGTTGACTTATGAGACGACAATCTAAATGGATGGGCTGCTGGTGGAAAGTTTGAAGGGGAAAGGGCGTGGATGCCAAAGTGAATGTGTGTGTGTGGATCTTCATGTCTGCTGAGTCATGGCAGCCTCCCTCGCTCAGGACCTGTGTTGCATCTCAGATGTGTCCAGGACCTTTGTGGGACTTTGCCAGTCGGTCTGCTGGTGTCGGAGAGACGTGATCTGCCAGCGGCTGCCATGATGTCACCACAGCATCACCACAGGGTTGCCTTAGTGTTTTAGCGTTGCTGAAGTGTGTGGTAAGTGGGGTCGTAGGCGGCTGGTTGCCCGGTCATGACCAGCCTCCCACCGGCCCAGCGCCCTAATTACCCTCGAAATGGCCTGCACCATCTGCCACTAACTAGCAGCAGGACAAGCACGAGCGTTTGGGGGCAGTGGAGGGCATCCGGCCCATACATACTGCCCCAGGAGGAAAGAAGGGAGAGGGGTGTGCCCTGTGACCGGGCACAGGTCAGGCAACAACCGCATTCCACCTCCACTGAAGGTCGACCTCAAAATGCAAAGCCGAGGTCAGATGAATGGAACCCGAGGTTTATAGAATTTGAATCACCAGAGTGCTACGTGTAGTTTGAGGAAAAAGTCCTTTGAAATGAGCCCTGACTGTGTGGAGAACAAATGAATAAACCTCGAGGATGGATTTTACTAGAGCTGTGGTTGAGCTGGGCTGGCGGTGAATACCTTCTCCTGTGTGGTGCATATGTAATGAGGCTTCAGGCTGACTGTTAATGAGCCTGGACCTTTCTGTAATGGCTGAGGAGTTTCGAGGGTTAGGAAGTGCTGCTGTGAATGTGGGAGTTGTGAAGGGAGGTGATGGTGAAGATGCAGTCTTTGTTTCACATCTGAGACGAGACAGTTGGCAGAATGGTGTACAGGTCTGGATCACCGAGAGAAGATGCATACAGCTGGACAGGGCGTGATGTTTGGTGTAGTGCTGGGTGTAGCACAGCTGCTCTGTCTACAGCTCAGTCACCTTTGGAGAGACCAGGAGCCTGGACTGAGGTTCACGTGGCCCGTTCAGCTCCTACAAACCAGCAAGAGTGTGTGTGTGTGTGTGTGTGTGTGTGTGTCTTTTACATATCCGTAAGCTATAAGGTAACCTTAATTAACTATGGAGCTGGAAGAATCATATGCGTTTGAATCTGTTCATTAATCAAAGCACAAATGTCCAGGGCTGTCCACCGCAGAACCTAGAGGCCGCACTCAGTATTGATTTTATGACTGAGCAGACATGTCCATGTGGCCCACTAGTACTGTTGACCCCCCAGTCACAAACACACAACACCCCCCTCCCCCATACCATATCATATATTTGCATGTAATGTTAATGCGTGAAAGACTGCCAGGATGAATTGTTGACTCCCACACATTTCATCTCACCAAATATTGTCCTCTGCAAATTGTTTGGACACCACTGGCTACACTGGCACCAGTAGTGTTTCCAACATAATTTACTATAACGGCATAGGCTGTGATTAAGTATTTATATCTGTTTCTGCTAGTCAGAATTGCTAAAAGAGATACTGAAGAGAAGACGGACATACCAGCTCCGGTTGTGCGATGAGCAAGATGTATCTGATTCTGTGTGATTGGTCGTTTGTTGTAGGAATCCATCATGAATTGCAGCCCTAACTTTGCTTGGACTTGGGACATGTGTAGTGTATGTGCGTAGTGCAGTGTGTGTTCAGGTGAATCACTTCAGCACCTCAGCATCAGACATATGACTCACTAGCTATCTCCAGGGTGAATCACTGAAGCTGAACTCCGCTTTAACCTCTGTAAGACCTATGCACAATGTCCTTCTGTGTGTGTGTGTGTGTGTGTGTGTATGTGTGTGTTTTAAATGAGCAGCTTTAATGCTGTGTGGACTCATTACTTGTCCCCTATGATGGTCAGTGTGGGCGAGACACAAAACTGGAGTGAAGTTTGGTCATAATTTTAATATGGACCCAGCCCAGTCTGCAAGGCCCTCTGGGATAAACCTATCCCACACTACATCCTACACCCTACAAACTGCATTTGCAATGCTGATCCATCTCTATCAGCATGTTGATGGTTCAATTGGAGATTGTAACTGGGTGTTGGATATGTGAACACAGACCCAGGTGAAGGACCCAGATGTCTGAAAATCTAAAACCCACTGTAATCCTGCCCAATCCTACCCTAGTCCCCGGTGAGAAGAATATGAGAAAGTAGCAGACTTGATTGATGCAAAAGCTGATGGATTTCTAAAGTATGGATCATATCCACAGCACTACCAATGAATGATGGAGAACTCAGATATCACCGTGCATGTGAGGGGCACAAATCCACAACCTTTTGTATTTTTCCTCATACATTTCCTCTGTGGGTAAACATTGTATACATCTCATCCGTTGATCTGAATATGAGCTGGTGTACCAAACATCCTCCTACCCTCACCCGCTTCCACACATTCAGGCATATAGCTGTATACCATGCTGGATCACCTTATACCAGGCTGGATCTTTATCCAGTCTGTGCTGTTTTGGAATATACGCGTGTTCTCATTAATCCAAAAGACGCAGGGGTTTTTGTTTGTTTTTCTGCTGCAGATACAACGTTAATCAACTTAATCTTGATTTAGATGCAAAACATGGAGAATTAATTTGTAGGGCAATATTAATCCTAGCTAGCAGGATTACACCCACTCCCTGCCAGAAAATCAAGTTTCTTAATCCTTGTGTTAAATATGCCTGAAAAACACTAGTGCGTCTGGAGTCCATAGTCTGTCCAGCTCCGCCCCCGAGCTTCTGCCTGGCCTGGTTGTTCAGATGCTCCCGAATGCCCCGATTACCTGGATTGGTGTTGGATTCCCGCAGGGCTTTGAACTTCCAGAGCAGAGCTGACGTGGACTTTTGTTTGGGGGGGGGAGGGCGATGCCGACTAAGACATGAACGGGTGGCAGATTAGGGGCCGAGCATGTAAAGGTTTAAAGGTACTGAATAAGCTACGAGATGTCCTGTCAACATCTGTCTGGTTTAAGCTCTGTGTGTATCTGCTGACCAGGATTTGTTCCTTCCACACAGATAAGAGGCCCAGAATCCCGCCTGGCCCCAAGATACGAAGATGTTGATCGGCAGTACGCATCTGTCCCCAGGTATGAGATATGTGTGTGTGTGTGTCTACACTTTCATGAATGCAATGGGGTTTTAACCTGTTCACATGAGTCTCCCTACAAGTGTCACCCAGTCTTAAAGAATTCCATTTTTGGATTTTATAGAAACCAAATATATAGATTTATAGATGAGCGATAATATTGCACCTAGACTCCATACACTCACAATCCCTCTCTAATTCCTAACCCTGTACCAGTCCAAACCCGAGACCGCTCAGCAGTCTAGGCGGGACCTCAGTAGGGCCCCCTGCTCCAGGCCCGTTAGGTTAAGGTCTCTGATTGTGAAGGGGGAGATCACACAGCATGAGTAGCTACATCTAAGTGCAGATAGTGATCTGAATGTTACGGTTGGCGCTCACTAAAGTAGTTTAAACTCTGTCTCTCCGATTCTTATCGCATCCTGTACACTGGGTCCTTGGTAAGGGACACACAATTGTCAGGTAACCATAACAGAGGATCTTTGGAATAAAGAACAATCTGAATGACAAAGGCAATTTGAGAACAAAACCTTGCATAATTGTATTCATGGCCAGTAGATTGGCTGTGGTAATTATGCCTTTAATTCATTCTGGCCTGTGGCTAATCAGCTGTGAAAACAATAAACGCATGTCAATTAATATGCAGGTGAGTGATGCACAGGGGAATTACGATATATGTTGGTGTCATAATCATAACACACACAGCAGGCATGGTTGGAATTAACTATTATAGAAGTCCACAGCAAATAAGAACTGATCAACAAGAACCCAAAACATATTTATTTTTGTATTTAATATTGTTTAGCAGGGCGTTAGCAGAACAACGTGTACTTCTGAATCGGGTATTGAAGCTCTTGTCTTGCTTTCCTGGCTGATGGTAAACCTGGTTTGAACCTTCTGAGCCAGTTACACTGTCTCTGCTGTTAACACCAGGTCTGTCTGGACATGCAACCCCCCCCCACCCCTTTGACTATGTGTGTTTGTGTGTGCATGTCTGTCTGTTGTTGCATCTCTTTCTGTGTGGGTGTCTAGGAGTATTCCCATGTATGTGTGTCAGCATCTTGTGTGTGTGTGTGAGACCTGATAGCAGCGTTAACAGTTGTTGAGGGTTCACACAAGGCTCCCTTAGGCAGCGCCACTTGACTTTAAGCTCTGCCTCTCACTGCTCAGGTTCTGGACTGTGTGGTGGGGGCGGGTGGGGGCATTTGAGCCTCGTAAGCCCTCCCTCACAGGCCTAGCAGCAGGGGGGGGAGGGCAATAACCCCTGGAAGCCTATATCGGCTCCACAACACGTACAGCAGTGCCTCATGTCCTGAAGCCTCAGCACAGTCACAACACACTCCTACATGCTCCTAGATGCTTCCCCATTTTTTCACTAGAGGGATTTACATGTAAATGGTTTTCTCATCATACTAGTATGACCAGGATTAAGCTTAAACATGTGTGGATTCTATGACCTTTTGATATGTTTGATGATGTAATGGATCTTTTACTGTTATGGCAGGATTGTTGGACTGTTAGATGGCTTCACCCCGCCTGACTCTCTTAGCAACCTGAAGCTTTAAGGTCTCAAATGATAGAGTTGTTTATTTATTCTTATCACATTTTCAACCTATTTCTAGGTGATATTTTTATATAATGTTATTATTTCTTAAGGAAGCATAATGTTTGTTGCCAATGCGGTAAGATGATCTTGATAAGATTACTTAAAGGAGTAAACATGTCTGGAAATAGATTGATTTAATCTTTAAATTTAAAAAGAATCTCATAAAAATAATGAGAGATGAGAAATGCTAGATACTGTCAAGACAAAACATTAAATATGATTTCTCTAGCCAAGATTTTTTTCCCCTTGCACTGTGCACTAAGCTGGCTGGAGCAACGAAAGCTTTGTGTTATAGCCTCCGGGCAAAGCGCGGGCTCGATCAATACTCGAAACATTCAAGGCGGTGATCGCTGATGAAAGCTAGGTCACTGAAGCACACTGAACGCAAACACACACACGCGCGCGCACAATTATTTCGTAGGCTACCGATCAGTTTTATTAAACCATGAAAACCATTCGCGTTCTGCAAAATCTTCAGTCACTACAAACTGAACTATGCGTTCATGGGACATAAAGCGCACGTTCGTCTCGAGTCTTTTGTGCGTTGAGAATGTTCTGTGGTCCATAGAGTCCTAGGACGTACTAGAGCTCGAGGGCAGAAGCTCTGCAGCGCGTTGCGCAAGATGGAATCATCATCCCCTGCCCTCGCTAACACTGCAGCAGCACGAAGTGTCATTCAAGGCCTCTTGAGGTTTTCTGGATTCCAGTCGTGTCCTCTGATACGCCAACTGTACTACACGTTAACAAATAAAGGTGCACATTTAAAGAGTTTCATCCAGGTCTGTTGAAAGTTTCAGAGTATATTTGTATATCTGGGTACTTTGGCCAACAAAAAATCTCACTACCTGGCTGAATAATAATAATAATAATAATAACAGATGTTTTTCTCTAATAACGGGATTGACTAGGAAAACCGAAATACAAAAAACGTCGTTAAATTTGACAGCTTTCAGAACGTCCAAAGAACGCGCAGTTTGCGTTACCCGCTCGCTTGAGAATACCGCGGTCTCTCTCTCTCCTTTCATTACACCTCAGAGGTTTATATTGCGTTTTCGGCTGCGGCTGCCAGTTCGCTTCCGAGTGTATGAAACGCAGCAGTTGTTTCATGCCTTAACGTCGTTGGTCTCAAAACACGGCGGCGGTAATGAAATCAGTGTTTGAAAGTGAAACCCTGTCTGCTTGCGCCGGGGTCCCTAGGAGAGCAACTGCGGTTCTCTCACAGCGAAAACGACGGGCGAAGGAGACCAAACTGAAAGCGATCAAACTGACAGCCATAGCTCAACAAAGTTATTTTGTTTTTATCTCACTAGAAAGGACGGTGAGCAAGAGTCATTTAATAGTTTTAAAGTGCAACGGAATGCGTAGCAATCCATCCACACAGAGGTGCTTGATTGGGTCAGGAAATTTGGTGCACGGTGTATTCGGTGATCATGCGCTATTTCCGTTATTCCGATGTCAAGAACTCCTGAATTATCCCCGTATTCCCTAACCACCAGCTGTTTGGCACTTTGGAAGGAAATTCTTCTCTTGGTTCCTTATTTGACCCTGAGTCCTTAAGCTTCCTTGAGTGTGTACACACACACACCAAAGTTGTTGGGCAGGTGCAAGAGGTTTGGCTCATGTGAACGGATTTCTCGTCGTAAGATGGAAAATATGTCAGTGTCCAAGACAAACACACGCACGCACACACACACACTGGATGTGCACATTTTCTCAAGAGACAGAGTGTTAATGGGAGCCAGTATGAGACAGATTGATTGCATGACATTTCATTACTGCAGTTGTACTAGTCTGTGTGAGCAGAATCGCACTTATGCTAGTCATGCTTTATTAAGCTCCTTCACACAGCATTGCATATATGCAACCACACACAAACACACACACACAGATCCTTCACACAGACAAGCATATGTTCTGAATCAGTTTTATTAGCATACAAACATTCACACACACAGACTTTCTCTAGAAAGTCTCAGATACTCCATAGAAGAGAGTGTAGATATTTCACCCATATAGATTAGTTATGTCACCTTGTTTAAAAGGCTCTACACTTCACCAGTGTTTCCATTCATTCACATTTTTACACCCCTCCCCCCTTTTACACTCTTACATGTAACTCTTAACATTTAGTGCGTGCACCTCTTGACATGTGCTCATACATCATGTACATGCACACAAAGCTCCTGCACGGTTCAGCTGTGAGAGCCTGGAGACTTCAGTCACTCACCAGTTCATACATTAACCGTTACAATACAAGCACTCCTGTAGAGCGTTAGGCAGTGTGTGTGTGTGTGTGTGTGTGTGTGTGTGTGATTATTCTCAGCTGCCACCTCTTTGCCTGTCCCTTACTCTAGCCATTACACTCTAACTCTGAAAACCATGGCTAGCCTCCTGCGTGACTGAACAACTGGGACTTGTAGTTTCCCGCCACCCCTGCGGCCTCATTTGGCATGAAGCCAAGGCTGAACTGAACTGCAGTGGTCCGACTGGACGAGAGTCGTGCTGCCCTATGCTGAGGAGTAGCCAGTGCTTAAGCCAGTATGTGCCACGTAGCATCTGCATCCCTGCTGTCCGTCTGGGATGCCATTATACTCAGTCCAGCCTCGTGTGTCATACTTGCATTTGGTGGAAGCTTCTGTCTGAGGCTGCTTCTAAAAGGGTTTCCGTATGTTTATACTTGGGTAACCATTACCTCACCGACACCCTCCCTCCCTCTCACTCTCTCTCTCCACCCCTCTCCCTCCCTCCCTCTCCACCTCCCTCTCTCCCTCCTTCCGTCTCCATCACTCCGCCTCTCTCCTGGTGGCAACACCGCGGTTTGTTAGCATTCATCAGGAACGTAATCAGTTATGTGTCTCTCGCAGCGGACAGATTGGCAAGCCCACAGGTGCGCCATTAAACGAATCTGTGACTGCTGAGTCGTTCAAGATCACAAAAGCGATTCTTAATCTTACGAGACCAATAGACCACTGTGGTCCTTTTCCCACTCATATGACATGTTCATGTGTGAGCATAGCAGCTAATGTAGTGTCTCTCTCTCTCATTCGATCATTCTCTCTCTCTTCGTTTTCCTCTCCTTTCTCCCTTGTTCTCGTACTCAAAGCTGCAATATGTCTCGTGCTGTACTTGGGTGGTCAGGGCTGCCAGACACTCTGGCTGTGCTGCTGATGGACAGAACGCATGCACACATGAGAACACACACACACACACAGGGATGCACACGTACGGACACAAATGCACACTCACATAATCCTGCTCACACACCCAGCATGTAAGAACACAAGAACCCATAGACCTTTGACCCTTGAACTGACCCTGAAGTACCCTCCATGCCTTATTCTCGCAGCATGTGTCAGCAATGACTCTTTGTGGCATGTCCTGAATGTCCTGATGCCCTGTTTTTTTCTTCTCCCTAGACGAATGCCCACGGACGACCACCCTCCACAGAAAGAGGTGGGCCGCCACCTCACCCCCAGCCCTTCCTACGGGGTCGCCGTCGCTAGGGAGGCTCCGGGGTCGCCGCGCCTGCCTGCGTCCCGGCCTCCGCTCAGGCAGGATGTGCCCCCCTCGCCCGCTCCGCGCTATGAAGCCGTGGTTCGGGGTGGACATCGTGTGGCTGGGTCGGGCCCACCGGTCGTGTACGGAGATGCGCGGTATCCGGATCCTCAGCAGAAAAACCCACCGATCGGCGCCGTATAGACCAAATCCCCATGGGGTAATTGGGGTTATGTGACTCTTGTGGTGTTACCTTTTATTCTGAATCATCATCAGACATTTTTAAGGTCTTATTCACTAGCTTTGATTGTTGCAAAGATATCCTGATCCTGGCAGGAGTGTGTTTTGATTTTGTTATTCATGCTTTTCCCTTGTTTTAAATAAGATGGTGGAATCACACCCCCCTCCTCCTGTTGTGCTGTATGCTGAGAATGACTCCGCAAATCCTAATCCTCATTCATCACTGTGCGCTCCACGGTCGCTAACTTCGGTTTACACTTTTGTGTTGTTTTGTATATGCGCATATAACTCATATTCCTGTCGCCATGGTGCAGGCGCTCTACTGCAGATAACACGCACCTGTAGTTTTGGTCATTATCAGTTCGATTTCCTCCTTGGCTAACGCCTGAGGTTTGCCAGTCTGCATTATCTTGATGACAAACGGCCTCTGTCTTCTCGCTGCTGTGTGCTGAAGGATGACTAGCACCGCATTTTTACGCATCACATCTCCTCAATAAACAGACCCAGACACACCTAGACCGACGACCCTAAAATTGACCAGTGTGTGGGTTGAATAAGCATGTCGACTGACTTGTCCCAGTCAGACCCTCGGCGGGTCGGCTTTAGTGCTGAGAAACCCTGCGCACCTGAGAAACCCTGGAAGAACATGAGTGACTGAGGAGTGTGTGGTTTGTGACAGAGAGCCCATGTCCACCTACACAAAGGTGAGAAGCCTGAGGTAGATGTTAAGCTGTCACTGAAGATTCAGGTAGATGTGAAGGTGTCGGTGAAGTTTGAGGTAGATGTGAAGGTGTCGGTGAAGTTTGAGGTAGATGTGAAGGTGTCTGTGAAGTTTGAGGTAGATGTGAAGGTGTCTGTGAAGTTTGAGGTAGATGTGAAGGTGTCTGTGAAGTTTGAGGTAGATGTGAAGGTGTCGGTGAAGTTTGAGGTAGATTTTAAGGTGTCATTGAAGTATATTTTATTCCTCTTTATTTTCAAACAGTGCTTTGTGTAGCTATCATTTTTTATTATTTGTTTTTAAATGGTATCCCAGTCGTATCTCTGCCCTTTGTTTCATATTCATGTTAGCGGAGGAGGCCAAGCTATCGTTTTGTGCTGTTATGGAGCATCTCTCTCCTACCTAATCCAGACACCTCACTTTGGCGCTATATACTGTAAATGAAAAGGGAGGTGTCTGTGTGTTTTTTAAGATGTATTTTTTCTGCAAAATTGAAGGTACTGCAGCTGCTTTACTTTCATTGTATTTATTTCTGAGTTTTTATTTTTGAACATGACAGAACAAATTATTTTAAGATGTGTGTATTTTGCCTAGAATGAAAGCCTACCTGACCAGTAAAATATTGCTCTGTTCAGTCTTTTGAAAAATCAATGTGACAATCATGTATCTTTCATCAACAGGATGATTTATGACTTTGTATTGTTTTAGCATATTTTGCAATAAAAACCCAATGTGAAATCATTCACAATTTTGCAGGTGCATTAAAAGGATGATTTGTAAGCATAAATATGCTGCTTATATATAAAATATATATATTTCAATATTGTTCTATATATCTACCTCTGAAACCCATAAAATTAATTTATTAAGTAGTTCTATAATAATCCAGTCCGGCTGCACATAGTGTTGGACTGCAAAAGATCTACAATTACTAGATACCAAGATACCTCATCAATTAAAAAAAAGTAATAAAGACTGAAGGCTTGTTATTCTTCTGTTATTCTTCTGAGTTTTCATAGCTTTTTCTTTTTTAGCTGTTTAATCCAGTTATTTTTTTTTTCCTTTTTAGCTATTTAATCCACTCACTGAATAAATTGTACCTCCACCAAACACACGTATCTAATAATTATTATAGTGGATGATTAAATTGCTGATGCTTGCTGAATCATGTTCTCATAATTAAGATTTGGAGATGTGTGCTCAAGTGATTAAGGTCTAATTGACCTATTTAGGGGACTGGACTGATTAGAAAACGAGGCTCGAAAGGTTTTGCGTTCTTGTTCGACTGCAGTTATTATGAGTTTAATTAATGACACAGCTTGGAGAGCTGACGCTGGAAGAAGGGAAGAGCATTTAGGCCTAGTCCACACGTAGACGGGTATCTTGTAAAACGAATAAATTTTTATGCGTTTGGGGCTTTTGTCCACATGAAAACGTAGTTTTGCATCACCAAAAACGATTATAAATGAAAACGCCGGGCAAAGTGGAGATTTTGAAAAACTCCGTTTTAGTGTAGCGTGTGTACTTGTAAAACGGCGTTTTTACTGTCTCAAACGTCACCGTTCGCAACAAATGCGACGATGCCGTCACACATGCTGGTATTGACTTTTTGTTTTGATGAAAATGAACGACAACAGGAAGTTGTGTTTGTTTTGAGGGATTCTGATTGGCTGACACAGATTTTAGCTTTATGTTATACTGACATCTATGCGCTTGGCGTGTTTATGACAACACTCAATGGCGTATTTGTGCGGGATCTTGTGGATAAAAACTTTTTTAAAACGATGTGGGGGAGACATTCGTTTTTATAAATACCCAGCTATGTGTGGACTTGGCCCTAGAGACAGAAGAGGAGAGGAGAAAGCAGGGATGTTAAAAGAAAGGTAAGTAAATGTTGGTCCAAGGCTCCCCTGATAATGAAGGTACCTACATTGGTGTTGGGGACTGAGAGAAACTGAAGACTTGGGCTGTTGAAATTTAGTTGGAGATTTCACACTCCTGTTGACGTTATCCATTAAAGCAGACTCACAATGTCAGACTGGTACTAGATCCAACCATTTTTTGGCCCAGGGGTTTCGTTCACTGCCTCCCTTCACGACAGCAGTGATATCTTCCACTCACAGAACAGCCAATGTTGTAAAGGAACTAACAGCTTGTGACCCCTTTAAAAGAATTTGGGCCTCGTGAAGCAGTGACCTGTTCCTTTGCTGACTAAGCAATGTACATATTACCACATTTGACCTTTCTATCTTGCCTTCACAATAACCCCTCATTTATTTAAATGGTCCGCCCCTGTTTTTGTGTGCAAGCTCACCCTGTCCCCATTACAGGGCAACAGGCTCCAGCTGGAAACTCCAAAGCTTTTTTTTTTTTTTTTTTTTTTTTTTTTTTTTTGCTGAGGGATGCAAGGACATGCCCAGTGATTTACAAGGCCCACGTGTTTATGTGTAGGTCAGATGAACAACTTACAAATCGAAGCCTGACTCATATTTTCAAAGGAAGATGCAGGTTTAAGCACGACCACGTCATCTGAACACGAAGTGGACACCTGTTTGGGTGTGTAGCACATCAACATACCAGAAAACTAAATCAAGAACAAGACACCATCCCCACCCCCAAAAAAGTCTGACAAACCAGACATGCCTATTAATAATATAAACCCAGTGCTAAAACAGCCTTTAACCAGACAGACCTCATGGACACTTAAACAGACAGAAGTCTACAGCACAACAGAGAACATCTGCACTGTAATCGATGTCCTTCACAGGGATTTTTTCCACACCGGCGTTCTGCCGTCTTGTGTCTCCGTTGCTGCCTTTTGTCCCGCCCACAGGAAGTGCTCAGAACCGGGCTGTCCAAGGTGGAACAGCGAATGAAACGAGGTTACAGTTTTGTTCCCTCGAGCATGAAATGACGTGAGTAGCAGGAGGGTAGCACCTGCGCTCACGAGGACCATGTGGCCATAGGTAGGTCAGCAGAACAATTTTGAAATCGGAAGCCGTCATGAGATTTGACAGGACCAGGCTGGAAGGACCTGCCTCCATCTCATGTCAGCTCTGGATTTGACCCGATTATGACTTGAGGTATCTAGAGGAGCAACAGAACTGTGGTGCTGTGGTGCTATGGTGCTATTCTGAGACGTTTCGGGAATGACGGCCTTGATGTCCACTTTGGAATCTTGCCCGTCGCCCTTTCAGCACTGCCTCTGTGCATATGCACATGCGTGTGTGTGTGTATGTATGTGTGTGTGTCTGTGTGTGCATAGACACATCAGCTAACCGAAGCTGTGTCTGTCAATAATTTCACACCACCTCTGCAGTCATTTTGTCCACGTTGAGTTTGCGCATGCCTTTTCGGACCCATGCGGCATCGCATTTCCAACTCGCGGTCACTCGCCGTGACCATCGCCGCCCCTCAGCCCTCAGACTTGGGTGATTTCATGCGGCATCGTCCTTTGTTTGGGAAGGTGTGACGTGGCCCCCCCCACAACACACCCACCCAATACCCAAACCACAGCGACCTGATAGAAGGGGGTGGCTGGCACGGGGGTGACACACCACGCCAGCCTCCGGGCACTGCCAGGTGCCGAGGTTGGCATCAGCGGGGAGGGGGAGGGTTCCGCTCGTGCCCCAGATATCGGACCCCGTATTGGGTTGCTCCATCATGATAAAAGGAACGCTCCTGTTAGCCTTGCACTAAGACCCATGGCATAATGCCAGGCCGAGCATAGCCATCAGCGGAAAAGAGGGATATTTTTCTCATATTTGCTTTTCCAGATTGTTCTTAATGTGCATAATATCTTAGTGCACAGAGACAAAATGCATTCAGCAAATCCAACTGAGTGAAGTGTTGTGAGGTTTGTATGTGATATTTGAGAATTTATGCACACTCACATTGTCATGTGAAGAGTTCATTAGCATTATTTAAAGTTGTCGGTGTAGAGCTGGCATTGTGATGTTGTCTGCCATGAATAAAGTTGTGAAGATCTTTTGCCTTTAACATGGACGCTTTTGTTTTGAAAAAATTTGGATTGTGTTTTTTTTTGGGGGGTTTTTTTGGGTTTGACTCTCAACATACCAAACATCTTCATATGCACACTGTGAACAGACGTGACCCAGACTAAGAATCGTATTGCATAACTTATGAACAAGATTAATGATTGTTGAAGTGAATAGCTGGCTACATGAGACCACACAACCAAATCGTGGTGACACTATATTTATGACATACTACTGGCAAAACACATCTAAGGATATCCTAATTAACTACATGCTAACATGCTAACAAGTTCCACAAAAATATTCAAAAGTGCTGTAGATGTTAAGATATTTAGTGCAAACATGAATGCAGTATTTTATTTTGGAGATTGGGCAGAACCAGACTTCGGTATCGTTACACATGTATAAGTGGTGTACATGCAGTACGTTTTGTACTGTAGAAACTGACAGGCCAGTATGGTGAAAGCTCACAGATGGAGAATTCCAAGCAACCAGGTGCGGAGCAGAGCCAGTACTGAAGATGGCTTCAGAGCTCGTGAACTCACACACACCCACCCCACACACACACCACTGAATAGCAGTATCTAAGGATAAGGAGATTCATTTAGGGCTGAGAAACACCCTCCCCACTTGTTAAGGCATGGCAATTAGTGTCTAATTGAGAGCACTGAGGCATAAATAAACTCTGGGGTCACACTACTACTCCGGTTTCTACTCCGGATCCGGATCGCGAGCGATTTGGCCGGTCTAATTCTGCATTTCATGGTGAGTATTTTCACTTAGCATCGATTCGGGTGTGACTTCACGAAAAGTTCAGCAGCCTCTCAACGCCCCCGCCCACTGCCAACCACCCCCCACCCCCGCCCGGCTTCCCGATGGATTTGTAAGTTGAACTTTTGCTGAACACATGTATCATTGGATACATCAAGACACTCTCTGTCAGACGCAGGGTTGGAGGTTGTTTCGTCCCTGCAATATATCGCGTGGCGATCGTGTAATATTAATCATTGTGAGTGTGTTGTTGCTGCTAAACTTATCTAGGGAAGGACATGCTTCTCTCCAGTGTCCCTGTCGGACGCCGCGGTGACTCCTATCTGTTTCTGCACGCATTCTCCTGCCCTTCCATGAAAAACTGCCCACAACCTGTAGACAAAACAACAGCACTATGTCCACTTTCCACTGTCCACCAATACCCGGGAAACATTGGACTTCCGCTCTCTCTGTCTCTCACAAACACACACAAACACACACTCAACCCCAGTCACCCACAGGCCTCGTGACCGGCAACTGCTTGCCCTTCTCACTCACTCACTCACTCTTCTCTCTTTCTGAATAAACTTTCCATTGCTCCTTCGCTCCATCGGCTAGAGTTACCCCCGCGCTACAATCCCTACCCAACCCCTCCCAACACCCACCCAACCCCCGTCCCTGTGCGTGACCTGCTTTGCTGATCAGCTGCCCTGTTGCTCAGCCCTGCGTGTGGTATTCCTTGTCCCCTCGTCAGCTGCGGTGTGCGTATGTTGCCGTCCTGCACCACCGCTCCCTGGTTTCAACTGTGGGATGTGGGCCATGCCCGTGGGTCACGGGGTCCGGACGAGGGATAACGGAGCAGGAGCGTACAAACACATGCACACACACACACACACACACAAACACACGCGCGCGTGCACTGATCAACTATCGAGAGCCTCTGGTGGTACTGAACAGAGGTGGAGGCAGTGTGTGTTTTGCAGGTCAGGCCTCATTGGAGAGAGTGTGTGATGATGGGGAACGAGTTGGAGGGTGATTTACATTTTCCTTAACAACCCCCTTTAATCTCTGTTTTGCACACACACACACACACACACACACAGAGGAATGGTTTTTACATAGCCGTAGAACTGAAGGATTGATTTTTGTTAAAACCCACTGAAGGCATGCACGTGTGTGTGTGTGTGAGAGAGAGAGAGAGAGATAGTGAGAGAAGGGAGGAGGGAAGGATTGTGGAGGAGGACAGGGGTTAAAGGTGGTTGTCTTGAATCTTGGCACACTGCATAAATCAAGCATGTGAATCCCTTTCGTGGGATGGCGCTGCTTCCGGAGCGGTGTACACCGTACCCTCATGGGCGGGGCCTACTAAACTGCTTTTTCATCAGCTCTCAACCTTGCTCATAATCCTAATGCCAGAAACGTTCAGCTACAGAAATCACAGTAGCCTCACACCCTCCTGGAGTTAAATGTACTTATAGAAGTCGACTGGTCAGCAAAATATTTCTACCCTGCTTTTAACATTCCTAATCAATACCCCCCCACCCTCTGGGCACAGTTAGGTATCCATGGCATTGTGATACTAACTTAACTGCCCTGATGTACTGCCAGAAGGCCATGTTGACTTGAGTTCTGGTGAAATGGGCATTTTTTAGAGAAAATGAGATGGTTTGTTGCTTTTAAGATATTCTGTTTGACATCAGTCATTCAAACATAAGTCGATAATGCCTTGCCGTTTTTTTTGAGGCAAACGTCCCATCCTAGATCCTAGGAGCTCTTGGCAGGGTCATGGATCTTGACAAAGGTGAGCAGGAAAACCTGGAGCACAGTGCCCCATGTGCACCATTGGCCAGAGCCGGATAGGATCTCAAAAAAAGACAAAAATCCTCACATTCCCGTAATTTTTATTCATACTCTTGGAATTACAGAAAGCACATTCCTCCTTGTCCAGGTCATTTCTAGCCTTATATTTCCTGATCGTAAAAATCACTAACTGGAAGAGTTGAGAAAGTTGTTTTCTGGTCTTTGATTCTTCTGCAAATGCCATTTATTTTTTTATTTTAAATCCTCAGACAGAAGCTTAGGTCAGATATTCCCAATCCAGTCCTCGGGACATCTGCCCAGTGCCAGATTTATTCCCTGCTCCACCTGAACCAGGTAGTCAAGGGCTGCTGAGCTCACTGCTGGAACAGAACCAAAACCTGAACCGGATAGTGGTTCCTGGTGACTGGATTGGGAACCTCTGAACCTCTGAACATGTTGACAGATTTATTGAAAACATTCCATTAGGACAGATTAGAATTTCTCTTCCCTTGACTGGTAGAACTATCAAAGCAAATTCTGAGACTTGACTCTTCTAGGTTCTGCATATACCACATGGAGATGCATCTCATTGCTACTCAATCCTCAGAACTCAAATCTAACCCCAGTCTAGACTTATGTAATCGTGGAAGAGTTAATTCATCTGATTGGCCAGGGTCTTGTCACACCTTCTATTTAAAATGCATTTGAATAAGCAAAATTAAATGCATTATAATTGTGTTACTAAAAAAGTGTGTTGTTTGTAGAGTTTTATTACACCCAATTGAGGGCAATGTGAACTTTGGTGTTGAACAGATGTGCTCAAACCTTCTGCATCCAGCTGTAAGGATTCTGCGCCATGTCTAGCTGGAGGTAGGAACAATATTCATTCCATCCAGATGCTAATGAGTCCAGATGCTAATGGGTCCAGATGCTAGTAGTACTAATGCTACTAGTGGGAAGCTGGCGTGGATTATTGTAAAACAATACACAACACACAGCCAGAAAACCACGCCCCTCAGTACAGTGGGATAGGGGTTTGTGTGTGTGTGTGGGTGTGTGCTTGTTCGTGTGTGTGGGTGTGTGTGTGGGTGAGTGCTTGTGCGTGCGTGTGTGTGCATGCGTGTGTGTGTTGCATTTTAGTATATGCATGCAAGTCTTGTCTGTGTGTTTTTCGGGAGTCTATATTTGATTTTTATGTTTGTGCTTATTTTATTCTGAATGTTTGCTTTGCTTGTCTGTATGTGTGTGTGTGTGTGCGCGTGTGTGTGTGTGTGCACGCTTGCTCCTCTCTCTCTGTCAAAGTGCTCATAGTTATGTGGTACAGGGGGCATATTGATGCAGTTGGTCTCCCTTAAGCTCCCTGTCTCATTGCCCATGCTGCCATGACATTTGAACATGACATGGTCATCCGCCCCTCCACCTCTCCCTCTTCCTCTCTCTCCCTCTCTTTCTCTCTCGCTCCCTCTCTCTCTCTCCCTTTCCCTTCCTCTCTTTCTATCCCTCCCTCTCTCCCTTCCTTTCCCTTCCTCTCTCTCTTTCTCTCTTGCTCTCTCTCTCGCTCTCTCTCTCTCTCAACTATGACATACCTCACCTGTTCAACACATCACCAGCAAATGACAGATAAGCATGCAGGTATTTCTCAGCGTGTTTTCTCTCTCTCTCTCCATGTGTGTTTCTCTCTCTCTCTCTCTCTCTCTCTGTCTGTTCTTCTCTGTCTTCCAGGTCATCACCATACACATAATAGCATAAGAGACATGCACACTCACACACACACACATATATATCACACAATGCTGCTTGAAAGTTTGTGAACTCTTTGAGTAGTTTAGATTTTTCTGTAGTTTACCATTTTATCATCACCAGTTTTGGTACATGAAATGCCAGGTTTATGTTCATTAATTCATTTTACTTGTTTAAATGTGTGGTTTGCCAGCAGACTACATGAAATATGGAATCAGAACATGTGCAAAAATAAAAGAACCACAGCTGCATTGGTAAAGTCAATTAGGTAAAATATTCAGGTGAGAAATCAATTAAGCAGACCAATCAAAGGAGACATCCATTGGAAAGGATTTGAGCCACACTGATTAAAAGGGGGAGGAAACCAACCAAACCACTGTCGTCCCTAGGTGTAAAGCACACAGATCAACAATGATGAGAGGAAAGGAGACATCCGACAACATCAGGACGAAGGTGATAACAGCCCATCAGTTTGGGGGAAACCTACAAGACCATCTCCAAAAGATTCCAGCTCCATCCATCTACTGTAAGACAAATCATTTACAAATGGAGGGCACTCAGCATCACCGCAACTCTGCTCAGAAGTGGATGGCTGTCAAAACTTACACCAAGAAGCACCAGAAAAATAATAATTCAGGTAAAGATAAATCAATAGGCATGCCATTCATGGGAGAGTTGCTAGAAGGAAGCCTCTACTCTCAAGAAGGAACAAAGTTGCCTGTTTAAACTTTACTAGAGAGCACTTGGACAAATCAGAAGCTTTCTGGTTTATCTAATTATTTATATATACACTATATTGCCAAAATTATTTGCTCACCCATCCAAATTATCGGAATCAGGTGTTCCAATCACTTCCATGGCCACAGGTGTATAAAATTAAGCACCTAGGCATGCAGTCTGTTTATACAAACATTTGTGAAAGAATGGGTCGCTCTCAGGAGCTCAGTGAATTCTAGCGTGGAACTGTGATAGGATGCCACCTGTGCAACAAATCCAGTCGTGAAATTTCCTGGCTCCTAAACATTCCAAAGTCAACTGTCAGCTATATTATAAGAAAATGGACGTTTTTGGGAATAACAGCAACTTTTCGGGCTCAGCGGATGCTGAAGCGCATAGTGGGAAGAGGTCGGCAGAGTCAATCACTACAGACATGCAAACTTCATGTGGCCTTCAGATTAGCTCAAGAACAGTACACAGAGAGCTTCATGGAATGGGTTTCCATGCTGCATCCAAGCCACACATCACCAAGTGTAATGCAAAGCATCAGATGCAGTGGTGTAAAGCATGCCGCCACTGGACTCTAGAGCAGTGGAGGTGCGTTCTCTGGAGTGACGAATCGCGCTTCTCCATCTGGCAATCTGATGGATGAGTCTGGGTTTGGCGGTTGCCAGGAGAACAGTACTTGTCTGACTGCATTGTGTCAAGTGTAAAGTTTGGTGGAGGAGGGATTATGGTGTGGGGTTGTTTTCCAGGCTTGGCCCGTTAGTTCCATTTAAAGGAACTCTGAATGCTTCAGCATACCAAGACATTTTGGACAAATCCATGCTTCCAATTTTGTGGGAACAGTTTGGAGCTGGCACCTTGCTCTCTCAACATGACTGTGCACCAGTGCACAAATCAAGGTCTATGAAGACATGGATGGCAGAGTCTGGTGTGGATGAATTTGACTGGCCTGCACAGAGTCCTGACCTCAACCTGATAGAACACCTTTGGGATGAATTGAGTGGAGACTGAGAGCCAGGCCTTCTCATCTAATGTGTTTCTGGAAGAATGGTCCAAAAATGAATACTTTTGGCAATATAGTGTGTGTGTGTGTGTGTGTGTGTATATATATATATATATATATATATATATATATATATATATATATATATATATACTCAGAGAATGCATTTTGAGACATTAGCATTAGCATGTGGAATAATATCTCATATGACCCAGGGTCATGTTGTTCTTGATTTAAGTCTCCTTCACTAGCAAAGTGTGTGGTTTAAGTGCTACATGTCTAGAGGTGGACCTCACCAAACGTCTCCTCTATACACTGTGCTGACAAGTTTGCTTACGTAGCATCTGTTGCCCAGTGTCCACAGGAGTGGTTAGGTGAAAAAAAATTGTTCCTGTATATGTAGATGAACTGATGAACTGATTTGTCTGGTTTGTCAATGGAAGGGCCCTGTCTTTCTTTCATGTTTTTTTGTGGTGGGTGTGGGTGAGGGTGGTGTGAGTGTAGGTGAGTGTGGTGGGTGAGTGTGGTGTGGTTATAGGTGAGTGTGGTGGGTGAGTGTGGTGTGGTGTAGGTGAGTGTGGTGTGGGTGAGTGTGGTGGGTGTGGGTAAGTGTGCTGGGTAAGTGGTGTGGGTGTGCATGTAGGTGAGTGTGGTGGGTGAGTGTGGTGTGGGTGTGGGTGAGTGTGGTGTGGGTGTAGGTGAGTGCGGTGTGGGTGTGGGTGAGTGTGGTGTGGGTGTGAGTGAGTGTGGGTGAGGGTGGTAGGTGTGGGCAGGTGGCATGGGTCGACACAGTGTGCTACATATTATAGGAAGGCTAAACTTTGTAGATAGAAGATGTCTGAGGACTGTGTCTCTATTACTGAGCTGATTCTGCAGAGTGGTGTTATCAGCCAACAGTGCAGCAGTGTGGAAGCACACACACACACATATACACTCAGAGTCAGCCTCCTAATAGCCAGTTTGGCAGGGTGTACATCTGCAATTATCCACCTGGCTGGTATCCAAGGAGCTACATGCACAACCTACCACCCCCACCCCCTACACCCACCCCCACCCAACACCCACGCCACCCCCAAAGCCAACCCCACCCCTTACGCCCCTACCACACACACAACCGCCTCAAACTCACACTGTGCACACATAAAATAAATATTTGCAGATACAGAATTGAATGCAACACACAAAATGTGTGTACACAAAGCACTGAGGTATTGAGGAGCATATTTTCATACTGTTAGAACCCTCTTAGGATTGAATCAGGAACTCTCAAACCAGTGAAGACAACTGGCTGCCTTTCAACATATAGATTGTCAAACTGACAATAACAATTTTGTAAATTTCGTAACAATTGCATGATTGTATGTGATATTTAAATAAACTTGACGTATCATCATTGCCATTATTTATGTCAGAGCTCAGGCATGCACATGTACACACACACCATTATCTCTTTGTAGTGTTTTAGGAGAGAAAAAATAACAGGCATCAGACTCAAACTCTTTTGATGCTGCACAACCATTTATACAGAGACACATCTACAAACTTTCAGATCAAAGCGATTCCAGGAGCTATTGTTTTTAAGTGATTCGTACACACACACACACACACACACACACACACACACACACACACACACACACACCAACACCCACACACACACACACACACATGCACTCAATTGCAATTAAAGCACTTACAGTAATAGCTCTTCAGACTGAGCTGACACATGATTTTTTAAGGTTTCCGTCTATAATCTTGTGGCTAAACAGACACACGGCACCTGTGAGCTCCTGGAAGCTTTTCATCTACTTGCAGAATGTTGGATGGTGGATGATTGATTATCAGGATTGATCGGGTGATTTCCCTTGGCGAGCAGAACCACAAGGGTTATTCGATGTCTAATGGTTATTCTATAGTTGATTGCTACTCATGCATGGGCCGACAGTAATGAGCACAACATGCACTCCTGCAGTAGGAGAGGTCCCGTTAGACATTTGAAGGACGTTTTCTTGATCGTCACTCCTGCAGATTACATGGGTTTATCGGAATCTCTGTACTACATTTATTTTGCTACTGGCCCACATCCGCTTGTGTTGATCAAATTAAATTGTATGGCTGTTGCAGTTGAGAACCCTGCTCTCTTTGTTGAAAATCTAAACTGAAAGACGGCTGTGATGAGTCTTTTATGGTCCATGCTTCTTTGAGTGTTCCAGGCGTTTGAACAGATCCAGTGCCTCAACAGAACAGGAGAATGGATGAAGTCCTTCTCAGCCCAAGATTTACCACAAAACACGTCTCTAACCTGGTCTCTACCCTGGCCTACCCTGGTCTCTAACCTGGTCTCTACCCTGGCCTACCCTGGTCTCTACCCTGATCTCTAACCTGGTCTCTACCCTGTTTTCTAATCTGGTCTCTAATCTGGTCTCTAATCTGGTCTCTACCCTGGTCTACCCTGGTCTCTTCCTGCTCCAAATGCCTGTATGCAAATTTCCTGGGATGCAAACATGATGATGTTTGTTCTCAAACTACTCACAGTGTCGGGTATGTGATATGTGACATGGGCTGTTTATCATCAAACACATTATAATAGCCTGATAATAGCCTAGATGCAAATGCATAGGTGATGTATGGGTGTGCTAACAATAAGCTTGAACTGAAGTGGATTTGCTGTAGCAATTAAACGGCTGTAGAGAAAACAAACAGCAAGAACAAAGAACATGAGTTGAGCTGTTTAACCTCTGCTGCTCCATTCAAGCATGTGATGCATCTGAATACAATGTACATAATATCCATTGTGAGATGCTCTGACTTGAGATGCATTTCACAGCGGTGCCTATTAAAAGTCTTCAGCCTGTTCCGACAGGACACAGTGTCAGTGTTTTCTCGGCATCTTTCCCACCCGCCAAACTGAGCTCATCTTGGGTGATTCAACCTTATAATCCTAACCATGGGATTCTGGCCAAACAATTCAATAAGTCATCTATATGAGCAAGAACAAATAAGGTCACAACTATGAGGTTCTATCTCCTTCTACCTCACCCTCTCTCTCCCTCCCTCTCTCTCTCATGCTCTCTCCCTCTCCCTCTCTCTCCCTCTCTCACCCTCCTCCTTTCTCCTTGACCTCTTTCTGCTCTCTCGATTACCCACAGAAAAGATGTGGAAGCATTACAGACGTGTCCAGCGAGGCAGCATGCTCTGCTGACTCAGCTAAGAATACTCAGGATCCCGGACTGTGCAGTCACTGCTGAATAAGGGATGGACAACAGAAACGGAAACATTTCACCGAATCCACAACACTCCCCTGCCCTCCCCTCCCGCCCTTGATCTTCCCTTCAATTTTCTATCCAGCGTTCACTCTTCTGGCCCTCTAACAGGGCGCCACTACACTTTGCCTGACCAATGAACTGCCTCTCCCTTTTCAAGGCCAGCGAGCCGCGTGTGCGAGGGCCTTTTGCAGCGCATGCATAAATGGGGTGTGTGTCCGTAGCCCGCTGCGCTGGTGAGAGGCAGACTGAGAGAGTCGTTCAAACACCACGCCCACTTTTGAAAGAAAAAACAGCCTTTGAAAAAGCACTGTTGATGATGAGTACCTTTCTTACAGGAAAAACATCTTTAAATGTGTACACTGTATTGTGCTTAATAAAGAAATATGTCTGACAGAAATAATAGCAGTAAAAAATCATTTTGGGTGAGAGAGATTTCTAAGAAGTGTCATACTTTCAAAAGTAAACAAATGACATGATGGTGTTATGAACATTTAGGTTTGCATTCCCTTTACTGCACATTGTGTGTGTGTGTGTATCGTGTGTATGCATGTGTGGGTGGGCACACGTGTCTGTTTTAGAGCATCAGCTGTTATCTCTAAAGAAACAGGACCACCTTGGCAAGTTTAGAAGAGCAGCCATGTTAACCCCCTCTAAAGTTTATCTGTACCTAATCCCCACAGCAGAGGCTCTTAAGACTGCAGTCTAATGAAAGGCCAAGATGAGAGTGAGCACCCGTCTGTGAGAAAGCCAGCAGTCGCTTCTTCTGCAGACAAGTAACCTTTCCATTTGTATTCTTAATGTGACAATCCTGTCTCCAGAAAGAGGTCTGCGAAAGATCTGTTTCCCTTCACTCGCCCTTTACCCACCTCAGCCAGGCACAGGAGAACGTCTGCGTATGGCCTGTTTTGGTAAAACTTCCCTTCCACCAGTCTCTCAGAGCTATAAACAACCAATCTGTGACACTTACACTGTTCCCCTCGACCTGAGAGCACTTTCTGAAGAAAGTGCCAAAGGGATGTGTGCAGTAGACTGCTTGTGTATCCAAGAGCCTACAACTTTCTTCAGCAATCAAGTCTAAAACCGTTTCCTAAACATTTAGAGGTCCATACTGGTGAGACTGGTTTCCTCGAAGCAGCATTCAAGGTCTGACTTGCTGAAGAATCGGAAGGCCTGCCCTTGAGAAGGGGCGTGGAGTCGCCAGCAAGAGCAGGAGGACGGGGTTTCTGGGCTTGGGAGCCAGAACTGCCCCGAGTGGGGTCAAGTACCCGTCCTCACAATGCTCCCTTCAGTGGAGGTTCTTTCTCCTCTATCTCTCTCCATAGCAGATCGGGGAAGATGACGAACTGCAGATGCAGCAATTGTGCTGTGCTCGGAAAAAGTAGACGCGCTTTTCCTTGCCAGCCATTGAAAGGAAAGGGCAGCGCAGGAGGTCGCATGTGGAGTCGGACTGGAACGCGCCTGCCCCTTATTGCTTAGTGCTGGCAGAGGGAGGATGGGGGGGCTCACTTGCTTTTTTATGTACTACGTGACTTCGGAGGTCCCCTGGAATTCTTGGCCATGTGAATGTAATGAAATGGGGTGTGTGTGTGTATATGTGTGTGTGTGTGTGTGTGTGTGTGTGTGTGTGTGTGGTGTGTGTGTGTGTGTGTGTGTGTGTAGAATAGAGACATTATCTCCAGTGTTTAAATAAAATAACCAATTGCATTCCCTGGGAAATGGAATTCACAGTAGCCAGATTGGCATTCACTGAAGATTGCACTCACTCCTGCTCCTTTATCATGGATGGATGGAACAGGTGATGTTTGACAGCACACATGGACACCAAGAGTGATCATTTGATGTTGAAGGACCACGCATGGGACAGGATGTGAAGTCACAGTGTCTGAAAGCACACTGCTGCTCCTGGGCAGATAGCGGAGATGCAGACACACACACGCCATGGTGGTACCAGATGGATGACCGTGCATGCACAGATAAACAACTTCAAACACAAGCCCCATGATGGAGCTCAGAAGTCCCTCAACCAGTCACACTTAGTGAGGAGCTTGTGCTGATGGACATGCGATTTTGCAGGTGACGTCACAATGCCTTTGACGCAGGCCACCTGGTGGCGTGAGAATGAGATAAACGCAGCGTGAAGCCATGTCCACGTGGTGAAACAGTAATATTTATGGATATATGTCATGGCCTTGTTAATGAACCCAGATCAATTTCTAGAAGATGTCATGAATAAACAAAGGAATTAAGAAACAATATCTATAGTCTTTCTGAACGTTATAGTAACAATTATAATAATGTATCAAAGTTTTGTCGAAGAAAAATACCATAAACACATTACACGCGCTATAAGAAATGGAGCTTATGTGGGATTGCTCACATGAAATACTGACATTTGACAGCGATTACTCTAATGAAAAAGCAGAATTCCACTGAGATTAACTAGACAAGCCTCACAGACATGGAATGAATGCTGAGGACGTGCGAAGTCGGGCATGGAATCTTGTAATGAAAAGTTTTGACTACTGTAAGCGCAAGGCTCGTCCGAAAAACAGTTCTCAGCGAAGTATTTTCGGCATGCCGCAGCACCACCATGTTATTAAAAACTTCTTTTGCCTGTCTTTAGCGCAACATATTGAAGACCAGCCTCTGAGTTGAGCTTGGGTGGGTTCAGTTCTGCGGCCGTGCCTCGGGATCATATGACGGTTCTGCCCTGACTTCACTTTTTATGTGGTCCCTAAAAGAGACTGTGAAATCCACCTTCAACCTCATTTCCTTTCGCCCTCAGCCAAGGAAAGCACTTTAAAAAAACATGGGTTATTGTTAACAGTGAGCAGTCGCAAGATCGCACTGCTAAACTGGGAGGTATTCAGTTTAATTTTTACGTACATGGCGAACATTAATCGACATTACGGCGCTGGTACACGTTACAGGTTGGAACGCCAACACAGAGCATCTGATCGCTTTTGCAGACATCAGCAAACGTTCCCCCGGCTCTGCTGAAGAGCGCGTGGGGCGCTTGCTTCGCTCGCTGTTTGCTCTGTCCCCCTGCGGGTTAAACCGAGTAACGACCATTTCGAACTCCTGTACATTGAAACATTTTACAACAAAACAAAAGTATTTACAATTACTGCTTTTATTTCAATAGGTTATGTTATTATATCGAATGGCAATTTACGAAAGTTTGTTTTGTTTGTTAGAAAACAATATTTTTCCATGTTATACCAAACTTCAGCATTAAAAATACTAATTGGCATGTGTCCGTACGTTAAGTGGCGAGCGTACGGTCCATACACGCGTGACAGTGTTCGGAAGAGTGTGCGCTGCTCTAGAACCAGTGAGTGGAGAGAGGCGGGCCAAGAAAGCTCCGTGTAACGCGATAGCTGTGCAGCTCCGAAAAGCTATTACTCAAACTCTCTCTCTCGCTCATACACACACACACACTCTCTCTCTCTCTCACGCGCGCGCAAATACACACAAGCTTCTCCAGCTCAGCTCGAAGACAAGACGGTGCATACGTCGATACGGGCAGAACGATGCTTGTTATACAGAGAAGGAGGACGAGCTTGTATGTTTTAACACACTGAACACGCTGTGTAACGCAGACGGATCCTGCTGGAAAACCAACGTGAGTCGTTTTTACAGTTTGGAAAGAACTTTGGAATATTTAACGCTTTTTAAACTACTTAAGGAGGAGGACACGGCATAAACCAAAGGCGAGGAAACACAGAAGACAACCGCACGGTTCGACCTGAGGATTACGGGCACCGGCCCTTCAAGCCTGTGATCTTTTAGGGAAACTATTACTCATCGTGCATGTCAGCAATGCTTAAAATAATCTAAATGAGTTTATATGGAATATTTTTAATGGGGAAATTTTCCTACGATGACAAGTACAGTGTGTCGTCGTTTTCATGTTCTGTAGACAGTTTGCACGCGCTGTGATCACTGCGCTCAGTAGCCACACACCGAACTTCTCTCAGATGAGCACGTTATTGACATTAACTGAACAGATTTAAAAAGAAAGAAAAACGAAATCCAGCGTTTAAAAACGAGCGAGCTCTTCTTAAAAGGAGAAAGCGCTGGTTTACTGATCAACTCTGGGAAGCTGAACGAAACCACATTCCCAGATCTCAGGGTTGACAACGGAACGGGCAAGATGGATATGTTACTATCACTTCACGAAATTGCACTCATCTTTTGTTTCGTCTTGAAAGCCAGTGGAGAAGAAGGTAAGATTGCTTTTTGACAGTTGTAAGTTACGCATCTCTGCATGACATAAATCCCCTTCAAACGATGGAACTTGAAATGGCAATGACACTTTAGTCGTAAATGGCAAACGTTCGTCTTCTGGCGAGTCAACCAAATATTTCAACTGAACTTGGAAATATTTGACAGCCGCGGAGATGTAATGTTCTGTAATAAATATCGATCTTCTGGAAACATCAGAACAGTGATCGCTTTCACGAATATTTTTTTGGAAAATGTGCGCCATAGACGATCCATGTGCCCTTTATCCACAAACGAAGTTCTCTCTCAGAACGCAGATTTACTAGTATAAATAAAAAGTCTCCCAGACAATTATTCGGACTTTTATATTGTACATCACAGTGTATAGAAATAGAGAGCTAGTTACTGTGTTTACAAACGCCAGTAGTTTCGTAACCTATTTCTTTACAACCAGGAGCCCCCCTCCCCATCGACAAGGTTTGTTGGACAATAAAAACTTTTATGTTTAATGATGAGGCGCACGAGATCTCTTCTCAGCCTGTTGATGTAAACCGATCCCCTGCAGACATGCAGACTGAAAATCGTTGGTGATTAATTTTGATGAACGGTGGCAGACCCCTGGCGTCTAGTTAGACGGATATAGGTAGGGTTTCACTAAAAACGTAGCAGCGGTGATTAACTCCTTTCCCATATATTGACAGCGTTCTCAGCGATCAATCAAAAGAAACCTCAAATAATAATAATAGCTAATATTAATAGTAGCTAATAATAGCCAATAATAATAAAAATAATAATAATAATTATTATTATAATAAATATTTTTATTGTTGTTGTTATTTAGAAGTTGCTCAGACTACATGGGCTATGATAAGATTACTCATCTATGAAAATCCCAATCAATTAACTAGGAAATGCTTGAAAAACAAATGCATTTACTGGCATTGTCTAAACTACTGCATGTGTTACGTTGGTTCTGCTTATAATAGAGATTTTCAAAAGCAAAATGCACCCAGAGCGCGACCGAGGTCGTACCATTCGTGTTGCCTCTTTGCTCAAGTGAGTGGGACGCGAGCCAATTTCTCGCATGCAGTGCACATTAGACGCGCAAACGTACTTTGAAGCTGTAATTGCGTCGCTGTTCCTTTCCCAGGAATAGTTCAACAATGGCTAATTTCAAACAATCAAACAAGCTGTATAATTATTGTGACCGTGGCGCAAATTATCGTTCCTCGCTAAGACAGATAGTCATCTTCAGCTTCTTTTCCTTTCTTGCGTGTCCCCGAAATAGCAATTGATGTCCAACTCAACAGTCATTAAAACCAAATAATATGCAGCTGTTTAAAAGTAATTAATGAAAAGCTTGCTCGAGAGCATATGAGAAGGCGCTCACAACGAACTCGCGAGACACCGTTATAGCTCGAATACGTTTTAATAGCTTTCAAATCTACATGGACTGTTTTCCTTCAGTACTGAGGCAAGAAGTGTGAGTTGTGCTAAACTGTTGCATCTACCTTATTCTCTCAACATGACTAACACTGTTCTGTATTTAAAAAGGGAGCGAGACTAGTCGCCTCTAGCTGGCTGGCTTATACAAAGTAGTAAATGTTTGTCATTTTCTGGAACAACTTGCCAGACGTTTTCGACTCAGCAAAAGTCGATGGTGTGCTGCGCTAACGCGCCGACAGCACATCTCCACGCGGCGTCGGCGCCTGCTCACGACTGCAGACTTGACCGATGTGAGAAAATCTAAACGCAGCGTTATCGGCCTGTCAAGCGCTCTACTTGTTAGCAGCACCAGACAGAACGTCTGGAGTCTTTTCTAATTTAGCCACATATACTTCTCTCTCGCCTGCTCATTCGTCCACCTGTCTCTTCCCTTACGGTAAAGAACTGCGAAATGTAAATGCGCTAAACATGCTAGTTGTTCTTTCGGCCTCTGTAGTCATTTTGTCTATTAAAACCCCTTCTGTTAGAACAAATAGACTTCAGCAGATTCGCAAAAATCGTTGACCAATCAGTGCACGAAGTTAAAGGCAAGAAAGGAAGCCATTCGGATCTGAACTCTGTATTTCAGACCAGCCACGCTGTGTGGTCCATTTCGTCTAGGTTCGTTGCATCAGTTCATTTGCTAATGGCATGCCGAGGAGCGCGAGGAGGAACAGCCTCGCACACAACTTTTGCTTCTCTGTTCTGGCTCAGGTGCATAGCAATATCACTATTAGGTGTTAGTTCGACAGGAGTGAGAAGAGGATGCACATGGAAGAGGAGAGAGGCCCCTCAAAAAGGACGAATAGAAGAAAGTAACAGCAAAGTAAAATGTCTTAAATCGGGGTGACGGAACACAAAAAAAATGAAATGTATTGAGATTTACTGAGAGGTGAGACCTCAAATTTACACATTTATAAAACTAGAGCATTAAATGTCTGAATGATGTGAACACAAATGCTAGCAATCATAAACCACACACTCTCCAGCAGATAATTAGGCACTCGGAGGAGCGCGCGTGGGTGCGAACGCATGCCACGGAAATCTTTGAACCTTATTTTCTGCGCTGCCTCTCATAAGAACCAAGCAGCACGGCAGCAGAATGAGCTGTGAAAACAAGGTCACACATTTGCATTTGGGCAAAATGAAATGATACCCCGCTGGGCTCCCTGGGTACTGAAAACCCACCTCCCATCGTTCAGGCTGCAATTAGAAATTAGATCAGAGTAAATAATGCAAGTGCCCACATCACACCACGCCTCCCCAACCAGTCCCACACCACCCCAGTCCGCAGTGTTTAAAGGGCTTTGTGACAGATGGGTCTGCAGGAGACTCGGAGAGAGATGGGAAGCTTGTGGCCCGGCTTGGAGAAGCATGAGAGGGCTTGTTCTGCAGACCCAGCACAGAGAGGCGGCGGGTCTGCTCGCTGTAGTCACTGCTCCATGCACTGGGATTTTTCAGACTATTGTTTCATAAATGTGGGGTTAAAGACCACAATGGTGGTGGTGTGTGTGTGTGAGAGAGAGAGACAGTAGTGAAGAGAGGACAAGGGTAGTATGTAGGAGAGACAAGGAGAGATGCAAGAGATGTAGAGTATGTAGGAGAGACAAGAAGGTGGATAGGACGTAGCACAAGGAGAACAGGTAGCAGCGCATGATGAACATAAATGTAAATGCATCTGTGCTTCAGCTGGGGAGGCCTTTCCTGCACCATCCAGCACTATCCAGAACTATCTAAAACCGTCCAGCACTGTCCAGCACTGTCCAGCACTGAGTGCTTGAGATCTAATGAAAGTTGCAGTGGAGCTTGGCAGAGAGAGAGAACGAAAGAGAGTGAGAGAGAAAAAGAGAGAGATAGAGAGTGAGAGAGAGAGGCAAAAAGATACAAAATGAGAGAAAAACAGACTGAAAGAGATGGAGACAGAATGAGAGAGAGCAGCTGGAATTAAAGAGGGGGGAAGAAAGGTAAATAGAGAAGAGGGAGAGAGAGATTTTGAGAGATGTAGAGAGAGAAATGCCTGTGGGTTCATCCTCAGCTCGACGAGGACGAATGGATCCGCACTGATTTCCCCACCTCGGGTGATAGCGCTTTTTAATTAAGGTGCAAACGAGAGAAGGATAGAGAGAGAGACGAGAGAAAGAGAGAGAGCAAGAGAGAGAGAGAGAAAGAAAGAATGACAGAGATTTATCACGGCCTCTCCACAGGCCAGCAACTTATCACCATTGCGACACTTCAGCAGCGATGATTTTGTTAATAGAAATTAGTATACGAGAAGGCAAACACACAGATTTCAGTCTGAGTTGTCATACAATACTATCAAAAAGGATAATTTAAACATTCAATTACAGAAACCGACACACACACACGTGCACACACCTATTTGTATTCTGTCTCCACCTTAGCAAATGGTGCAGATTCTTAAAGCTGTTCTCTCGCTGCCTGAAGCCCTAACCCCAACCCCACCTCCCTCCTGACAGGGCCAACTTCCCCAGCATGACCCTGTCAAAAAAGCATCTAGCCGGCAAAAATGTCCCCCTGCCAGGCTTCATCCCCAACCCCATGCCTCAGCGCAGTTTAACTGCCTCGTCCCGACAGAGAGGCGGCAGTGGGTGTAACCGGTGGGCGAAGCAACGTGGCGAGGGCGTGATCTCACGCACGAATACACCAATGGGCTCAGAGAGAAGTGGGAAGAACCTCGCGCTCAATGGCCAGCCCATCCTGAGCACACTCCGAAGCAGCGTCATAGCTGTCTGTCTGACCTCTGCCCCGCATGCCGTGAACTCTGCCCCTCACGCCATGACCTCTGACCTTATGCACGATACCCAACATGCTAGCCCCACCTTCCAGCCACAGCAGCCTGTGAGAGAGCTTGTTCTGATGGAGAAAGTTCTAGCTTTGCTATATGTCACTTATAGCAGTTCTTGTCACTGTAGATAAAGTGTGGGGGAGCAAGGGAGGACCAGAGCAGGATCTGAGGGTACGACTGCGATAGTTGGTGTGTGTGTGTGTGTGTGCTTGTGGGGGAGGGGGGTACTTTCCTTTCTGCATTCAAGTTTCCATTCATTTCTTGTAATGTCAGAAAATGGAGGATCCTGGGATAGCAACATGAGCGTGTTTGGAAAATGAATCCGTGGAGCTTGGCTTTAAGGTGCCGATCCTTGCCAGATCTCTGCTTGCTGCAGACAGGAGCATCTTCACGTGACCCTCTGGAATCTTGTTCGAACAGCTGTGAGGGGTGTTTCTCACGTAGGTTGGCTTTTATGCGGTGATGAGTTTTTCAATGGCAGTTTGACAGCTGTGTTCATCCACATATTTGTGGAAAACTGCACCAGACCCAGAAATGTCAATCAAATCTCCCCTTTAGTCTGATCTTAGCATCCCCACGACCCCCTGCTGAGATGTGTGTGTGTGTATCCCTTTCTTTTCTCTATGGCTCTAATTTTTGTTTTTTCCTTTATTGTAATGTACAAAGAAATCTGTGTTCCTGACATCTGATGAAATGTCCACCAGTGATCATATGTAAAATCATCTCCAAGTACCCTCAAGAGACAGTTATTTGCAGCTAATTTACACTGTGTGCTAGATGTCAGCCTAGCAAGGTGTTAAAAAAAAGAAAACCATGAAAGATATACTACACATAGTTGCTATGGAGAAATGCCTTTGTTAAAGTGAGTCTGTCTCCTAATCTGTGCTCTTCTTAGAATAATAATCACCAGGATTATTCCCGCTACAATGTGAGAGCTGTGAGCTCAAGGGTTATTATTTGTGCTAGCATTAGCGTTAGCGAGGGCCAGGCATGTTTGTGTGAGATAACGAGGAGAAAGGGAGAAGAAATGGTGAGCGTCTGTTCAGGGTGGGGTGCTAGAAAAGAAGCTTTGTTATGCTGGATCTCATTACAGCTTTGGGGGTGACCCTTGAACCCCCAAACACAGAGTCTGTGTGTCACTTCCTGTCTTAGCTCCAAAGGCACGCTATGGCCAGGCAGTTGTTCCTGGGAGAGGGAGAGATATGATCGGAGAATGGCCAAATGCTTGCAGACTTCGATAATTAGATTGGAGGAAAGCGTCGAACGAGGGTTCTGGTGGATTAGGGTAATTTTTGTGGCTTTTATATTTTAATGGTAGAGTTTTGTTATTGGTTTCAATTACCAGGTTGTAATTCTGTTTCGTCTGTTGGTTTCACTATCTGGCTATGCTTAATCTTAATCTCTAATAGCTGTGTTGTATGATACGCTTCACTATTATCTGTCTGTTGCTCTCGCAGAGATACATTTGATGTAATGGTTTGTTCTTGATTTGTTTTGGCCCAAGAACATAAAAATGACAATGATTTCTATGATCTCTCTCTCTCTCTCTCTCTCTCTCTCTCTCTTCTTTTCCCACCATTCAGGGGAGAAGTGCGGGGGATACCTGGATGCCAGAAACGCAGGTTACATCACGTCGCCCGGTTACCCATCGGAGTACCCGCCGCACCAGAACTGTGTGTGGGTGATCACGGCCCCCGAACCCACCCAGCGCATTGTGCTCAACTTCAACCCCCACTTCGACCTGGAGAAGCTCAACTGCAGGTAGGTGGCGGGCGAGCGGGTGAGGAGCTCGTCCGGGAGACGATGCTGAGATAGTGAATGCATGGGTGTGAATGTGTGGGGTGTTCCTGGTCTCGGCTGTTTTGAATGTTTTAAAGAGGACTGTGCTGATTGGTGACGTAGCCATCATTTCGAATAATTCAGTTTCAGTTCTTTTTTCTTTTTAATGATGGATGTCATGCATGAATTCTGATACAGCTACCCAAGCTGTACGCTGAAAGTCCAGTCAAACTTTGCGAGCCTTTAGATGAATTGGTCATAAGACAGAATGAAGCCAATGCCTAGCCTCATTTAGTCTCCCTTTCTGATATTGTATCGTCTGTTAGTGGCTTTTCCTTTGCAACAAATTTTAGGCCCAACCCACATTTCCTCTCCCTGAGGGCCAGCGTGTGTGTTAGCGTGGAGGATGTCAACTCTCTTGATGTCATCTGGAACCTTCAATCAGTAAAATTCAGAAAGACATTCAATACATGATTTAGGTTACAAAATGCAACTAAATGGGATTTTGGCTGCAGTCATGATTTCGGACTTTTCTTGGGTCATTTCGTGGTGGCGTGGGTGGAGGGGGGGGCGGCCGGGGCATGTGGGTGAGGGTGGGGGTGGATGGGGGATTACCCGTTATCTCCAGGCCAAAGCCAGAGTGAAGGAAGGTGCGAGAGAAACCAAAAGACTACCAAAAGACGAAACCAGGGCCGAACGCCTCCATCTCTGCCTTCGCCCGCTCGCCTCCGATTCGTGGATTGGCGGTCGGTGGTGGGTTGTGGGATAGAAAGCCTGAGCCTCTTGCATTGCCTCACCTTGAGACATCCCATTACCACATTGAGGGTGGGCTGCCCCAGAGGGGCGGGGGGGTTGGGGGGGGGGGTGGAGGTTCTGATGGTAGGTAGGGATGCAGTTTTGTCGCGACTGTAGCCACAGAAGCAGCGCGCCCTGGCGCGGGTTATCCGCCACCCCCTGTCTCCCTGGATTGGAGGAATATGGAGGTTTCTAGGTCACCGCAGGATTTGGCGTGTGGAGCCCGCGGTGCTGATCCAAGCTGCAGTGGGAGCTGAACCTCCGGCAGATCAATAGGAGCCCGACAAGCTCGCGCGCGCGAGTGCCGATGAGGCACGTCACCGTGATGGCGACGGCGCTGTTATCTCACCACAACATCTGTTGTAGCACACAACCCAGCAGTTCCATGCTGCTGATCCGATTCTTGTGCTCGCGTTCCACTTGAACGAGCGTGTGTAATAGCCGAGAACAATAATTATAGCTGCATATTCTTGTGATTGTGCTCCAGTAACATTTGAAAATTCGGAGGCCGCCGATCAGGAGTGGCACACAAAGTCGTTACAGAAAAGCAGGTGGTTAAAAGGTCACAAACAGAAATGCACAGGTCAGAGGGCAGAAATGATTTATGGAATATCGAGTTTACTTAGGAGAACCACAGAATAAGCAGGAGGAGCTGGTCGGCAGGGCACGTTGTGGTTGCTGACTGATTCATTAGTGTTAGGGCTGCAGTTGAGCTGTTTAGTGGTGAGGTGGACCACACACAGTGTATTTAAACCAATCCAGAGAAACACACCATGCCCTCTCTGTAACACACACACACCAGCCCTGATGGATCCTAGTCAACCAGTTACACTTTGGAGATAAATACTGCCATTTGCGATTTTTACTGTGGCTTTGAAATAAATGAACAATTACAGAGGAACAACTCATAGACCAGAAGCATTCACACGCATGAAAGCAAAGGGAGCGTCTCCTCCGAGATCCTCCAGTCCTGCCCAACTCTCTCCCCATCACACCTCCCGCCATATCTGTTTTCCTGTGTATACTCCACAATGACTCATCGTCAGTGCACCAGAGCAGGCCCACCACACACACACACACACACACACACACATAATCCCATTTGCATTCACCCTGTACCACAGCATGGCTCCAAGACTCTCTGAGGGACTGCACACTTACTGGGATCTCACTCCCAGTGCCTAGACCACACTTGGGCTCACCACTGCATCAGCACAAGGTCAGAGTGCCTGGATTCCCCTCCCACACACACACATACAAACACACACACACTTTTCTTGGAACTCACCTAGTTAAGGTGCGTAAGCTCTGGTACCAATCACTTTTCCGAGACCCCGGTGCTGTCCGAGGGACCACTTCAACTGTGAATTTCAGCCCGGTAGATTCCAGCCACCTGCCAAATGGCTTTTACCTTGGGGGCTGTAAGCGGATTGATGTGAAATAAATGCAATAAAAAAGGTAGATGAAATCTCGGGCTGTATCTTTAATGTCATCCCCCACCTCTTTCTGTGCTGGAGGGAAAGAGATGGACAATTTAGAGCTCCTATGTCTATAGGTGCTGTGCCGTCTTTTTCTTTCTTTCTTTTTCTTGTAGTGTACATTCTTTATTCCTGTTTTACCGGTATCTTCATCCTTATTTTGCTTTTTCTCTTCGTGGACTCTCTCTCTATCTCTCTCTCTCTCTTCCACTCTATCTCTCTTTTCCTCTCTCTGTCTCTTCCTCTCTCTCTCTTTCACTTTCTTATCTTCCATTTCTTCTTTCCTTTGCAGATCTAAACAGTGCACCCACACTTTCTCCACTTCTCTTGTCATCAGTCTCTTTCTTTGTCTTCCACTCTCCATCCCTGCCTATATCCCTCACTTTTCTCATTCTTTCTCTCTTTCACCATCTCTCCCTCTCTGTTTTTCTTCTATATTTCCCCTCTCTCTCCATCTCTTTCCCCACCCACCCCTCCTCTCTCCCTCTCTCCTTCCCTCACTCTCTCTCTCTGACGGATGTGTTTGAGGTATTTATTTCTCACAGCGGGGGATTAAAGCATTGCGAGTGTATTCTCTTCACGCCCCTGCACTGATCTACACAAGACAAAGCCTCCAGTGACACCTTAAACAGAGTCTCTCTCTCTCTCTCCCTCTCTCTGTCTCTCTCTCTCACCTCATTTTATTCCTACATGACTCGCATGAATATCACAGGCTGGTTCATGGGGATGGGTGGGGTGTGAGGTGTAAGCCCATAGGTGTTATTTCGTTCTCTCCTCTGAGCACTGGTGGACGTCGGTGATACAAAGTCTTCGCATATGAAGGCAGTAGCACGTTTCCTCAGAGGCGGACGTGGACACGCACTCATGGATAGAGTTAAGAACCACGTGTGACGTTCAACAGGTGACAGGCGGCGGGCTGGGTTCTCAGTCGGGGCTTCTTCCACTGGCCCAATACTGGCAAAGTGCGTGAAATTTGTGAGACAAAACAGGATGAATGTCACTCTCGTGGACGTGGGATCGATATACTTGCCCTGCCTGTAAGGAGCACAGTGTATATCTATCTATCTATCTATCTATAGGAAGAGTAGATAGATAGCATGTTAGGTGTTGAAATAGGTCAGTGGCAGTTTTCTGGGGCATTACAGTGTCATTGACATCTGTGCCATTGAAATGTCATGTGAACCACATATTGAATGCTTGATCGATTTAGGCCAGCACACACAAAAACACCTCACACCAAACACGCACACCTGCACACACAGAAACAAAGTGACAAAAAAACACATTTTTTTTTCTCCTTCGAAAAGCACACATGCTGAGTCTTCTAGCACCCACCCCCACCCCCACCACCACCGCCCCTGCACACACACACACCTCAGCCCCCTGGCTTCCTTGCCCCTGGCCACCACACGTGTCCTGCTGGTGCTGAGGAGTGTTTTGGTTCTCAGCTGAAGATGGCAGATCCTCCCCTCCCTGAGGAGAGCTTCCCTGCCCCTCCTTAATATTTCAGAGGCACTTACAGTGTATTAGCCCTAACTGCCCCGCCTCAGGGGACTGCCTCGCGGCTTTCTCTTAGCTTTACTTAATTTCAATTTCAGCGGCTTGGCCAGCGAGAGGAAGCACTTGGAATGCGTCCCGGAGCCGCTCGGCCGGAAGCGCAGCCGCACAGAAATGTCGGATCGGCTCGGAGGGCGTTAGGGGATCGAGGCCTGACTCAACCACATCTGCGTCTCTTGCGTAGACCCAGCGTCAGTTGTGATGAACAAACCATTCGATAAGATGATGAATCTGCGCAACATTTGGGGTGACTTCGAATTTGTGAGATTTCAGTCAGCCTGCCTGTGACTTGCCCCTGCAGTGTCTGCCTGAGTGCTACAGTGGTCATCGGTAGTTATTTACCAGACAGCTGGCTTGAAGAGGCAGCAGACATAAAAGTCTGTGGTCTTCTGTGGAGAAGACGAAAGTAAGGGAGTTAAAAGACTAATGAGGACATGTAGGGATTACCCCCATGTTACTGTGGGGGAGGGGTGACAGCGCTTTTGCGTTTCCATAGGTATTTAAGTATGCGCACGGTCCAACTAACACCACAGAAGTCAGAGAATAAGATGGGAGGGGCGTTCTCACCGTGCCCCTCCCTTCTGCTCCCTCAGGACCATCTCGTCTTTGGGGGGCAGACAGCGTCCGGCTCAAGGGAGCCGGTCAGGCTGAAAAATATGCTAGAAAAACACAGAAGGTGTGAAAGGCAATTAGCAGTTGACAGGAAAGAGGGAAGCCAGTGAGTGTTGGGGGAGTTGTGTAGGTTGCGGGTGGGAAGGGGGGTGGGTAGAAAGAGAGAAAGAGGGAGGAGAGATGGAGAGGGAACAAGAGAGGAGGAAGGAGAGCAGAGAGGGAGACATGTCTGAACACGAGACACAAGGGGTTTGTCCCCCATATGTCAAGGCGCACACTTAGACACACTCCTGCACACAAACACACACACATACACTGTCTTGGGAGGAATCAGTTAAACTCACCAAACCCCTAGTGCATAAACAGACATTACATATTACAGACATTACATGCACTGTTGCAAACAATATATTGTACATTTTGAAAGCCAGTTAACAGTAAACCACCAAGAAGGACTTTGCGAAGTGAATATGAAATGGTGGACACACGTGACCCAGTGATGGTGGATGCATGTGAAGGTGGCGGCCATGATGGGCAGGTGTCCTACGTCTCTCCCACTCCACCGTGGGAGTGGAGTGCTCTCCTGACCCATCTAAGCCCCTCCACAATGGTCAATATCCGTGTCTGACTCATTCGCTCTTTGCTAATCAACGGCACCTGAAAACCTCAGCAAAATCAATTACACCCTAATGACACACACACACACAGTCCACAGGCCTGTATGCTAGGCATTTGTGTGCTGCATATTTACATTCAAGGAAGATTCCACCTGCAGTGTAATTTAGTAAGAGACATAGTAAGCACTAAACATTGTAGTGAAGTACACAACATTTCCAGAGAAACAGGACTGTTTGGACAGAGGTCCTTCATCAGCTGCGTAAGTAAAGAGCATTCATTCCATGTGACTGAAATATAAACAAGATCCACCAAGATCCTATCTGGGCGACTCAGAGGCAGAACATCTTGAGTGTTGATTCGTCTCAGGTCTAAATTTGCACTGGTGTACCTGGAGCCTCTTCCACTGCAGTCAGCTGGTGGTGGTGGCTGAAGGAGTGGGGGAGGGGAGGGCAGAGGGCAAACCTCTGTCACACCTGTGCCTCCATGTCAAACTCAGGGCCCTTGTGTAGTGTCAGGTTTACACACACACACACACACACACATTCCTGGAGCTGACGTGGAGCCAGGAGTCATTCAGCTAGGCAGTAGAAGAGTGTATTGCAGTGGGCTGAGGCGTGTGGGGTGAGCAGGAGGGGGGGTTTGGGGGTTAGGGTGTCAGAAATGTGCATTGTCATGACTTCTTTCCGAAGGCCACCGGCCCAAAGGACTACACCTCAAAACGTCAGCAAAGACTTTCGCACTCTCCACAGACGGATCTGAATTTCCAATCCAGAAAAACAGCCAGTTCACAGTCACATAGAAATGTGGTCAGAAGTAGGTAGAACACATCACTGCTGCAGTCTGAAGGTTTAAAGCCCCAGTCAGCGTCTTCACAGTGATAAAAATCCACCCGACCAGTGGGAGCTCATGCCTCTATAAATAAACAAGCTACCCTAATCATTTAGCAGTCAACAGCCAATAACAGAAACATAACAACAAAGGCTTGAAAGGGCTTTATGGACTTTTCATCCTTAGCAAAAGAGTGGGAGAAATCCTTCCGTTGGAGCTGAGCACGGAAAATGATATCTGGTCTTGGAAATTGCACCTTTCCAAATGATGTCGGAAAATTGGTGGATATATCGGCCTATGCTAAATGCGCGTGACGTGAAGTGGTTTCCTGAATCCCTGACTAGGAATCGGGATTTTAGGAGGCAGTCTGGATGGCATTTGAACTGTGAAGCTTAGAGCTTGGAAACGAGAACAGGGCCGATTGCTGAGTTGGGCTTTGGACTTAATTAGTTCGTTTCAACTGAGATTTATGACCAGCAGCCGCATGTGATGTTTCATTCATGCTTCTGTAGCATAGAGAGGTGTTAGCTATTTTTTTCACCCATCATTGAGACACCCCATGTGGATATTTTGGTCCAGCACGAGATGTGGACAGAATGAGATTATTTTGGTGAGACAGCTGGGTTTTGTCTTCTGCTTCTGAAGTGACAACCAAGAATGTGCGCTTGTTGTAGGACGACTGCAGGTTACGTAGGGTCAAAGGGGACCCCGGGTCAGTTTCAAACAAGGGTCTCCCAAATTCCCTTCAACTAAAAATCCATTTGCAGCCCGTTTAAAAGGCCTCAGGCTCTCCTTCATGTCTTTGTTGGCCATTTAAGATTGTCACACAACCATCGATTCTTATCGTCCTTTGTAATCAAAATGTTTGTTCTAGTTTTCCTCAAATCTTTGTTTGATTCCATCTTGCTTTGTCCACTGTACTTTTAAGATGTGTTTTGGTAGCATTTTATTTGACCTTTTACCATTTCTTGTTTGGTATTATTGCTGGTTATGTAAATAGGTCACTAGCGATGACTAGCCACACTCTGAGGGAAGCGCTCTGCTAGCAGTTTTGTTCCACATACCCTGGTGGGTTCCATCAGGTTAACCCATCTACCTCTGTTCTCCTTACCTTCCCAGGTACGACTTCATCGAGATCCGAGACGGTGACTCGGACTCGGCCGACCTGCTGGGCAAACACTGCAGCAACATCGCACCGCCAGCCATCATCTCCTCGGGCCCCATTCTCCACATCAAGTTCGTGTCCGATTACGCCCACCAGGGGGCAGGCTTCTCGCTGCGCTATGAGATCCACAAGACTGGTGAGAGAACTCCCACCTGCTCCTCACTCTGGCGTTCCAACACCAGTTTGGAGCACGTCCCTTCAGGGGGGAGGGGCTATAGGTCAGGTCACGCCCACTCATTAAGTAAGACATGTAGTTTGGCAGGTGAGGACTGACATTTCAACATGTGTGTCACATAATTCCAGACCCATGACATTAAGAGGGTCTGGAGAACAACTTGGATACAAAATATTGCTTGAGGAGCTCAGTCTACAAGGTGAAAGGTGACATGGTGTCATTGTTCCTGCTTCCCTACACCATCAGCAGACCCGAATATCAGTGAAGATCAGTGTGTCGGATGGGCTTGGGCCACACAAGGACATTTTGAAGGCCGCCAGTATCTCAGGCGGTTCTTTCCTGTGATTACAGGGCCGTCGTCGTCACGGTACAAAAAAAAAAGAAAAACAAAGAAAACACAGGAAGAGACCTTGTTACTGCAGCAACCCCGCGCCATCCTCCAGCCTCCAGAAGGTCGTGGGGTCGCTAGGCTACAGTGCCCCTCACGAATGCACCGCCTCCAAATTACCGCAATGCTCCCAGACCAATTAAACATCAAGGCAGTTGGTGTAGAAAGTAAACTGAGTTTGGCGAGGGGTAGGGGTGGGGGTGGGGGTGTGGGGTTGGGGAGGTGGTTAGGGGCTAGGGGGGTTGGGTTAGGCGGCTAAACGCTTAACTCTTTTTATCCCTTCACAAACATGCCAGGAATGCCCGCTCAACTGGGCTCTGATCTCCCGTCCTTGGGGGAGTGTGGGCTGGAGAGCAGAGGACTGTCAGGGCTGGGTGGAGGTGGAGGTGGAGGGTGGAGTGAACTTGCCCTGCTTAGTGCCTTTAGTCACCCATCAAACTGAACTCTACCACTGCATATGCACTGAGGGGAGTCCAGGTGCAGGTAGGACATTCTTTGTTTTTTAGGTTTAGGCTAATTGAGTGGAGATTTATTGGGTTTTGGTTTGGGTTTAATCCTGCTCCAAAATAAACCCTGAATTTCCAGAGTGTTCCATGGAGTGTTTCTGGAAAATGACCTAAAAAATATCTGATGTATGTAATCGTGACATGGTCATTGACATTCCTTCGTAATATGCACAAACAAACCAAAAATGCAGGAATGACTTAGAGTGTTTCCTCGGAAAGGCCCTTGCCAGCGGGTGTCACCTCCGCACAGGCGTGAGCCCTGATAGTCATTCCACAGCTCAGTGGTGTCAGTCACGTAATACGACACGACTGGTTTAATGCACTGACAAAGCACGATGGCCTTTGCTTCGGGCTGGTGTTAAAAGTGAACTGTGTGTGTGTGTGTGCATGCATGCGTGTGTTTGCATGTGTGCATGTGCATGTGTATGCATGTGTGGTGTGTGTGTATTCGTATGTATGTATGTGTGTGTGGTGTGTGTGTGTACATGTATGCATGTGTGGTGTGTTTGTGTATCCATGTGTATGTGTGTGTGGTGCATGTGTGGTGTGGTGTGTGTGTGTGTGGTGCGTGTATTTGTGTGTGTGTGTCGGCATATGTCACACGCAGCGGGAGGAGACCCTCACTCCCCCATGCTACAGCGGCCGTTTGCTAGCACACTGCAGGCTGCACTGCAGAATAGACCAGTCAAGGGTGGTGGGGCGGTTGGGGTGGGTGGAGTATCTCCCACCACTACACAGCCACCCTTCGCCCTCCAGGGAGAGAAAGTGCTCTGAGTTGTTTGTTTGGATCCCAGCGTGGTCTGAGCTGGCGTGCGCGTCCGCAGGATTGCGTGTTTACGAGGAGAGAGGAGAGGCGTCTCTGGATGAGATAGGCATCTTTAAAACGCTCCACGCTCTTCTGAAGAGCTTTGCCTCCGCCGCATTGGCCTGGGAGCAGAAACGTCCACTCCGCGCCACGCCCCGCCGGCCGGCAGGAAGTGGACACGCCAGCCCGGCCCACACGCCTGCTGATCCCCCCAGGGGGGTGACCGATCCTGTTTGCTGCTTTCTTTCATTCTGATTGGACGCCTGGGGCAGGGTGTTATGTAAGGAAGCAGCACAGAGCCGAGTGTGTGTGGCATTGTTCGGCTGCTGGGTCTCTACAGTAAACTGTTTCATTTTACTTCATAGGAAGATTTGGGTTGTTTACCGACAGTCATCAACCATATAAGAAGCATCTGTAAATACCCTATGCAGTATATGTATATACAGTGCATAAAGATTTACCCACCATACTAAAATTATGATTTGTCTAACATACATAATGCTTCATATGAAAATATATGTGCAGGGGTCAAATGCTAAGTTCAGGTTACATGAATAGGACATATATGGAAAAATATATTCATTGTATATGATAAGCGCCACATATTTTCACTGTGGAAGAGAAATAATTATGTAGAAGATCCGATATGTTTTGTAACAACCTATAAATTAATGATTGTTTATAACTTTTACAAATCTTTTGCGCATAAGCCAATATTGATCTACTGTGATCTACCGGTTATCTGCTACACCATTTCATCTGGGTAAGTAGCTAAGATCTGGTCATTCAACAGTACAGTAGCCTTAGAAGGTCTCTCACTGAATCCGATTCCCAGCAAAACCACAGCTGGGATAAACACCAACAGGCCGTGGTGGGGGTGGAGGTAAGGGGTGGGGTCAGACTTGGTCCTTCCAGAGACGCAGGCCGACTGTGGGTGTTTGTTAGGACAAATAAAGACACACACACACAAACACCACTCACAGCTGCCCCTCCATCCCCCAAATGCACCTTTCTGACTTTATGTCACTGCATGAGCAGCAGTTTGAAAATGAATCTTTGGGTTGCCAAAGAAAGTACACATTATCTCTCCACCTCCCAGGTAGGGAGCTACTTCAAAACGAAGACAGAAAGCTGAGTAAACGAAAACAACCAAAACCCTCCACTCCTCATATTAGCCTCTCAGAGCTTTGCTCCGATGTGTTTAGAGTGGGGGAGCTGCTAATTAAAAGCACTGAAGGATTTAACCCGTGACCCACCAGAAGGACTAATCTTGTTTATCTGTGACCCCCATTATCCATCCCTCCCCTCTGAACTTTTTGAGTTCCATGGGGGAGTGAGCTGAACCTCGCCCTCATCTCTGTCCATCTCATCCCCACGGTGAACACTCCACCCAGAGGACAGTCCTGCTCCCTCCCCCATCTCCCCCGTTCTCTGCCCTAGTTCGGTCACACCAGATTTTAACCCCCGGCACACACACACACACACAAACATGCCACTGGCTGCCCCCCCACCCACCCCTCCACCAATTCAGCCATATGACCGTGACACTGTTGCCACGGTGAGTGCAGGAAGACTTCCTGCTGAGGCGCCTTTCAGGCCCATTGGCACCAGAGCCTTCTGAGCATGCTCACAGGAAGAAGAGGGGAGTCTGAGCATGCTCACAGGTAGAAGAGGGCAGTCTGAGCATGCTCACAGGTAGAAGAGGGCAGTCTGAGCATGCTCACAGGAAGAAGAGGGCAGTCTGAGCATGCTCACAGGTAGAAGAGGGCAGTCTGAGCATGCTCACAGGAAGATCAGGGCATTCTGAGTATGCTCACAGGAAGATCAGGGCCTTCTGAGCATGCTCCCTGGAAGAAGAGGGCGTTCTGAGCATGCTCACAGGAAGAACAGGAAAGGTACAGCAGTGAACAAGACCCCCTGACTCCAAACTTCCCCACCCCAACCCCACTTCTCCACCCCTGTCTCCTCACCTGCGGTGGAGCAGTCTGGAGGTCACCCTGGTCACACGGTGGAATTTATAGCCACATTAACAACAGTCTCATGTCTCTCACTCTCTCTGTCTTCCTCTCCACCCAACCAGAAAGCAGGAGCCATTAGGACCAAGTGATTTAACTACCTGTCCATGTCCATCTCTGCACTGGAAGGAACTTTAACTGCTTCCCTCACGCATAATATACACCAGGGATATGAGAAGTGCGTCATGTTCAACTGTGCCGTAAGCATCACACTTCCTTCTGGTGTAGCACTAGGAACAACTGGTTCCCAGTTGCTGGCTCTCTCACAGGACAGAAGTTGTGGGTGAATTTCCCAGTTCCAGTTAACCTCATAAGTGGGGACAGCGCACCTCGACACACTCTTCTGCTGTCGGCCTTCAATTTGAGGTTGTATCTCTGTACTTCCATCCTTGGCTGAGCAAAAGAAAGTTTTATATAATTAATTATGATTATGAAATATCATTGTCCATCTCTTGAGGGCTTGATGGCTCTTTTTTTAGAGGTTGTTCAAGATAATGTGATCTGAAAATGCAGAATTAGGGTAGGCTGCTCTCCGGACTAGCACGCCGAGCATTGGGTTCATCCCCAAGGCCACATGACAATTTCTTTCCAGCATCTAACCCTTTCTCCACCACTGCCACCTGCACTGCAAGTGGACGGTCATGGTGATGGGCTGCTCTAGGGGGTTGGGGCAGGAGGCGGGGCCTGAAAAGTGTGTTCACATGCATGAGTGGTTATGAGGCATCCATGCATGCACTCTTGATGTGTGTTTGCATGAGTATGTGGGGTGTATATATGTGTGTGTGTGTGTGTGCCTCAGTGGTGGCACTGCAATGTCAAACACTGGGAAAGGATGAGGAAAGCAGGGCAGTTGAAGAAGTCTTTAACAGGACCGTCTGCGTCTGCAGGGGAATACAGTCTAGCACACACATGCATATCTTCAGGGGAACACACACACACACACATCTGGAATATAGTCTAGCACTTTCTGATTCAATAGTAAATAAGGAAAAAGCCCAGCAGTAGTCTGGCATACACCCACACACACACATAGCACTGTGCGGAGGGTTTCTTACTGATGTTTAGCTGCTGGAGTGTTCTCATGCATGCATTCCTCCAGAACAGACTGTACCATGGAGGCCTGGTGGCTTCGGCTACCTGTCTCCACTCATGATTATGGAGTGCTATTAATATCAGCGTTTGTGGGACCACAATAAGAGCAGGAGAGTCATCTGGAAAAAAAAAAAAAGATTACAACAACACTGAGCACATGGGTTTCCATGTATGTATAGTCGTAAGTGTGTGTAACTGTGTGTGTGTGTGTGTGTGTGAAAGTGTGTGTAGGACAGGGGCCATATGGGTTTACATTGCTGGAATCCTTTCTGGACTCTGACAGCACCACCAGCATTCCTGCATGGGTGAGCAGGTGTGTTTGTGAATGGTGGTATAGAGGCTGGAGTCCATGGTGGGTTTCTTCAAGGACATATGCCATCCTCATGTCTTATATGTCTTACGTTTACTCTCCAGAAACTGGTTAGCTGGTTGTCGTTCAAATAATCCAGACAGTGTATGCATGTGGACAGTATCCAGGAAATATCCACGATCCCTTGCTCCATAGGTGTCTTGACCCTGTTCATAAATGGTCAAGTGTTTGAACAGAAATACAAAAAAAGAGGAAACAAGGAATACCACTGCACTTACGCGGTATTAAACAATATTTGGCTCGCAGAACACCACAGTCATGACATCTGAGCCTATCAGCCTCCTTCAGCTTTTCTCTGTGTGGACCTCTTAACCCTGTGCTCTGCTTTCCTTCTCGAGCCAGTGATGGCACGGCTCCGGTGGACATGCTACGCGCTAACGTTTGAGCGCTCTGAAATGGGTGGGCGTTCCAGGAACCGCTCTGTGATGAGGTGGGGAGCGATGTCCTCGGGCACTGCACCATATGTGGAAGAAGGAGTGAGAAAAAGAAAAATGAAACAGAGAGAAAGGCAGAAAGAGAGTGAGAGAGAAGGAGAGATAGGACTGACCCTTGTGATGGGCCCCGCCCATTCATGTGTGTATCCATGACGACTCAGGACGTGTCTCCCCGAGGCACAAGGGTGGTGTGGGAAGCCTGCATGAGCCCAGTGCTGCCTGAGATCAAGGTGCGCATTTCGCCACGCATTAATCTGCATAGCAGATGAACGGCGGCGGCTCCCTCGACGCCCACTCAGGCCTGCATGTGCTTTGTTGGCGAGTCTCTCCCTCTTGGTTCTCTCATTAAGCCCCTCCCCCTTGCCTGTTGCATTCCGTAACTCTCCCTCTCTGCCTCACTGTGAAACCCCCTCCTACATTCCCCCCTCAGGGCACCTGGGAAACACATGCAGAGAACGCTGAGCTGTCCTGAACACAGCTGCCCGAACACAAAGACTCCTGCCCTGCGCAGGAAACAATGCTCCAGATGTTCTCCTGGAGTATTATGAAATGTTCACGACGCGTTGTGAGCGAGGGGGTTGTTTTTGGCACCGCTGTGTTGCACAGCTTTCAAATATTCACACACGCTGCTGAATCATTTAGTCCAACTCTTTTTTCCCGCATATCAAGATGTTAATAAACGCACTGCTGAAAAGAACATATTCTTCTTTGATTTGGAGCGTGTCCTTTCCACAGGTTCTTCTGAAATTTCATGCACCTTGTCTCTTTATCTCCTTTTGTGCGTTTCAGGGTCAGAACACTGTTTCCGCAACTTCACCGCCCTGATCGGCTTGATCGAGTCACCTGACTTTCCTGACAAGTACCCGCACAACCTAGACTGCTCATACATCATCTTCGCCCCTCCTCAGACTGAGGTCACCCTCACCTTCAGGACCTTCGACCTGGAGAATGACCCCTTGCTGATGGCTGAGAGCGACTGCAAGTATGACTGGCTGGAGGTGTGGGACGGACTTCCTCAGGGTGAGACCCTGGACGCTCCACAGGGACCTCGTGGCACATTTTGGTGGGGTGGGCCAGGTCAATGAGGAGGAAACGCAGTGGCTCAGTGTGACACAGATAAAGCCAAGCAAGAGAAAACGAATCTTCTTAGCTGGTCAAAAAGTTCAATTCTGACAATTTTACACGATGCACAATATCCAGAAATGCACCATTCATCCAGAACAGTGCAGTATCCCCCGGGACTCTTTGACTGTTTTCACATTTAGGTCTAAATCTTGCTTACAGTTTTAGTAGCTGAAACACAGTGCAGTAGAGCTTTCTCTCTGTCTCTACCTGAGTCCCATAATCTCTAACTGTATTTTCCAAGTGCTGACAAGCTGAAGGAGCTTGTTCCTCAGTCTCATACTTATTTCCGCCGAACGACTCACTAGATCCTCTCATAGCTAGTCAGCGCCGCCCTCCTGAGTGGGTGTGGAAGACTTCCTTTTAGCTCAAGGTCTCACCTGTCGAGTTCTCCCACCTTCTCCAGAAGATGTGCTGACATCTCTGAAAGGCCAGGGGCTTCCTCAATGATTTACTTCCTGTTTTTTGTTTTTTGTCTCTGCCTCATCCACCCCAGAGGCGCCTCCTTCCTTTTTGGGAAGAGGAGCGATCGTTTAACTCCTCTAGAGAGCACACATATCGAGGGTATGGTGTTGTCTTAGGCAAGTGGGCTCAGAGTGTTTTTGAATTTTGCTGGTATTGGTTTTGTTTAAGTTGCTGCAAATATATATTGTAGGATTTAGTCAGTATTAATAGACATGTCATATACATGTAATAAGCATGTTTCCCCAAGCAGCACAGAGAATTTTGCGAAAAGCCACGTGAGAAAAACCGACAACTGATGTCAGTCAGACTTCCCATGCTAACTCTACAAACCCACGTATCTATTTATACAGTAAGGATCTCGGCTAAAAAAGCTTTGAACAATGATCTCCAGGATCACCTACCACAGGCTGCATTTAGAATGCCAAGGGTCTACATTTTCTATGGTGATTCTCTAATGGGCATGGAGTGAGAGTGCTGCCGCCCACTCTAACACACCTGACTCATCCCCTCATTACTGACGCTTCAGTAGGCGCTCCAGCAGGGAGAGTCATTTGGCGACAGTGGGGGCCTGTAACTCAAGGGCCACTGGAATTCACATTCAAACGAGTCACCGAAAAGCCCTTCTAATCTCAGCCGCGGAGTGGGACTAGGAATGAGGAGTTCAGTATGTGTCATTGGCAGAACTAGGAGGAAGGAATCCCCCCCCCTCCCCTCCCCCTGTCTCCAATCTACCATTTGTGGCTGCCATGTACCAGGGGTTCTGAAGTCCATGGGTTTGGATTTAATATGGTCTGGGTTTATATTCAGGTCTGGGTTTAATAAGGTCTGGGTTTATATTTAGGTCTGGGTTTAATAAGGTCTGGGTTTATGTGGGAAGCGATACAAAAGTGCCTGTTACTGTATTATCCTAGGAGAAAGCTTGTATAAATTAACTGTAAACAGACCAGGGCCATTCAGTTAATCATACGAGAGCCTTGTACCTACAGGTGATTGGTCTTACACACCTCCTTTCAGTAATAAGCAAACACCTTTAACGTAGAAAGGTTCCTAATTAGTGAAACCAGGTGCTTCTATGCAGGGTTGGTCAAAAACCACTGTAGTCAATGTATCCCAACATAATCTAAATGAATAGCAGCCCTTCAAAAAAGTTTGAGGATACCTTGAGCATAACAGTTATAACATGAAGGTAGTTTCTCCTCCATGTGGGTGGGACTGTGAGCAGGTGGAGCAGGTGAAGCAGAGACTCTGCCTCTTTGACCCGCATCTTTTTTGTGCTTCGCTTCCTCGGGCAGTGGCTCCTCTGATTGGACGATACTGCGGCACGAAGGTCCCACCAGAGATCACGTCCACCACGGGACTGCTGGCCCTCTCCTTCCACACCGACATGGCTGTGGCCAAAGACGGCTTCTCCGCCCGCTACAATATCAGCCGCAAGGAAGTCAGCGACAGTAAGAACAGTGAATGCGTCTGTCTCCTTTTACAGAGTCATAAAAAATGTCTTACTAGATCTGCTGGTAAGGCAGGCAAGAAAACTACCTCTGAGGGAATCTCTAACCCTGTCTGTCTCTCTGAGGGAATCTCTAACCCTGTCTGTCTCTCTGAGGGAATCTCTAACCCTGTCTGTCTCTTCGGCTGTCCATTGGTTTTATCTGTCTGTATCTTACTTTGCCTGCATCTTGTTTCCATTTGCCTGTCTTTCTCCCCATGCATGAGAGAACTTCCCATCTTCCTCCCTGTTCCCCCTTGCTCTCTGTGTTTACATTGTTTCTCTTTGTTGATGGTAACACAATCTCTTCCTCACCCATTCTCCTACTTCTTATCACTTTTTGAGTTACACTCGCTACCTTTGTGTGTTTTGCTGATGCATATTGACAAGAAATGAAGAAAACTTCTCCCATTGCCCTCTTCTCATTCCCTCGTCCTCTCTCCCTTTATCTCTCCCTCAATCAATCTCTCTCTCAATCTTTCTTGCTCACTATCTCTCTCTCTGCCCCTCTTCCTCTCTCCCTCTTCTACTATTCCTCTCTCTCTTTCTCTCTGTCTCCCTCTCCCTCTCTCTCCAGCCTTCCACTGTAGCACAGCATTTGGCATGGAGTCCGGGAAGATCTCAGATGATCAGATCACGGCTTCCTCCACCTTCTACGATGGACGCTGGCAGCCCCGTCTGGCCCGCCTGAACAACGAAGACAACGCCTGGACGCCCTCGGATGACAGCATCAAGGAGTACATTCAGGTAGACTCCTATCACACACACACACGTGCACGCGCGTTGAGCCAACCCACCACAGAGCACTCGATCACTCTATCCTGCCGTGGATACTGCGCTTTCCAGAGTCCTGTGTTTGCTGTCTCGGCGGGGAGTGATGATGCATGGTGGTAAGCTATGACAGTAAGCATCTGGTGATTGATGAGGGCTCTCCTCAGGAATCTGTGCTTAGCAATCTCCTCCCGCACCATTGATTTCAGACCCCCCCCCCCCCCACGAGCCTCACGCTCCTCTCCCTACTGGCGATTGCGATCGCATCGTCTCCTTTTGATGGATCAGACGGAGAATCACCTTGTGCTAAGGTTATTTTCCCACAGGAGACCCCAGTTATAAATCATCTATGAAGCTTCATAATGAAAGCAGTAGTGGGCTCATGGCCGTGACCTGGCAGATCAAATTCACTGTGGTGGCCAACTATGGCTTCAGGAGAAATGGAGTATTTTTCTGTTTTTGCAAGTTACACACATAGAGCTGCGAGCTATTACACTGCATTCTTATCTTAGATAACTACATCCCGTATAGAAGTAAGTCACTTTTATTAAAAAAAAACAGTCAAATAAAACAACTCTTCACTATTTTCTCTCTTTCATTTTCTTTTATTTCCTCATTTTTTTGCAGGTTGACCTGCACTTCCTCAAGGTTCTGACAGGCATCGCTACCCAGGGAGCTGTCTCCAAGGAGACACAGAAGTCCTACTACGTCACCACCTTCAAGTTGGAGGTCAGCTCCAACGGCGAGGACTGGATGGTGTACCGCCACGGCAAAAACCACAAGGTAGAGAACACATGAAGCCCAGAAACCATTGGGCCTTCACATGTTAACCACAGACACCTCAGCTACTTGGTGCCAGACGAGCCTCTCATTAACAGCGCAAGAACAGAAACCAAATCACTTTCCTGCACTTTTAATCTTTTTCGAGATCATGAAAAGTCAAGAATGTGGATATTACAAGGCAGAGGTGCTTCTAGTATTAAGCCAATTAAATCATCATAGTCAGGAGAGATGCTGGGCTGCGTTTATCGATGTGCTTTGAACAAATATATTTCTAGGTCTGTTTTTTTTTTTTTTTTTTAATTCTTCATTAAATATCCATACTTTTTTAATTAAGAATTTCATCACCTCTTGATATCTGCAGTATTAATGTTGCCCCAGAGTTTCCCTAGAATATTCCTGGTACATCTGACATTACGCCACATAGTTTTTTTGTGTAAAATTCACCCATATTAAGGGCAGGGTGGACTTAATTGCTGTCCATAGCTGCTGTGGGAGTGATAATGACGGTGAGGAGCAGTGACCTCGGTCTCAGGTGACCTGCATATTGATCTGTGGATAGAGAAAGTGACGTGGGAACAGGTTGGTGGAGGGTGATCTGGAGAGCAGGGAACAATGGGAGTCTTTGTACTCTCTTATCTCTAAAGGCCATTCGTTACGCCTGTGCCCTGACTGCTGTAAACACACCTGCACAATCAGTAAAACACACACACACATGCCTGCACCTGGGCAGTAGGGACCCTGGGCACAGGAGAAGATGGTCTGTGCATATGTGTGTTCATATTTGTAGCATCTGCTGATATCCGAAAGGATGAAAGATCTGTGACCTTTCAGCCTTGTAAAATACGCTATTGATAAACCAATTTGTTTCAATCAGTGCTTATCATGAACTTCATATAAAGTATAGCAGTAAAAGTATACTGTTGGAAGGTGCACGTCTTTGCTACTACATAAATCTATTCACAAATCCTATTAGTAGTACACGGTCACTTCATCACCACAGGTAGCTCAAGTGGCTGGAATCAAAATATTCAATCAAACCTGCTGGTGCTGATAGCAGGACCCAGATACGCGGACCCTGGCCTGTTAACAGACACTGAGAATCTGTTCTGTGCTCTGACTTCTGTGTTCGGCGTAGCTGCTAATATCTGCTGCCTCATCGGACGTCAGATGCTGAAATTCACAACAGTTTTGTTTACTTTGGGCTTCATATTGCTTAACCCATCCCCCCCCACCCCCGCACCCCCAACACACACACACACATACACACACACACACACACATTGGTCGAGTGGAGTCCAGAGTCCTGACCACTACTCCTGCTGTACTAGTGCCAGATGGTTTAATCACAACCTCAGGAAAGTGCAGTAATGAACGTGCTGGGATTAACCTAGTCATGTTGGATTAGATCTGCTTTTGATTAAGAGATTAGTGTTCTTGGCCAGGAGTGAGCTGTACAAGAACGCTTGGATCACCAGTGATGACCTGCAGCCTGGACTGATATTCATCACGGGCTGCATCCCTGACCCAAGGGCGTCTGCTCCATAGTAATCTATTACAGTCTATGGAAGCCTATGCATCATAACTTGGACACTTTTCTTGCGGTAGCTATTGTCCTCATGAGGGACATGCTGGGGTTTTCAAACTTAACTAATTGGGGGGTGGGAAGCCTTTTAATGCCTTTAGCTGACAAGAATAGAGCTGAGGCAGTTCCTCTGAGTGAATGATCATTTTTAGAAAATGTGCTTGCTTTGAGAAGAAAGAAAAAGAAAACCTGACACACATGGGTATTGTCACAGGAGAACAAGACTCTTGAAAACTTGACAAGTAGGTCAGAAATCATTCAGGGTTATGGAGTTCTAGAGCTCTGGGGCCTCTTCCTGCCGAAGGCTGCTAGCAGATGACTTGAAGCGGTAACTGCAGGTTAGCAGAGCAGTGAGCAGTTGTTCGCATGTTGGGTGGGAACACAGCGTGGAGTCTCTACAGCAGGGGGTGGAGGAGTGTGTCTCATGTGGACACACGTCAGGAGACATGTTGTCCAGAGCTACACAAATGGGAAACTCTCAAGACAATGACACAAAGAGACAATGTTGAGACTCTTCTGAGTCGCTTTGTTTACAGCCACAGCTGTAGATCAAAGTTGCATGAGACAATTAATTGTTTAGACCTCAGGTCTCTCTCATTGGTCAGATGTACACACACACACACACACACACACATACACACACACACACACACGCATATACACGCACACAGACACACACGTAAACACACAAATTAACATATGTGCTCGCACACACATACACATGCACACACACACACACATTCCTCATTTGTGACCAGCTGTCTCATGTATACACTCACACAAAGCATAACATTCACAGCCTTACATAAACATTTTCACGTTTTCATAAATAGGCATGAAAACCCCACGGGCCCGATGACAACTACACATCCTGTTTATCATGGATATTTCTATATATCCATCTTACATGGCAAGCAATATATCTGTCACACACACTCTCATGGCTGCAGAAAGTAACAGCACACAAAGCAATTTATTCCTTCTCTGTGGTCCCTGTGCCTGAGACGGGAGGGGCGACTTCTCTGGCTTATTTTTTTACACTTGGTGACAGAAAGCTTGAGAGGGAGGGTGGCAAGAAGCACTGTGTGATACTAAGTACCTCAACATATGTTACATTATTATGTTATATGTATGTATAAATATACTGTGTACTTCACTACATTTCTATATAAATGTACTGTATATATAATATGTATATATGTACCTAGATGGATGGATGGATAAATATATATAAAACATGTATACAGTATATATAAAACATTTAACTGTGTGTATATATATATATATATATATATATATGCACACTCACCGGCCACTTTATTAGGTACACCTGTCCAACTGCTCATTAATGCAAATGTTGAATCAGCCAATCACATGGCAGCAACTCAATGCATTTAGGCATGTAAACATGGCCAAGACGATCTGCAGTTCAAACCAAGCATCAGAATTGGGAAGAAAGGTGATTTAAGTGACTTTGAACGTGGCACGGTTGTTGGTGCCAGATGGGCTGGTCTGAGTATTTCAGAAACTGATTTTCATGCACAACCATCTCTAGGGTTTATAGATAATGGTCCGAAAAAGAGAAAATATCCAGTGAGCAGCAGTTCTGTGGGTGCAAATGCCTTGTTGACGGAGGTCAGAGAAGAATGGCCAGACTGGTTCGAGCTGATAGAACGGAAACAGTAACGCCAACCAGTCGTTACAAGCGAGGCATGAAGAAGAACATCAGGTGCCACTCCTGTCAACTACGAACAGGAAACTGAGGCTACAATTCGCACAGGCTCACAAAAATTGGACAATAGGTTTGGAAAAACGTTGCTTGGTCTGATGAGTCTCGATTTTTGCTGTGACATTCGGACGGTAGGGTCGGAATTTGGCATCAACAACATGAAAGCATGGATCCATCCTGCCTTGTATCAAAGGTTCAGTCTGGTGGTGGTGGTGCAATGGTGTGGGGAATATTTTCCTGGCACACTTTGGGCCCATTAGTACCAATTGAGCATTGTGTCAACGCCACAGCCTACCTGAGTATTGTTGCTGACCATGTCCATCCCTTTATGACCACAGTGTACCCATCTTCTGATAGCTACTTCCAGCAGGATAACGCGCCATGTCATAAATCACGAATCATCTCTGACTGGTTTCTTGAACACGACAATGAATTCACTGTACTTGAATGGTCTTCACAGTCACCAGATCTCAATCCAATAGAGCACCTTTGGGATGTGGTGGAACGGGAGATTCGCATCATGGATGTGCAGCCGACAAAATCTGCAACAATTGCGTGATGCTATCATGTGAATATGAACCAGACTCTATGCCACGAAGGATTAAGGCAAAAGGGGGTCCAAGCAAGGTGCTACCAACGTGTACCTAAGTGGCCGGTGAGTGTATATGTATGTATGTATGTATACGTGTATACGTGTATACGTGTACTGTGTGTATATATATATATATATATATATATATATATATATCAGACAGAGAAACAGACAGAAGGAGCGAGGGACTGAGTGAGGGACTGAGTGAGGGACTGAGTGAGGGACTGAGTGAGGGACTGAGTGAGGGACTGAGTGAGACAGAGAGGGGGGCTGGAGAGACTGAGAGGGGGACTGTAGAGACTGAGTGAGGGACTGAGTGAGACAGAGAGGGGGACTGGGGCCAAGAGGAACAGAATGTCTCAACCATGTGCCCAATCGAGTCAGCACCTCTGATGTTGTTCTTTTTATGGGGGATGTTGGGAGTTCTTCTACAGGTCTGGCATCCTTTCTCTTCTTCCTGGTTTCCCTACTCTTGTCTTTCATGCCAAACTAACCTAAGTTTGTCAATACTTAAAGTTTTAGAGACCTCCTGTCCACATGAGACCACCCACGTATGAGGTACTGAAGAAGGGACACAGGAGGGAGTCATTACATTTTCATGACCTGTCACTCACTGCACATTCACCTAAATTATTTAATTTACTTCAGCTAGCCTTTACTGCACACAAGGAGTGGCCTGGCTCTTGGTACTGTTGTTAGACAGACTCTGGCCCTTGTTGGAAAAGATGAATTCCTCTTTAAATCTTAGCACAGGCTAATCATCTTATCTCTGTAATCTTAAAATCTTGTACATGAGAAACAGTGTGCGAGAGGTAGTGATGGTGGTGGTGGTATTGGTGGTGGTAGTACTAGTGGTGGTGGTGGTAGTGGTGGTGGTGGTACTGGTAGTGGTGGTGGTTAGTGGTGGTAGTGGTAGTGTTGGTACTGGTGGTGGTGGTGGTACTGGTAGTGGTGGTGGTAGTGGTAGTGTTGGTACTGGTGGTGGATGGTGATGTTACCCACCCATATGAGTCTGTTTATTGGCAGATGTACTGCAGTAGCACTGTAAATATGTTTATATGATAACAGATGGTTGCCTACAGCTCAAAATTTGGAGTAAGGTATTACTGGGATTTTTATGGGTTCACACAGATGGCAAAAAGCACTCATGGTAGTTATGGATGTAATATGACAGACTAAATGTAATCCGTTATATTAACATGCAGACCTGCTTATATGCACCCATCTTATTTCAGTATTACCTCAACTGATTTCAATATGCAAGGCCTATTCACGTGCTGACTCTGACTGGAATATCAGGTTGCAAAGACCTCATTTTTGTACCTAATTAACCTTTGCCCTGGTAATTAGGTCCATTGGTGCAGGTCAAAGACCATGGTGGAGCTATTCTTGCATAACACAATAGGCACTGGCATTTCAATACTTCACTTAGAAGATGCCATATTTTCTTTTATCCTAAACTTTTATCAGTGCTCACTCCTATAATCTTCTATATTATTTTTCTATTTTCTTACTGATTTTAGAGTGCTTCCCCACTGTGTTTTTAAAACTCATTGTAACGCCGGGAGCGGCGGAGAATAAGTAGGTGGACACAAATGCTGAGGAGAGCGAGATTTATAAAAGGGCAATCCAAATTCGGGGTCGTATAAACAGGCACGGGTCAAATCATCAAGGCTGTCCGACATAGAAATGTAACCAACACGAAGAGACATGATTAACAAGAACTAACTAACAGGAACAGAACTACAGACTAGAACACGAACAAACACGGGGCTCAGAAAACACAGTACAAAACGGAGACCAGATCGATTCAAAATAACCGGCCATACCAGACAAAACACAGGGTTTAAATAGAACAGAACTAATAAGAGACACCTGATTAGGATAACGAGGGGCAGGGATACAAAACACAAGGCGGGACTAAGAAGCACATGGCTAACAAAACAAACAGACACGAAATGACAGGAGGAGAAGGGCGGATCGTGACACTCATGATGAATATTTTCATCTTTTTTTCATTGTACTTCCTGTATTTTCCTGTAGACTAACTGGAGACAGCTAACTGCTTGTCATCTAGAGCGAGCTGTCCATCTAGTCTATCTGTGTATTTGTCTGGTTCAGCCAGCAACAGCTCACTAATCTTAACCATTTAACGGGGTGCATCAAGTTCAAATGCTCAGACTGCGCTCATTTCTAACTTCTAACAGAGACTGAGAGGAAAGACGCACATAGATACAGACTGCCATATGAATTCCTCAGAACTATATTCTGGCTGCTAGCTATTAGATTTGTGTGAAAAAGATAGAACACACTGAGAGAGAAAGTGAGAGACGGTGACTAAGAAAAGCTTAAGAAACGAATATGAAAGATGAATATAGCTTCAAATGATGTGCAGCATATCGAGTGAAGCATGTCTCTGCTCACAGTCCCAGTCACTTTCACAGGTTCTAATGGTAATACCTGACATCGATAGGGCTGAGTGATGAATAATGTGTGTGGACGTTGTGTGTGGAAGTATGTAAGTATATCTGCCTTTGTCCTAGTTGAAAAATGTTTGTCAGTTGGCTAGAGTCATCCTTCATTCATTGTGACTATGCAGCTTTGGTTTGGAGTGTTTACCCTGCCCTTGTGGGTTGTAGCTCAACGTGCACAAACTGATGGGCCTCCAACATTGCATATTTGTACAGCACTTTTCATACGCAGGGGCTATTATTTCACAAAATTTCACAAAAGATGAAAAAACAAGAATAAAGCTTATTACATCCCAAGATCTATCACCCGAGGAAGGAAAAAATGTAAATAAAAAAATATGTTATAATTACATTTTTTAAAATGGGAGAGTGTTATATCTCTAGTACTCTTGCAAGCTGCTTCCTGGGTTTTTTTTTTTTTGGCCAGCATGCTGGCCAACCTATGCGCACTTATCCTGCCCTTTAAAATCTAAGTCAACTCGAACAAGGCCCAGCTCAACTTGAACGAGGCCCAGCTCAACTCGAGTGAATCCCAACTCAACTTGAATGAGGCCCAACTCAAATCAATTGTCACATGAGCCTACTGAGCATCTGACTACCTGGTGTACCCTTCAAGAGCTGCAGGTTGGCGGGTGGTCCCTGGCATCCTATAAATGTATGGCGGGGTAGGAGTGGCTGGCATCCCATAATTGCTTGTGAAGATGTCATCATCATTGTTTTGCTTTTAACATTATAAGATTCACTACAATTTATTCAAGCTTCTGTACAAATAAATCTATATTATTATTTTTAGCAGCAGTAGTAGCGTTGTCAGATCATGCCATAACAACAAAGTTATGCTAGTGTTTAACAGTACTGTCTTCAGGCCTCACGCTGCTGTGGAGCTGTGAGCTTGTCCAACAGCCCACTGTGGGCTCCACATTCTGCAGAATCATTATGTAAAACTCCAACTCCCACATTCCCAGCCTTATGTTTCCCTCATGCATCAGAGTGACTGTCCCATGGGTTCATATAGAGTTCAACTCTCAATCCTTTGGTTCTGCATGGTGAGTTTTTACCTTTTCAGCCTACAGTTCCCACAAGTCTCCAATCTTATCTTGGACTTATCGTCTTCCACTTCAGAGTCCTGAGATCTCTTGTTCTGTGGTGCGTGGCTTCTAGAAAAACAGGGAGGTAGAGAAGGAAAAGAGGAGAGAGACTGGGGAATGACCTGGGTGTGTTGTGATGAGGTTCTTATATCGTTTGGAAAATGCTTGTGGAGATGTTGCACTATTGAATGACATGACTGATGTTGGAATGTTGTCCTGAAGTGCATGGATGATAAATCGATCACTTTGTTGATTGAAACTTTTTTGGGGGGAGGGAACCAGTCAGCCTAGCCATTTTCCCAGTTGCTTGGCAACACAACCTGTGCTGCTCATGTTGTTTCCTCTTTGTGCTATAGACAGAAAGCCCTGCAGAAACGCGTAGGAATGTCTGAGCAGGACCGTCTGAGCAGGACTGTCTGAGCAGGACCGTCTGAGCAGGACCGTCTGAGCAGGACTATCTGAGCAGGGTCTGAGCAGGACCGTCTGAGCAGGACCGACTGAGCAGGACCGACTGAGCAGGACCGTCTGAGCAGGACCGTCTGAGCTGTTCCTGGAAGCGGCCAGACAGGAACTGGCGTCACGTTAATCAGTTTGGTTCCGGATGATTCAAACACCAACAAAACACTCCTTATTGTTATGCGACAATAATGTATGAACGGAATGATATGGGAGCCGTGAGAGGATATGGCTCATTGAGGAAGGAAATGCATCACTTTTGTACATAGCTGTGGCATAGGGAAGAACTTACTGGAGAATTTCCTTCTCCGTCAGCCGGTGATCACCATACCCTGCTGGTGACCTCTCCACTCCATTGTCACTTTAGCCCGTACTCTCCGAGGAGCATCCATTGGGTTAGGGTTAACCATGAACTTAATCCTAACCCTAACTCATATATATATATATATATATATATATATATATATATATATATATATATATAAAAGGAGGTAACTTCCAACTACTGGGTTATTACAAGAATGGAAATGTTGATGAAGAATGAGTCACAAACACATGCAGGGTGATCAAAGCTGTTAACACAGCATGCTCCGCTGTCAAGGACGGCATTGGTGTGCCTGGCCTTTAAAGCTGGTGAAGATCCTCCATCCGTCGAGCCCGTACGCTTGTCCCCAGGGTAACGGAGGTGACGTCCCTCTCTTGCAGGTGTTTCACGCCAACACAGACCCGTCAGAGGTGGTGCTGAACCGCGTGCCACAGCCGGTCCTGGCCCGGTTTGTCCGCATACGGCCACAGACCTGGATGAACGGCATCGCTTTGCGCTTTGAGCTCTATGGCTGCCAGATCACAGTGTGTGTGTGTGTGTGTGTGTGTGTGGTATGTGTGTGTGTGTGTGTGTGTGTGTGTGGAATGTGCTGGACTTTGTAAAAGGATCAGCACTTAATTTCATGTTTGTATATACACAATATATGCAATTTATCAATTCACCAAAGTAAATAGCTGATAGACAAATATAAAAGGTTCCATCTCTGTAGTCCCCGTAGTGTGAATCTTGAAGAAAGGCACTTAACTACAGCAGTGAGCATCCTCTGATCTGCTGCTGTGTGTATTAGGGTGGTGCACACGTGTGTCACTCTCTCTTGCTCTCCATTGCCTACACATCACAGTAGTGTCACTCCTGCTGAGATATCACAGCACTCCCTGAGAGGTTAAGCTACCTAACACTCACATTCTCCTCCCCTTGTTTTTCATTCTCTCCCTCTCCCTCTCTCTCTCTCTCCCTCTCCCTCTCTCAATCTCTTCTACTCTCTCCCTCTCTTTCCCTCTTTCTCTCCCTCTCTTCCTCCCTATCTCCCTCTCCCTTTCCCTCCTTCCCTTTGTCTCTCGTCTGCTCCATTTTGCCATTTCTTTCCACCGACTGGTTTTACATATCGTCCTCCTCTCATTATCCACCGCTCTTCTCCTCCCTGACACTCCACATCTCGTTTCCCCACTTGCTGTCGTTTCTTCTTCTGCCTCTCCCCCTCTACCCCTCTCCCCCTCCTTCTGTTCGACATTCCCTTCTCTTTTTCTGCCAACATATTTTACATACTTTCGTCCTCTTATCTCTTCCTCTTATAACCGCATTCGTCTTTCATTCTTCACCCTGGACTACCTGTTCTTCCTAACATGTTTTTCCCCCACAAATGGCCTTTTCCTTTATCCATCCCTACTAATTTCTTTTTCTTTTCGGCTATCTCTTGCTTTCTCTCCCTCGCTCCCTCTCCCTTTCTCTCTCTCTCTCTCTCTCTCTCTCTCTCCCTCCCTCTCTCTCTGTCTCTCCAGATGCTCCTTGCTCAGAGCTTCAGGGCATGCTCTCCGGCCTGCTGCCTGACTCTCAGATCTCGGCTTCGTCAGTGAGGGACCTGCACTGGATGCCGGGGGCTGCACGCCTGGTGGCCAGCAGGTCGGGCTGGTTCCCGGGCCCTGCGCAGCCCCTGGCCGGTGAGGAGTGGCTCCAGGTGGACCTGGGCAACCCCAAGATGGTGCACGGCGTCATCACCCAGGGCGCTCGCAGCGGGGAGGGGACCACCAGCTCCGAGAACCGGGCCTTTGTCCGCAAATACCGCCTGGCCCACAGCCTCAACGGAAAGGACTGGAGCTTCGTGATGGACAGCAAGACCAGCATGCCCAAGGTATGTTTCTGTGTGTGTGTGTGTGTGTGTGTGTGTGTGTGTGTGTGTGGGAGATGTGAATCTATGTACATCTTGAATTGGGTGCGACTAATGGAAAGTTACCCAAGAAGGATTTGGGTTTTGGAATTTGTCTTTGAAGGTGAAGCCAGTGTAGAAGAGATTTTTCTTCATACTTTTAAAATGAAAATGTTACCTCTTAAGTCAGCCAATAACCATGAAGTTGATTTACTCATCATCGTAAGTTGAAAGTTAAAAGCCAATTAGAAAAGGACTATATATCTCTGACAAAATTTTCTAGCTTCCCAGAATCTTCCTTTTTAATACCCAGAATTTCTGCCAGTATAGCTTCATCCAATCAAATTCCATCATGCAGACAAACAATAAAATAGTACCTTAGTCCATGACAGCAAGCCATGGCTAGAGTCCTGCCTGCCCTTATTTGGTCATTGTCTCTCGACGGCTGCTAGCTCTTAAATCCAGATCTGCACAGACGCTGCGTCTACAAAAAACACGGCACTGCTGCTTGCCACCGAGGTGAAGATGGCAGGATACCAGAATGGGGCCAGTCCCTCTCACCCCGTCTTTCACCGAATCGCCCACTCAGGATCAACTGCCCTGCCCCGCACAGGGTGCTGCATGCACGGGATCAAATGGCAGTCTAAAAAAAATAGTCCTTTCAGTAACAGCTGGAAAGATTGTTAAGGCATGAATGGAGTAAACACAGCGAGATGAGTAAATGTGACTGAACCAGCGTCATTGCTGTGCCGCTCCAGCCAATGTTGTCAACTCCAACTTCATGGGTTTGGTTCCCAGACAGTATACAGTACATGCAAGTCATTGTGGGTAAGAGCGTCAGCCAAGTGCTGTAAATGTAACTGTGCTGGAGCTTCCTTGGTTGACCTCTGTGAGAAGTGCACTTAGATTTATTCCAGTGCTTATGTCATTGAGGAGCTGGTATATGCTTCTGTTGATGGTATGAAGGTTGGCGATGAGGCTTTTTATTGCCTGTGAAGATCTTTCCTTTCATGCTAACACAAGACACTGGAAAGAACGGCCATTTTGGTGAGCTTGAGCCGTGCGAGCGGTGCTGTCCTCCCCTGCGGGTACAGCAGCTGAAGTGCCCCGCGCTTGTCCCGTTTGTCCCGCAGGTGTTCGAGGGGAACAGTCACTTCGACACTCCCGAGCTGAGACGCTTCGAAGAGACGGTGGCGCAGTACGTGAGGGTGTACCCCGAACGCTGGTCACCCGCCGGCATCGGCATGAGGATGGAGGTGCTGGGCTGCGGTCTGCCAGGTACAACACACACACACACACACATATGCATGCAAGCGCACACAAACACACACATACGTACATACATACTTGCAGTCACAGACACACACGCATGTATTCATGCAGACACACGTACACTCCCTCGAGTGAGTGTTCACAAGTGTATGCACAGGCTATTCAGGTCCGTTTCAATGACACACGCGTATAACGAGACGAGAGTCGTCCTCACCACCGCGGCCTCTGCAGGAAGCAGAGCAGCTGGGTCTGCTGTTGTGTGGTCACCGTGTTTACCACCACGCCACAGAGGGAGAGAGAGGGAGAGGGAGAGAAGGTGAGAGGGATAGACGGAGAGGGAGAGAGAAAGAGAGAGCGAGGGGGACAGAAAGGGAGAGAGATAGAGGGAGAGAGAGAGAGAAGGAGAGAGAAGGAGAGAGGGGGGAGAGAGAGAAAAAGAGGGAGAGGGGGGGAGACAGAAGGAGAGAGATGGAGGGAGAGGGAGGGAGGTTTACGATCGGTCTGTTGGTGTCACACACACACACACACACACACACACACACACACACACACACACACACATACACACACACGCGCACACACACACACACGTGTGGTTGACTATTCACACAAGTACACATATAAATGCAAAAACATACAGTTTACACCACACACACAAATATGCACACATAGTTCACTACACACACACACACACGCATGCAGATATATGAAGTTGTCAGTGTACATGACTATTGGTTTGGTTTTCTGATGATTGACAAAGTTGTGCTAGTGTTGACTCACATCATTATACAGAAGACTCTCTCTCACACACACACACGCACACACACACATTGGTAAGTGGTGAGCAACAGAGAGCTTTATGTTGTGCCAATAATCCACTGTGTTCTATTATTTATTACTGAGCTAATGGCTTGAGCATATGTGTGACTGCATGTGTCTGTGTGTGTATGTGTGTGTTTGTGAGAAAGTGCATGCTGAACTGCTGTGTACATTGCTGCAGACTGGTCTGTACAGATATGCCAACCCAGTAGTAACAATCGATGCCCCCTACAGAGCAATGTCAGTATTACATGCCTATGTTTTTAATTCATATCCAACGGCTGTTTCTGTGACATTGTGGATACCACCTAATGTTTTTTTCATGCATGCGAACATATGAGTGTGTATGTGTGTGTGTGTGTGTGTGTGTGTGTGTGTGTGGGTGGAAGGTAAGAGTTAGACTGATGTGTGGGAGGCTGTTAGCAATGGTCACAGTACACTTCATTGTTAAATTCTCTTACAGGGTGTGGATATTTTTATAAAATAATCCAAGCATGTGTGAGAGTGTTTCTGTGAAAGAACAAGAGAGTAGTTTGTGTGTGTGAGAGAGACGTTTTATGCGCGTGTATGTGAGACGTTTTGTGCATGTGTGTGTGAGAGAGATGTTTTGTGTGTGTGTGAGACGTTTTGTGCGTGTGTGTGTGAGAGAGACGTTTTGTGTGTGTGTGTGTGAGAGAGAGACATTTTGTGCGTGTGTGTGAGTAGTTTGTGTGCACATGTAAATTGCTGATCTTTCACTGAACTCCTGTTCCATATTTCCCAACCCCCCCACTGAAAGATTACACACTCCCACACATGGATCTATTCTTCTCTCTCTTTCTCCCCCCTCTTTCTCTCTCTCCCTCCCTCTCTCTCTTTCTCCCCTCTCTCTCTTCTCTCCCTCTCTCTCTCCCTCCCTCTCTCTTTTTCTCTCCCTCTCTCTCTCTCTCTCTCTCTCTCTCTCTATCGTACTTTTGGCTGTGAAAATGTTTTTGTTCTCCTTGCCTCCTTGTGTCTCCTCTGTTTCTCATCAGCTCTTTCCCAGACCCCCCCCACCCACACACACACACACACACGCACACAGACATCTATACATTCATACACGCACAGTTCTCTCCTGGAGAATGTTCGTCTACTGTTCTGCGCTTTGTAAATGCAGAATGATCAGACAGTTCCAAACGCGCCTTCGTTAGCTCAAGGCAGCTGTATTATCTTCACACACTGTCTGCTTCCCCTTGCCTGCAGTATGCGATAAGATGAAAATGGATGAAGTGTTATTACTTCCAGTGCTGTCACACACACGCACGCACACTCACACACACACACACACATGCACACTCACACACATAGCCTTATACAGGGTGTAGTTACTCAATTAGCTCCTGTATACAATGCTCATGGCAATCAATATGTGGACACCTTAAACACCGCACATAACTAAATGGACTTGACTGACATATCTGGCGGCCTATTGAGGCCTAGAGTGGATGAGACACACGTGTCCACGTGTTCTTTATCAGTCTGCATGTCCTTTATCTGTCTCAATGTCCTTTCCTTTCGTTCCTGCTCATCGTGTCTTTCCTGCTTCTTACCACTCTCGTTAGCTGAGAACATAAAAGTTTAGAAATCAAAGAATGCAGAACCAGGACGACATCATTCCAGATGCCCAATCTGATCAGTGGGAATCGTTGGGACTCTTTTGTTCAGCTCTCCAGATAACACTGTTTTCATGCCTCTCAGTGCGAGAGGTGTTATCTGATTGCTGAGTTTATTCAAACACCTGTGTGTGTGTGTGTGTGGGCCCCACTCTGCACACTCATCTCCTCCACTTCCACTGCCGCACTGTCACCATCGGCGACCACTGCGGCAGCTGCTTGCCTGCTCCGTGTGGCGATACGGACCCCCCCCACCCCCCCACCAGGTGCATCCCAGGCCCCGTGAGAGCCTCTTGCTTTCCCAGCATGCCCTGCTGCCCCCCGCAGCCGCCCAGGGGCCCCGCGGCTGACAAGCGGTACGGCGCCGCAGAGCTTTCTACATACCTGAAGTTCCCTTTTCTCTCCATCCTTTCTGTTTCGTTTCTGTTCATTTCTCTTTTCAGCCGTTAGCTGATTCAGCAGCTTTGGGGAAGCAAGAAAGATGGGAAGGGATGACAGGAGTGCAGTGATAGCTAGAGGGAGAGAGAGAGAGGGGAGGGAGAGAGAGAGAGGGAGAGAGAGAAGGAGAGAGAGGGGGAGATGGAGAGAGAGGGGGAGAGAGAGAGAGATGGGTGGAGATGAGGGAATGAGTTCAGTTCCCACTCATATGTATTCACCTCATGGTGGGATTTGACTCGAAGGTCAAGCAAAGCTGCAGTAGTACGACTGCTAATACACACACACGCACGCATGCACACACACACACACACACACACACACACACTGTGAACATAATCACTGCAGTTGGAACAGTAGGAATTTCTCATCTAATAATCAATGGGTCTGCAGTTAACGTATAGTGTATTATATAAATGCACGTGTGGGCGCACACACACACACACACACACACCAGGAGGCCGTCCACAGTAGCAGTGTCCACCATCCCTGGTCTCTGGCACATCTTGCTGTCACAGTTCTCAAAGGTCAGAGTCATTACACTGGGGGACGAGCCATCCTTTGGATGCGCAAGGAGCAACTTACTCGCAGTAGCGTTAGTGTGTATGTGTGTGCATGTGTGTGTGTGCATGTGTGAAATATCCAAAACTCATTGATTTTAGATTTGATTAGATATTCACTCTACTTCAGGTAACTGCCAAGCAGCCATCCTCACTGATGGTTGTGTGTGTGTGTGTGTGTGTGGAGGGGGGGGGACTTAACTGCAATATCACACTGATTTTAGATTAGATTTTTGTACTGCCCAGGTGTGGCCGACGGCAGTTTATGAATACATTGTAATGCGTGTGTGTGTTTGTGTGTTGGGGGGGTTATGATTACATTCTCATATGTGTGTGTGTTAATTAGCTGGAGGGTATGTGGCATGCTGTGATTGGTTGATCACCTCTGGACTTTTGCAGTGGTGGGTGGCACCAGAGAGGTGCTTTATGGGTGGGGCCAAAGGCTTCTTTAGCTCACTCTCCAGCCAGAACTAACTGCTTTAAGCTCAGCCGACATGCTACACATCCATATCTCATTCGTCCTTGATGTTGAACATGTAGGTGCCATCTAGCACTCTTAGGTTTTGTTAAATCACTGCCCAGGATTTATACAAGCAGTGGGAACAAACCCTATAAATTACTGTTTTATAGTGCGATTGCAACCATATTTATCTCTCTCTCTTCTTTCTTTTTCTTGGGTTGCCTTGGTTGTGAAATGGCAGGGTCCTCTGGATCTGTGTGTGTGTGTGTGTGTTTTATTTACGGCTCTGTGGCCTGTCTGCTTTGTCATCTCCAGGGCATGCACTCCATCAGATGGTGCTACCGTTTTGCTGCTTGGCGCAGAACTGCACAAAGCATCGTGTTGCCTGTAGTCCAAAATGAGACCGCTGAGTCTCTGCTTGAATGATAAACAGAGCATGTTTATCAGAGTTCTGTTACATGTTTTGTTCATGTTGTGTATCTGTTTTTTGCGTGAGTTGGCCTCTCTTCATAACAGTAATATGGGTAACAAAGTTAAACAGTTCACATTTTTTGCTATGATATCCATAGAGAGCAGGAGGTTTTCAGGTGCAAGTGCAGGGTCACGGCACCACGCTGGCGATGGGAAGGAAGGGGGATGGCGCCTTGATGCCTGCTGTGAAGTAACGCTGCCTTCCTTTCGCAGTAACGTCCACCCCAGCCGCCGAGACGTCCACGTACACGCGGCCTCCCACCGTAGAGAGCAGCACCGCCCACAGAACCGGCACTGGTGAGTGGACTCCGCCCCCGAACGCTGTCATACGTTTGTGTTCCGTCATGTGACTCAGGAAGCATTCACGATTCCACCCCAGTCGAAGAAAACTGCCGAAACTGAATCTCTTGTCTTTATGACAATTACCCCCTGTCTGTCCTCTCACTGTTACATCAGTACTTTCAGTTGAGTTGGTTTAATGTTTATTGAAAAAAAAATCAAATTAATTTCATAAAATGGAAGCATTAAAAGTTCAGAAGTCCAGTCGAGATACTGCATACTGAGATCTTCACGAACTTCATGGAACTTCACAAATCCAGCATCTCACGAGTCTTATTACTTACTCTAAGTAAACGCTACCGGCAGCGATTTAGCCGCTAATTGATTGGAAGCCCGTGTGTGGCGCGGTGGACAGTGCTAAGCAGGGAGACGCCTGGACGAGCGTCCGCCTCTGCAGCATCCTGCCTGCGGGGCACTGAAGCGCTAAGGAGAAAGGTTAGCAGAGGCTTGCTGAGCGCTAGCATGCGGCGCTGTTCGCTAGCTCGGACCCGTCCGCCCACGTAGCGCTTAACCAGCTGTTAGATATTGAACCGGAATATATTATGTGGATAAATGCATTGGCATTTAATTGGAGGAGAGTCGATTCTCTCTCGTGCACTCCTACTCTCTCTGAGTTGCTCTCTCTGCCTGTTTCTCTAACCCTGCAGCCTCCGGCACCTCTGCCCCGTCCCCAGCGTGTGATTTTGAGCGGAGCCTGTGCGGATGGACCAATGACCCGGACACCGACATCAGCTGGGGACTGCATACCTCGAGCAGAACCACGGCCCTGGGGCAGAGTCAGGACCTCACCATAGGCTCCAACAGTGAGTCTCTCTCTCTCTCTCTCTCTCACACACACACACACACACATATAAATAAATACTCATGTGTGCAACCACAAACATGTGAATGCACTTGCCCACACAAATACACATGCACATACATGCAAGCGTCTAAATGAGTGTGCCTGTAGGTCTGCATTTTTATATAGGCATATACTTGAGAACAACCCTATTTCATAAGCACACAGTAACATAATTAACTGCGTTTCCTAAAGCACATTCCGCTGCACATTTACTTTCACTAAATAGAATTCATTTCTTCACCTGCCCCAAAAAGCCCACGTGCTCTCGCTCTGTCCCAGAATCAGTTTTCCTCATTCAACAACACTGACCGGAAACCTAAACTGATCCCAGGCCAGTGTTCTACCTGCACTCAATCAGGGACAAGCCTCAGAGTCTGCTCGCCGCATGCCAGTTATAGATGTGGAATCCCGAAACAGAGGGGTGAGAGGGGGGTGCCTGGTGTGTTTTCACTCGGTGGCCTATAGAGGCAATCTTGTGCAGACGACCTCCTTGTTTATTTCCATTTCCTGTTCAAACTGCTGATTTTTATTTGTATTTTTGATATGCTGTTCAGATGATTTTGGTTTAAAGTATACACTTGCAAGTCTTTGCAAAATGTCTGTCATTTTCAGTGAATTCCTCCTGTGATGCAGGTTTTGTGGTTGGTTTCTCTCTTTACGGCCTGTCGAGGTGCTCAAAAACAGATGTGAAAGAGGGTTAAGGCAGCGGATCTGTAACCGACTTCAAAGCAGCCTGCTCCTGTGGAAAACTGCATTCTGACTGGGTGAACTGAGCCTTCATCTACGTCATGGACACACCAGTGTATATCTGAGCAGGCTTCCATATTCCAAAATCCTCCTTGAAAAAATAATTATTCATTGCCCTTTATACATACCTTGAATCCAGAAGTAGCACTTTTGCCAGACTTTTGGCTTGCATTTATTCCCTTGAGCTTTTCACATTTGTACACAGAAGTCAAAGGGATTGTTATCCAAACCCTGTTTTAAATTCATTTGTTTTGGGAGATTTGAGGCACTCTCTAAACAGTTTTACCAACCCCTGCAGACAGTTGGCGTTACAGGTGACCTTCGGGAAATCCGTGCACATAGGTCTCCAGAGGTCAAGAATATCTCTCATCCAGAGAGATATTCACTTTGTTGTAGTAGCACTTGACCTTAAAATGCCAAAAGAAGTTTTTTAATGAACAGAAGGACTGATTAAAGACTTCACAGCCTCTCCAGCACCACTCAGGGTGGGGGGTTCACTCAGCGAGGATCCATTTACATTTACATTTTTAGGCATTTAGCAGACGCTCTTATCCAGAGCGACTTACAATTCCATTTCACTTTGTGTCTCATTCTTCCTCCTTCTCATCTTTTATGTTTTGAGGAAACTGGGACAGATTAATGTCATAAAAGGGCGAAAGCCCCTAGGAAAGAAGACAATCACGGAGCATTTAGCGTAGCAAACACACCAACGTGCTCTCTTTGCGCCTCACGTCTCTGTTCTGCTCACGGGGTGGGGGTCGGGGAAGGTGCTAGCAACACCAAGGTCATGAGTCACTTCCCAGGGAGCATACGCCGTGCCGTACTGGTGAATACATAAGAGAAGAAGATTACCTGGCATAATCATTTAAGGCACCCAGAATGGAACCTTGTGGAATGCCTCCACTCACTCACAACAGCGATGAAACGACACCTCACCTTCCCACAGTTGCATACTTTTCCACTCTGGTCACACAGCATGATGTTTTGGTCATATGTCGGCAGTGGGAGAGTGATGTCGTTTAGGTACCCGGTCGCTTGACGACACACCGTCACCAGCCCAGTCTCTAGCCTAGTGGACCACATCAGCCTCATGCCTGCTGGTACATGAAGGCTGACAAAGCAGACCCTTAAATGCCACCCGTAGGGCTTCCCTCCCTGGGCATTTGAAGAAGCACTGGTGCTGAGCTTGTGCAACAGAGTATTAAGGATCAAGACACAGTTAAATGTATTTTAGTGCATCTGTGGTATTGCAAAACCACTTTTAAAGAGTCAAATCGAATTGCTTTTACTGTCACATCACTAGACGGCATGCATTTGTAAATATGAGGCCTACACCACAGTGTAATTAATGCACAGAATGCAAAATGAGCATGACATACAAGTATATATGCAATAAATACAAAAATATGAGCAATGCAATATGATGAGCAATATAATGGACACCACAGTACACATAACAGACACACTATAATATATGCCACACAATACACAGTACAGTAGACATTGGGCATGTCAAAATAAACATTGTGTACATTGATAAACATTATGCGTTTCAATAGACCGTATACAACACCGTACAATACACTGTATTGCAAACTGCTGAAGCCAATGTACAATTGACACTGTAGACACTGCAATCCACAACATGTACAAAAGAGTGTAATGAATATAGCAATAAATATTCTAAATGTTACATAGGCTGCTAGAGGATGTGCATGAGTACATTTGGATCAGTTAATGTCACCGTGGGAACCGATTGCTCCGATGCTGCGGTACCATCTATCTGATGGGTGCAGAGGGAAAAGGGTGTTGCTTGGGCGACTGGAATGTTGGGTAACATTCCTCACCCTCCTCAGACAGTGTTCTGCTTGGATAGGTCTCGGAGGCAGGGAGGTTCAACCCCTGTGATCTTCTGGGCACTCAGCACTACCCTCTGGTTGTGGGTTAAAGACAGTGTAGCGCCCACCCCAGGATGTGCTGACTGCAGTCAGAATGCTTCCAATAGCACAGGAATGGGATGTGTCTGAGGCCTCCACATGGTCAGAGTAAGAAACTGCTCATAGCAAAGGAACTGACCCTTAAAGGAACTGACTCTATCCACAGATGTGCAGTTGTGCCACAGAAGTCCCATTGATGGCGATGGACACATTTTCTTCCATTTACTTCCTGAAGTCCACTATCAGCTCGTTGGTGTTGGTAACACTGAGCACCAGTGTGTCAGGGCCACTGACGTCTTCCCAGTGCGCTTCTTGCCACCACTGTTCTGTCATCGGCACATTTCACAACAACATCAGAGCTGCTGTCGACTGCACAGTAATGTGTGTAGAGGGAGAACAGGTGAGCGCTCAGTATGAATCCCTGAGGTGCACCTGAGTTTAGTGTGTGAGGTGAGGAGGTAACACTGCCAAGTCTGACCACCTCCTGCCAGGTTAATAGGAGGCTCAGGATCTGCTCACATATGGAGGTATACAGACGCAGTTGGCGTAGTTTCCTGTCCAGGGTAGAGGGAACTTCAACATTCTATTACGTTCCTCTTATCCAGGTGGGTGAGGGCATTGTGCAGTGTAAAGGGTATTGCATCAGCAATTGACCTATCTTGATGATGAGCAAACTGTCATTGGTTCAGTGTGGTAGGCAGAATGGAGCAGATAAGGTCCCTGGCCAGCCTTTCAAAGCATTTGTTCACTATGGGTGTCAGGGCCACGGGCCACCAGTCATTTAGGCATTACACCTCGGAGGCCTTAGGAACAGGAACACCTTTGGAGGCACTGAAGCATGCTGGGACACCAGACAGGAAGAGAAACAGGTTCACAGTGTCAGTGAACAATGCAGCCAGCTGGTCTGTTTGCGCTTTTAATCCATGATGCGGAATGCCTCGTGGGCCAGGAGCTCTGCACATGTCTGCCGTCCTGAAACTCCTATGTACGTCTTCTTCAGACACAGAAAGGGCGGTGATGTCATGGTCCTGTGTGTGCTGTCTCATGGTGGAGGTTGTTGGTATCAAAACAAGAACAGAATGCACCGAGTTGCTCCACCAGAAAGAGAGTGAGGCGCGTTAACACCCCTTTTACAGTCTGCTACAACACTCATTCCCTGACACACGTCAGCACTCCCGCTGGTGAACTGCTGCTCAGCCTTATTCCTGTATTTGCATGTGGCTCCCCTAATCTTACTTCGGAGGGAATCACGGACTGTCTGCCGTGTCGCCATTATTCTGCCGTGTCGCCATTATTCAGCGTTGTGGATTGCAAGTTAAAAGCAGTCCTAACCTCTTTGTTCATCCAGGGCTTCTCATCGCTGAAAAACTTTATTGAATGGAACAAGGTTTATTACAACATTTATTGATTTTAGTGATTGGAACAATATCTTACATGCGCTTTGTTTACGCGTACTCCTCGATGTTGTTGTCTCATGCATTACCAAACCTTTCCCAGAATGGGCGACATATGATGGTGATGAACTCCAGGTTGGGAAAACAGAATGTTTTAATAGTCTGTACAGTCCTGCAGTCACACCATGATGTTGTTGATCATCGTACTCTGCTTCTCCCTGTGAGGTACACAGAGAATCTCGGAGGCTCGATAGCGAAGTCAGCCGTAACTCTGTGAGACAGATCACGTAGCAATCCTGTAGCAGTCTCTCACTGAAATGAAATGCATCTACAGTGTTTGCAGAGTTTGCTCTGTAAGAATTGTGCATTCACCAGTAGAAAGGACGTGACATTCAGGACCAGGACCAGAATATGCTGGTGGTCCAGGTGCATGTGATCCCATTTGGGGATAACAGACTTTTCCCAAAGTATACAGTACCACTGAAAGTAGAACCAGTGGTGTACAGAAACAAGAGATCACTTCAAAGAATACTACACTTAGTGGGAGCTAATAGCAAAGCAGCAACTATTTGTGATGGTGCCATTTTGCCATCTTCTAAAGTGCCAGGAAATACTTTATGCAGTTCCCATTCTGAGATGGGCATAAACATAATTTAATCTGTTGCATTCACCTGGTCTGTATTTTCTCATATGTCACATGAACACCTGGCACAAAGGATCACATTTAATAAACCATGAGTGGAGAGTGCATGGTGGTTGACAGTAGTGACTTTTCTATTAGATATAGTTGTAAAGTTAAAGTTAACTTTTTAAACTATTTTTGGATATATTATAAAAGAAAAGCGAAGCAGGGTGAGCTACTGTATATACTATATTTTGTTAGTTATGGTCACCATCTCAAAATAGTTTCCAGTTAGAATTACACAATCACTTCGTTACTACTGTAGGGAGATTACAAGAGAGTGTCTGAGTCCAAACGCCCTGACCCAGCAATGTAGATTACTTTGAAGTTGCCATATTACTTCAGCGGCCTATTTTGTTTTCAGAGCAGCTGTCTGTGTTGCGCTCTTCAGTCTATTGTCCAGTCTATTTTCCAGGCTCCATCTTTAACCTGCCCGCTGTTATGTCTGCCGTTGCTCAGGTCTGGGAAACTACCTGTTCATCGAGGCCGGTCCTAAAACGCGTGGGAAGAAAGCCAGGCTGGTCAGCCCTGAGGTAGGGCCGGACACGGGGCCCCTCTGCCTCACCTTCTCCTACCAGCTGGAGGACGAGGGGACGCTGCGTGTGCTGCTGAGGGACCCGCTGCTGGACGAGACCCTCCTGTGGGCCCTGCACGGCGGCCATGGCCCCACCTGGAAGGAGGGCCGCACCATCATACCTGAATCGCCCAAAGAGTTTCAGGTGCCGTTATCTGGGCCAATCACACCATTATATACACAGTATAATATATGACATCTATAAAATCCAAATAAAAGGACCTGTTCTGGCAGGTGGTGATTGAAGGTGTCTTCGAGAAGGCCACCACCGGCCATATCTGGATCGACAACATCCACATGAGCTGGAGCACCCCGCTGGAGGAGTGCACACGTAAGAGCGTCTCACCTTCCCCAGCACCGTCTCACCCCCCATCCCCTGAAGTGGGAATCACCTGTGGCACTGATTGGTTTAGTATTATGAAAGTCCTGAGAACCAGTCTTTGTTGTTGTACCAGGGATAGTGCTAGCCTGTTCAGTGTGGTTGCCCTTCAGAGAGTAACGTATACTTCAGGGAGTAGTGTATACTTCAGTGAGTACAGTATGCTTCAGGGATTAGAGTATACTTCAGGGATTAGAGTATGCTTCAGGGAGTAGCGTATACTTCAGGGAGTAGCGTATACTTCAGGGAGTAGAGTATGCTTCAGGGAGTAGTATGCTTCAGGTAGTAGAGTATGCTTCAGGGATTAGAGTATGCTTCAGGGATTAGAGTATACTTCAGGGATTCGAGTATGCTCTTCCTGTGTTTTGTGTTCCACATCCTATCCCACTATGCTTGCTTTTTATGCCGTTTCTCAATGTCAGTATCTCTCTTGCATACCTGTCACTCATCCGCCGCGTGTCCGATCTCCTCTGCTGCCTCCATATCTCACTGCTAGCAGCTTTCCCTGTCCTTAGAAACAGCCTGGTGTTTAACACCCTGCACTGCTATCAGCCCCGGTGCTCACTAACCTTACTGTGAATAATATTGACATCATCAAAGAAGAGGGGAGGACAGGAAATGCACAAACAAAGAGGAGGGCAAAAACACGAGTGGCACATCACTTGCCATCAAACACAAACTACAGAATCAAAACTAGGCCACGAAGCCCCACGAGCCCCGATGCTAATCTATATTTCATTATTCTTTCCTTGCCTCTCTTTCTGTATTTGTAAACAGCTTTCTCCCGAAACCAAATTTACTTGATGGTCCCAGTGGCCCTGTACACAAGGCCACATCTTTGTGGGCTTCGGTCTTCAAGGGATCACTTCTGACCTTGTATTCAACACTAGCTCATATTTCCAGCCTAGAGCATGAAACCCAGATCTGATGTGGCCATTTTGGCTTATACTAGTGGCTGGCATGGATGCTCCAGGCTGCGGTGGCTCAGCTCAGATCTGAGCGTCAGACACCTTCCAAGACTGTGCACTACTGTGTGCCTATTGCAATGGTTCCACCCCCAACCCCACGTCTCACCCAAAAGCATGCTGGGAGCCTTCTTATCGGCTACTGCAGTTGGACAAGCACTCTCGGCTGTGCTACGTTTGCCAATAAAAAATATCTGCTCATGCTCCATCTTCTTTTCTGCTCGTTCTTAATTACAGCGATCCAAGATTACAACAATCCAAGCCTTCACTCTCTTAAGCTCCAGTGTACCCTAGTGCCCATAGACCAGTGCACGTAGATCAGTGCACGTCTGCTAGTGCACATGCACTCAACACGGCCTTGTGAACTTGCAGAGTTGCAAGTCATGCAACTTGATCTAAGGTCCCATGCCTCAAAATGTACAGCAAGACACAATTACGTATTTCTGCAGCAACGGGAGACGTGTAAGTGTTTAAGTCATGCCAACTACATCTGTCACTTCACTCCGAACTGTTTGAAGTGGAACCATTGGTCCACTTAGTAAGCACAAAATCCAGAAACAAAAAAAAACCCTCATGAATTTCTACACATGGTTGTAAATTTTGGGAGCATCTCTGAGATCCTGAGCTCTGTGATATTGATTATTCATCCTCATTTCTTTCCTCGTTCTGTATTCAGGCTAATTGCTATTTGTAAAACTTGCTTCATTACTGAAGTATGCCAGAACAGAGAATATGTTTCATGATATCTGCTGCACAATTAATCTTTATGTGTGTGTCTCTCTCTCTCTCTCTCTCTCTGTCTCTCTGTCTGTGTCTGTCTGTCTCTTTCTCACTGTCTCTCACAGAGCCTTTTGCTGCCTTCCCACCGGATATAACTGGTGAGTTTTAACTTGATTCTGCATCTTCTGGTATTTGCTTCTAGTATGAACGTTTGCGCTTCCCGCTCTCTGCACTCCAAAGCAAAAAATTGTAAAATGCAGATCTAGGATCAGTTTCACCTCACACCATGAGCTGTTTAGGCGTTCTGTCAAGGTAAGGACACCTGATCCTGGATCTGCCGGTTGAAATAACACTTCCCTTTTCCAGGGGATTGAATGTTTGGTGCTGTTGTGTTGCTTACCGTGACAGCTTCATGTCTGAACAGTGCAAGTGATTTTGATTGGCCAACGAGCAGCAACCAGCATCCTTAACCCATGTTAGTTTATTTTTGTATCCCATGATTGCACTTCATTCATCCGGCACATTCCTGGCACAAGCCCCTTGGAATCCATGTCTTTCAGAGAATGGTCATATGTTCGTGTACACAACGGGCAGCACATGGCGTATTGCGCTGGAGCTGCCTGCCTAGTGGGGCGAGCTTCTCCCCACAAGTCACAGAGTAGAGCCGGTGTCTTTAACGAGCAGCGGTCCTTCTCCCTGGCTGAGTGTAACCGAATATAGCAGCACGCAGTGTCTTCCAGGGGTGTTGCTCCGCTCGGAGAGATTGCATCAGAGATATGGCGTTTGCCTTTTGTGGTCCTCGGAGTTCTAGTTCTTAGGGGGGGGGGGTTCTGACTGTGCTCAGCAGTCTTTTTAGCAAACAAGGCTGAAAAAGTTCACTTACAACTGTGCCTATATGATGACTAATCGAAACCTTTGTCAAGCATTACGTGGGTTAGGGACATTCACCCTTTCACCACACATCTTGTCCTTTTACAATTAACATGCACATTTAGTTTTTTATGTAAGCTGCTTCATATAACTGTGCTGTGCGGTGTGTTATTTAAGGTCCCGTCTGCACCTTTGAGGGACAATTCATGAAATGCGACCAATGGCGTCCTCTGTTTGCATCATGCGAGCTCTGCCCCGGCGGGCGAGGAGAACGCAGACGTGCATGTGGCTCTGCTCGGCTTCTCGGGTCCTTATTTTGAATGCAGCCCTTAGAATGAGCACCTCCCCGAATGGTGACACAACCGAAAGCCTGCGCCACGACAGCGGAGCTGAACTGCCCTTTCTCTAGTCCTGGAGCGCTGTTCCTCACGAGACGTCGCTCCCGAGTCGAGAGACGTTTTGCACACCTCCGTGCGCTTCAGGACTACGGCAGGGCATTGCGGATCTCGCGGCTCGCTCGGCTCTGCGATGTCACTTTACGTTACTCTGCTGTGCGTTACTCACCCTTCTGTCACTGTATGTACTGTATGAGGTTCAAACACAAAGCTGGACTACACGGCAGCACAATGACCCTCCCGTGCCCCTGCCAGCGTTGCACGACTAGCGGCTATTCGCTGCACAGTAACTACAGTGATCGAGTGCGTTTTTGATCTACTGTTGTTTGCACAATGAGCCTCAGCAGGAATGTGAGGTGTTATCACATTTTGTATATCTCTCCACCAGGGGGAGCCCTACCAGGCAGGAGTCAGCCAACAGTAGATACGGTGTCAGTGCCTCCTATTTCCCCCAACTGGTATTACTTCATGGCTGGTGGAGGCGCCATCCTGTTCCTGGTCATTGCTGTTGTCATGGCCGTTGGCTGTCGCCGTCTGACGGCCAAGAGGAACCGATCTACCATGGCCTACTACAGCCCTCACAATGCTCACTACCCAAATGGGTCTACGCCCAGGTCAGGGACAGGGTCTAAGTTGACTGTTTGGGTAGAAAAGGGGGATGGAAACTCCTACTGGTGAGCAGGAAGGAACTTGGATTAAAAGTGAAAGACTTTGGGCGATACTGCAGCGAAAGGCCCGGTCTGAAGAACAGGAAAGAATGAGTAGGTTTAAGAGACACCTGAAACAACTGTTAAAAAAAAATGAACATTTTTGGTACCTTCTCGCTACCAACTGATTAATCATTTTGGAACAATCTGAACAAGAGCAGAGTGGAACCAGCATCTGAGCCTTCTAGTCTGTGGTGAGTTTTTTTCCGCGTTTTTCTGTGCTCTTTCACTTGCTGAACACTGTGGGACATCACTAGCCGCCGTCCGGCTGAGTTCACCGCAGACTGCATTGCCGTCCAATGGTAGAGTGGCAGCATGAGTGCTCTCTGATGGGGCTCAGGCCCCAACTTCGCGATCGACACCTCGGTGGAAGCTCTGCAGCTGCCCAACCATCAGAGGCCCGCTTAAGATGACATGCAACCCAACAGCCTTAATTGCTGATCCGAGACTGGCTTTGATGCTTTGCAAATCTTGTTTTTGAATGGGGAGTCGCCCCCTTGACAGGTCTCAGGCCAGGGTTAGATTCCCACAGCAGAGGATGAGGTGGATGAAGAGATCAGGACTGGGGACATCAGTGATGTAAACATTGCTGTGTAACTGTGCTTCTTTCATTGTGTGGTTCATAAAAGAGAGACTGAATCTTGGGTAAGATCACAGTTGTCAAACCATGTTTGCATTTTAAACATCCTGGTAATTATTACGATTTCCCTCTTTACTATCTAACCAAACAAGGGAATGGACCATTGTAAAGTGTGTACCAATAATTGTGGAGATGACCGAACTTGATAGAGTTGACAATGTATTTGAAATTCACAGTGTTTGAAAATTCAACAGGCTTTGAGAACATGCCTCAGCTTATTGAGTGTAGAAACTTCAAATTCAATTTCCACATGAGCCCAACAGGAACTGAGTTTGATCCCAAGAGCAAGAGTCTAGTAAAAGCGTAAACCACCTAAACAACAACATTACATCTCTTTTTTATTTTAAAGTCCCAAAGTGGAAGGGAGCTCAAAAAGTAGCATTTTGGTAATGAAACTTTCATACTCACGCTGCTTTTGTTTCAGTTGTTCCTTGCTTGTCGCCATGGAAATCCCCAGAAAAACAAAAAAAACCCACATGTGCGCTGCTCTGTGGAGAGCCGGAGGCGTAGAGTCATGCCTTATTACCACCAGAACGGCTTTCGGCGTTCGGGCTCTGAAGGCAAGCCACGTAAACAAAGGCAGCTGCTTCCTCATCACCACCTCATCCTAATGAGGTCCGAGAAAACAGCGGCGGCGACGCGCAAACAAGCTCTGAGCTCCTGACAGCTGGTAGCCATTTCCCTGTGCTTCAGTGTTTGAGGCCTTCCAGATCAACGGGGGAGTGAATGGGTGGGGGGCGGTATGACGCCGCCACATGCTCCATCGTTACCAGACAAGTTTAATTTATTGAGCATTAACAGGGACAGGTAACAAAACACACAATGGTTGATTGACCTCAACTCCATTTTCTCGTAACATGTACTTACAATGTCAGAAATGAGTAGCACTGTCATTTCCGTCATAATGAACACTGGACGTAGATGTATATAATAATCTGATGCAAAATAGGAGTTTATGGTTCCAAGATGAGACCTTTAATCAGCACCTGTTTGCTGTTGCTATAGAAACAGGTTTAGGGCTGTTATGAGGGGAGAATAGAAGAATGGAGGTGTAGGGAAGGAGCATGAGAGACTGAGAACCCCGTGGCTCTTTGAGGGTTTTTTGTGACATTTCCATCAGACCAAATGGTAGAAAGAGATGTTTTGGCACTGGTTTGCAACGTGCTTTTAAATCACCTCTCTCTCTCTCCTCTCTCTCTCTCTCTCTCTCTCTCTCTCTCCTCTCTCCTCTCTCTTTCTAATACAATCTCCTCTCACCGCACATTTTTTCCAAGCTTTTAATAAGTCTAATTAGTTAATGGACCAGATAGCATTTATTAAGGCTGCTGGAAGGGCTCTCCCATCCGTCGAGCTCGACTCGCAGCCTACCCGTAGGCTGCTTTAATGAACTAAAGCTTTCTCCAGAGACCCATAGCCACGTATCACGGCCACAGAGGCAGGGTGCCAAACTTGCCATCTTCTCTTCCCCCTACAACTCCCCAATGCCCTCAGAAAGAAAAGTTTTTCACAAAGAGAGCCCCCTCACCCTATTTCTTGAGAAAATGATTTGTACTCTTAAGATGCGACTGCGCCTTCTTCACAGACTTGGATATTGTATCCCATGCATGTGAGACAGATTTGTGTTCACGGTGGAAGGATGGGATGCCATCATCAATGTCCCTGCTTCATTTAGTCTAGGGGCAGCCTCAGTAGACGAAGGTTCAAACACAAAAGGAGAACTGTAGCATAAAAGGAAAAAATGACACCCAATAATGTCTGACCACCACAAAGTTCGCAGTATTGTTGGCTCTGATGGTAAGATGTTTGAACTAGACTTATCGTGAAGATAATGGTGGTGTTGGTTTTGATGGTAAGATATTTGAACTAGACTCATTGTTAAGATAATGGTGGTGTTGGCGATGCACTTTCCTGTATGAATGTACCTTATAACTGTGGCCACGCTATACCTCAATCTTAAAATTAGCGTGTTGTTTAAAAAGCAAATGTGAACAAAATATTTTTGCTTGATGAATTGGAAATGTCCTTTTAAAACATGATAATAAAAATATTATTTTTCTAAGCAGTGTTTTTTTTTTCTGGTACATAGAGTTTGTGTGTGAGTGTGTGGGGAGAGGAGGTGTGAGAGTGAATGAGTGTGCACACGAGAGAGAGTGAGAGCACATTACACATGTTCAATTTCAGTAACCTGTAATCGCCTTAATCATTTTAATGGTCCTGTAACAAACCCTAATTTCAGAATAATATTCCTTTACTGATATGGCTTTGATGTATTGGACATTTCTTTATTTCGACCAATCATCTCTCCCCCCACAGTTAAGAAAATGGACCCAAGGGGTAGTCGCCTGTTCAACAGCAGGGACCAGACAGACACAGGTACCCCCTCCTCCACTAGTGACTGTACTACTGTTACCGCCGGCTGTGTTGTGTTTGAGTGATTCCTACCTCATTGCAGATATTCACCACTACCAAAGTGCAGACACTACACACACACACACACATATGGACGCACCCTCGCACACACACACACTCAGTGCGTGATTGTTGTCCCAGCGCTGTGTGGGGACGTTTGCTAGAACACAGATGTCTTCCTTATCGGAATCTCATTGTCCATCCCCCATAATCCACTGGGAATTCACCGTGCACATACACATTCTATTGTTTCGCACCCTAAAAAGACGTAAAATAGGACAAGTTAATTGTGGAGCCAGAATCTGTTCATCTTTACACATTGTCAGCCATTTCCTCTGTCTCTGTTTCTCCTGTCTTCCTATCATTGTCCCCAATCTCTCTCTCTCTCTCAGTTTTTCATCCACTGTGTTGAAGCATAATTAAGGCCATCATCAGCCCCCTTCCACTTCTTGCCAGATGTCAATCACCTGAGATTTGTTTGTTATTGTTAAGAAGAAGAAGAAGAGAAGAAGACGAGGACGTAATGCAACAGTTGTTCGAGTTTGGCGATGCAACAGTTAACAGACTAATTAGGGCGCTAATGTCTCCAATGAAGAATTTAGGAGTAGGCTCATTAATAAAATATATATATGTATTAACGTTCGTCAGACAATGATTTTAGTAGTCACCAACTAAGCTATACTGTTCTAAATCAAGTCAAGCTTCTAAAATTAGAAATAAGATTCATTTAGAAAATCTCATGCCAAACGCAGGTTACCTCATGTACGAATCAGATAATATACATGTTTTCCTATCAAAAAATTCCCCAAAAAAGTACAGATGAGCCCCACACAAATACAGTGCATATATACAATACAAAATAAAGGTGAACTAACACTTAATATATCACTCTGTAATATTAATAGCCCTTTAATATTCTGAAAATGCTGCATGAGTTATTTATAATAACTTGTGAGGGCCTCATATACCCGTGATTATATGAGGCTTTTTCAGATGTCCAGTCCTTGTGTGGGCGCAGAGGGGAGAGTGGACATGGTTGCCCTTTAACCTGCATCCTGCTCTTTCCTGGTCTAGGACTTCAGCTTCCCACTTGGAGCACAACGGCCCCACCCTCGTCGCCCACAGCAACCCGGGCAGCAGACAAGGGCAGCGCGTGGCTAACTACGCTGGACCCCATTCTGCTCACCATCATCGTGATGAGTTCTCTGGGCGTGCTGTTGGGCGCCGTGTGCGCCGGTCTGCTGCTCTACTGCACGTGTTCGTACGGAGGCCTGACTGCTCGCTCCTCCACCGCCCTAGAGAGCTACAACTTCGAGCTGTACGATGGTCTCAAGCACAAGGTCAAGCTCAACCAACAGCGCTGCTGCTCGGAGGCCTGAGCAGGGGGGAGGGGCAGGGGGAGGAGCCCAGACAGGGGGGGCGGGGTGTCCACGTGTCATCCCTTCTCCCTCACTCACCCTACACTCTCTCAGCCGGATTCCACCTTCGGAGAGAGAAAAATGAGAAATCGCCCCCCCAAGTCCGATGCTCAGGGGCGCAAGGGGACAAGGGGCGCGGCTTCACCTAGCGGTTTCGTCTCACGGCTTCGTCTCGCGGCTTGCATGTCATACTTTCAGGCACCAAAACGGAACTTGGTCAGCCTCACTCAGCTCTGATCAGCGCTCGCCTGGACGACTCTCGATCATAACGTCGCGCCAAAGATGAATTATGGGAGGCTGCTTGGAATGGGGGTGGAGGAAGGGGTTCTTGTCTTAGCCTTGATAAAGAAATCAATACATATCAGTGTTCTGCCTGTTCCAAAACCAGGAATGTACATCTAGATAAAGCTTACAGTTTATAAAGCAGGAGATCTATGGTAGAACTGCGTGGCTGGACCCTCATCCACAAATGATGAGGCTATGACATGGTTGCTGACTCTTTGGTCACTCTTTGGTGAGGTTTTTTTTTTTCACTTTCTCCCCCCTTTTAAATTATTTATAAGGCTCTGGCCTTAATTGCTGATTACCTTTACTTCACTGAGGACGTTGGACGTTGGTAGCCCAGAGCGAAATCATTCTCACTGATCTTGTTTAGCTCTGTGATCCAGTCTTGCATTTCACTCTGAGTGATTAAGATCATGAGAAAGAAAAGTAACCTTGTTCTGATTAAGGTAAGCCCAGTAGAGTTTGATAGGATTAGTTTGCGACCTTGTGATTATGGCTATTTGTGTTAGGAAAATGGAAGACCACATTGTTTTTGTTTAAAACAACTTGGAGTTTTGGCAGTGCAACCTATGGATTGCGGTAAATGGGGACACAGACTGCTGAACTGGTTTTTCTGTGTAGTAGATTCAGTCATGCAGGCAGCAATTAATTGATTTAAAGAGACCTAAATGGAGACTCTTCTAAATTGTGAGCAGTACTGTTGTAAAACAGAAAAAAGCGCCATTAGGCAATAACAGGTCTTAACACACACCCTTGAAGAGCACTGGCAGGGATGACAGCATCTGCTAGCTCCGCCCCCGTCTCTCCCCATTTCCCCCCTTTTAAATCTGCTCTCTTTTTATCATGACAAGGCTGAAGGTTAACGAGAGACGGGATTACCGACGGAGCGGATTGGGCCTTATGTCATCCCCCCAACTGTTTTTTTAAGGCAAGCTGAAAGGGGGATGAACAGAGCAAAAAAACATAGTTAACCTTTTACTGAGTCCCTCGGACGGACCTCATCTGATGAGCACGGCATCGTAACAACGGCATGGACGTGCAACATTCTGCAATGTTGAATTATGGGATTTTTGGGAGTCCTCATTCATTAGCTTGTCTGGCCTATACCATTCCAGGGGGAGTGGGGATGAACCCAAGTTGTGTCCTCACACCCATGCACTCTTGCTAGAGGACTGACGCCACTGGATGGGGGACGTCTCCAAGTGCCTTTGAGCTGCACTGCTCCCGCCTCTGATCAGCCGCTTAGAACATTGTCCTGGAGCTTCTCGTCTGTGTCAAACGTCTCGGGAAAGACTCGAGAAATCACACCACTGGTTAGACAGTGAGTCAAAATGTGCTTTTTATGATGTTGATTATTGTTATTATGATTATTTAATAAAGGGTTGATAAATATAAAGCACTGCCTCTCTGAAAAGTCTTCCATGAGTTTTGACCACAGAATGGTTTAATGGAATTGTTACGTACACTTCCTGGAATACTTTTACATTAGTTGTTCAGTTTTGTATATCTGCACTCATAATTTAATCGAACTATTCTTAACGTAGACCTAGCAGTGTTGTCCCATGTGTGGAATTAGTTTCAGCTAGCTACAAAGGGAAAAATTGGCATCTACCTATAAAAATAAATCTATAAAAAATACACACACACACACACACACACACACACAGAGCGGTGTCGGCAACAGGCTCTCATCTCCCCATGGGCTCCCATTAAGCAGGACCTTCAGTCGGCTTCATTTAGAAGCTCCACAGCATCAAAGCTTTGAAGTGCCTCACTGTTCCAGCCCCCACCCTCACTCCCAAAGTCTCCTCCATCCCTCCACCTCAGCCAGCAGCCCAACCTCCACTCATTTAACTGCTTCACTGCAGTCATGCTCGGCCAGCGTTCTGAAATGTGTTTCTCTAGCCACCTCTGCCATTTTGTGAGGAGCTGATGGGTTTTCTGAATGCTAATGAGAATAACCAATAGGGCTACCCTAACAGACAGCAGTTAATCCCATAGGGTATTGATAGGGGTTTAAAAAATATCTTGAAAGCTAATGCAGAAGAAAGCAGTTGCATAAAAGAACACAACATCGTCCTCGGGCATTTTTTGCAAAAAAAAAATGTAGATTCTACATTCTTTTTCGTTGAATTGCTTACTGCAGTTGTTTGGGCAAATGCTTAAAACAAAGGAGGTTATGTTGTACACGTCTTTACCTGATTAAAGATATGTGACTCCGAAAATTCCTTATGCAGCTTGAAGCCTGAGGACCTGCGCATGCTGCTTTGATCGATGGGTTAACAGTGGAGGACCAGGAAAATGCTGAGCCGTCAGGCTGTTTTCCCCCACCAAACTGTTCAGAACTTTTTCTTTTTCAAAAAATGTTTTTTCCCCTTTGTCGCCTGATCGAAATCTCGGCCCACCAGATTAGAGGATTTCTGCTCCCGACCCCCTGCAACCTTGTAAGTGGGTCTCTCCATCAAACCCGGACCGTGTTTTCCAAAAGGCCTGTTGGCGTTCGAAAGGGGCATGTTCAACTGGCGAATCAGGAAACACCAGAACACATGCTTCATTTATCTTGACCTTCATGTGTGAATCGCAGTCTCCTGTCGTTGGTGTAGTTCAGCGACTGGAGCGCATCACTCTTGTTTTGGGTTGCTCTGTATGACTTAAGTGTTCCCTGATGGAGGTGGGTACTCTATGGCCCGACTGTAGGGTGTGCTCTATGGCTTGACTGTAGCGTGTGCTCTATGGCCCAACTGTAGCGTGTGCTCTATGGCCCAACTGTAGCGTGTGCTCTATGGCCCGACTGTAGCGGGTGCTCTATGGCCCGACTGTAGCATGTGCTCTATGGCCCGACTGTAGCGTGTGCTCTATGGCCTGACTGTAGCATGTGCTCTATGGCCCGACTGTAGCGTGTGCTCTATGGCCTGACTGTAGCAGGTGCTCTATGGCCCGACTGTAGCGTGTGCTCTATGGCCCGACTGTAGCAGGTGCTCTATGGCCCGACTGTAGCAGGTGCTCTATGGCCTGACTGTAGCGTGTGCTCTATGGCCCGACTGTAGCGTGTGCTCTATGGCTTGACTGTAGCGGGTGCTCTATGGCTTGACTGTAGCGTGTGCTCTATGGCTTGACTGTAGCGGGTGCTCTATGGCCCGACTGTAGCGGGTGCTCTATGGCCCGACTGTAGCGGGTGCTCTAGGGCCCGACTGTAGCGGGTTCCTAGTTGCTTCCTTTCTTCTTCTCTTTCATTCTAAACATACAGAATAATTTTTGCTGTATAAAATCCCAACTATTACACACTTGAATACCACCGCACTAAAGCTTTCTCTATAATTTAGAAAGTTCTTCCTGCACTGGTGTCACAGATACTGCAAAGCGTTGATAGTTCTGTGGTTTTTAGTATGTTGTTGTTACATGTTCTCCTGCCATTGTTCTAGTTCATTTATGATACTCTCTTCCCAAGTTAGACAGCTCTCAGGAGTTTCACACAATGTAGTTTCAAAGCTGCTGTATCTGTGGTGTATGAGCAAGTTGAACGGGCAAGGTTGCCTATAGGCATGTGAAGTCATAATTACTTTTGTCTGCTGCCTTTGGGGAGATCCCTGAAGCACAGGTCGGACAGAACCAACTCAAACAGGAGCAGACATTCGCCCTTGGTGGACACCCTACGGTATGCACCTGTGAATTCAACAAAGCATGTTGCACTAACCATAGTCATCTTTCACACAGCACCCAAGATTCCCTAACTACCAAAGATACGAACATTCACTCAATAATTCATATGACCACGCTGACCTTACCTATCGAATACAGATACATACATACTCAATAATTCATACAGGCAGGTGCTTATGTTCACTGTGGTTATAATAAAAGTGCAGACACCCTCAAAACGCACACGGGCCTCCCCCCTTGGAGCTGTCGCCGGCCTGCTGAGGAGTCTCTGGGAAGCCGTCCCAGAGCAGCACTCCTGCCTTGCTGCTCTTTCACAAGGTTCAAAGCCGTTATCTGGGTCAGCGGAGGGGCGGAGAGGAGCTTGGGGGGAGGGGGGTAACCGGAGGGAGGGTTGGTGGGTGGGGGGGGGTTGGTTCCTGCTCCCTGTTGCTGACTGATACTGTCACCTCTTCAGGCTGCAGCAGCTCAGCCAATCCGCTGCTATTTTCCCGCATCATCATTATCAAATTGGAATTTTTGGGATCGGAAGCAAGGACCAAGATGGAGAACTAGAACTCCATCCGAAGGACATGGATGTGGCAAAAAGACCTGGACGCAGGATAATACTTTGAGTAAATGTCAAGCATGAGAGGACTGGATCTAGTGATAAAAAATTTAAATGCTACTATTTGTAAATAAAGTTATTGCAGCACTTTGCTGATGTACCTGAATCTAATGAATTTATTATTAATACTGATAATGGGATAGTTTTGAGAATAATGAGACAATAAAAACAGTATTGTGTCTGTGTCTGGCTACCAAAGGTCTCATCAGGTTCATGGAACTTTGTGAGGTTTGCAGGGTCGCGACTGCCAAATATAATGTGGAAGACTATTGGCAATGGATGCCACAGTCCTGAAAACCGATGTGTGGCTTGAAGGAAGACAGAGCATTGCGTGAATGAGAAGGGGAGAGCAGGAGAGATTGAGGCTTTGATAAAGCCCATGAGGGAGCCTGCATTCTTGATGCTGCCCAGCCGTTGAGTTCTGTAGTTTAGTAACACTGTCAAGACACTATCACACTACCAGTGCCATTTAGACCTCACTGAAATCCACCAAACACACAGAGATACAGACACTTTTTCTTATCAAGATGCCAACACAGAGGTGACTGACTAAATTCTTTGTATTTCAGACTTTATTAAACAATTCAATTACTAGTCTCCATCTGGCTGTTTTAACATTGTTCCAGTCATTGAACGTTTCCCAATATTTCTTTGTCCATTTCTCCCTTCTCTTTCTCTCTAAAACATCATGATTTTCAAACCTGATTGTTCCCGAAAACAGCAATAAATCTGTTTGTCTCCAAACACATCCATCAGTTCTTCAATCTCTCAGGTAGGACAAAAGCAATGCAAGTATTAAGGGAGAAAATGTTATCTTCTCATACTCCCAAATCTCCAAGGCTGCCACAGCTCACTCCCTATGCCGCCCACATTCATCGCACCTCCTCCAGCCCTCAGAGACACGTCCCCCAGCATGAAAATGGGAAGGTAGATGATGGAGGTACACAAATGCTCCGAAGCAGACATCCGGAGCCGAGGTTATGGCGGCTGGAATTCCCGGGAGCTGATGCCTCCGCTCCTGAAGCGAAGGTTTGTGTGCGTGCATGCATCGGGGGGGGGGGCACTCTCCCACGCACATATGCACGAACGCCGCTTTGGGAATCAGGGCGCGCTTGTCACATTTTCCCACGTTCTGGCTGCGTGTGTTAAAATGCTGAATACCCAGTACAGGTGTACTAGCCGATAAGTTAGAAAACCCGGACCATCTGGAAGGTCTCAAGGACTCAGTAGAAACACTGGAAGACAGCAGAATCCAGTGAAGCCTCAGAAAATACAGATGTAATGGACTTCTGCCTTTACAGAAGCAGACAGTAAACAGACAACCTGTTTCAAAATGACAAACGCTGATACTGGCATCATGGGCTTTATGAGCCCCTAAGAGCACAACAGCACTCCAGGAAGCTTGAACACAGCTTCACAGCTTGAGGAGTAATAATGCAGACAGAACAACTAACCACAACATGCAAACATGGCAAAAGGTGATATTTCTGACTCCTACCACTCACGCAACATCTTTGCTGTGCATGAAGTAGAATTAAGCCACTTTCCATGACTATGTCAGCAGACATATTTTGCCGTCTGATGAAATGCAGTTCCGTTTGAAGAACGGTCCTCACCCAAGGAAACATAATCTAGAAGACAAACAAGTCTTATAAAAGAACTTCCCCTCACTGCTCAAAGCCCACCACAAACACACGTCCATGCAAACACGGACCGAGCGCCGCGTTCAGCACTGAAATACATGCGGTGGCCATCTAATGATAATAAACAGCAGAATCCGCTATTTATTTTCAGAGGAGCAGATGAAGGCGTCACTGTAGGTCATGCCTGGATCTTGTGGGAGACTAGACAAACTTCCTTTCATTCTTTTCTTCCGTTGTAATGTCCTGTGAGGAACTCGGCAGTGGATTGTATTCAGCGGGTTTTTATTAGGTGCTTGCACCTGAGAGTACCTACTATGGATGTGTGTGTGTGTGTCTATCTGTCTGGAAGTGTAGGTGTGCGAGACCAAGCTGCCAAAACAACTCACAACAGTAAGTTCTATGAAAGAAGCCATAGAAACTTCTGAAGAACCTGTAGCTCAAGTAGACCAAGCTGCTAATAACCAAGAGGCTGTGGGCTTGATTACGGATTGACTCCTGATTAAAGGGCTTGATTACGGATTGACACCAGACTAAAGTGTGTCCTCCTCCTGCTCCTTTAGGCTGCTCTGCAGAGGAGTGGCTGCCAACCTCTGTGAAGCATGGCGGTGCATTAATGCAGAGCAGATGGAAGCTTTTCTCTTTGTTGTGGACATGAAGCAGGAACTCCTGCAGAAACCTCCAAGCCCCCGGCTGCCGCCATTATCCTCCGTCGTCACGCCGGTCGGCGAGTCACTCTCGAGTCAGAGACCGTGACAGAAGTGCAAGGGCTTCTGGGGCGGCGCCGGCATCACTCGGGATCTCGCCGCTGCTCCGAGTTCTCGCCGGCAGTTGCCATGGAAACAGAGGTGGGTGGCATGGCCGTCACAGAGCTATTAAGCTGCCATAATCATTGTCTGGCATGTGGGTAGGGCCATAAAGGGGGCGTGTGGTTTGGATTTTAGTTTTTTTTTTCACTATGTTCAAAAGCTGGTAGACACAAGCGTTTGTTCTAAGTTAAAATGCTTTGCTCCTCCATCTCAGGGGAAATAGAAAGACAGAAAGAAAGACTGGGCATTGGAAACACCAACATGGAACCCAGACACCCAGGAGAGATTAGCACAGTGAACAAAAGGAAACGGAAGAAACAGCCGAGTAAGCGAAAAACCGAGTCCGTCCAGCAGCATGAGCGACCCTAGCCCAACCTTCAGAGCTGCTTCCCACCTGCCCGACAGTCTTGCAAGTGACATGTTAATATCTTCATATCAAGTTTCATATCAAGTCACATTTATACATGTAATGCTTTTTATGACACAAGTTGTTACAAAACATCCTCTGCTCATCCCAAGCTTTATTACATTAGGTTTAGTCCAAGGAGCCATTCCACAATAGATGTATAATGTGACATGACTTCCAATTCTTGTGACTTGTAACTGTTCCTTTGTGACTGTTCCTTTGTGACTGTTCCTTGTGACTGTTCCTTTGTGTCTGTTCCTTGTGACTGTTTGGGATCTGGACCCATGCACTTGTAAAGCTGCTTTATGATGACATGTGTTGTAAAAAGCGCTATATATATAAATTTGACTGACTTTGACTGTTCCTTTGTGACTGTTCCTTGTGACTGTTCCTTTTTGACTGTTCATGAGTAGCATGTGGCTCGAACTTGTAGAACTGAACTGGTGTTACAATATCTGCCATGACACAAGAGACATGACACTTGTTTCTTTTGGGGGGCTTGGGGGGGGGGGGGGGGGGGGGGGCAATCGTCCACTAGTTTCACTGCCGGCGGCAGACTGCAGCTGCCCCACTAAGTGATGCAAGAGTTTGCAATGCATCGGCCCGAACGTGCACCGCCCCTTGACGGCCCAAAAGTTCCACGCCACTGTAAACAGAAATGCGGTGTGTGTGTCCATATGCCTGAAACCCAAGGTTGGGGAGAAGTGGTGGTGATGGTGGTGGTGTTGGTGTTGGTGGTGGTAGTGGTGGTGGTGGGGATGGTATGGATAGTGGTGATGTTGGTGGTGATGGTAGTGTTGGTGGTTGTGGTGGTGTTGGAGTTGTTGTTGGTGGTGGTGTTGGTGGTGGTGGGGATGGTGTGGATGGTGGTGGTGTTGGTGTTGGTTGTGGTGGTGGTGGGGATGGTATTATCATCACCATCCGTCACCGTGGGCACTTGGGGTAGAGGAGAGGCCATGGACTCCTGGCACAGTGATGAGGGCTGTGGGCTTGGTGTGAATGTCGGGCTGTGGGCCTGTGTGAATCAGAATGTTTTGTGGAACTACGCTTGTGTAAGTGGTAATGAGCGTCAGCCTGATAACGGCCTGGTTAAGATGACGCATTAGAGCCAAAAGTTAAAACAAAACAGAAGTGAAATCTTTAAAATAAGTCCTACGATCTTGGCAATAATATCTTAAATTAGATTTTTTGGTGAAAAAGTTGCTTCAAATGAGTCATATGATAACTGATAGCATGATGTTTGTTTTAAAGCATAATGAACTTAAGCTTCAGTGGAGTAAATGTAATTTTGAAGCATAGTGTCTCAGAGGCCATTCTTTGTCTTTCTAATATTTGCTTGTAAAATTTATGGTAACATAAGAGCTGCCATGTTGCTGAGGTGATGAGTTCAGGAGACAGGTCTCTCCCTCCCCCTCACCCACTGCCTCTCACTCCATCTGTCTCTCATTCACTCTCACTCCCTCTCACTCTCACTCCATCTGTCTCTCATTCACTCTCACTCCCTCTCACTCTCATTCATGCACTCACTCACCACCTCTCTCACTCCATCTCACTCTCATTCACTCACTCACTCACTTCCTCCTCTCACTCGCTCTCAGTCCCGCTCACTCACCGTCTCTCTCACTCTCTCTCACTCCCTCACTCACTCCTTCTCACTCTAATTCACTGCCTCTCACCGCCTCTCTCTTACTCCCTAGCAGTTGTTCCTTTCTTTCTGTCCTTCTGTGGGATGTGTTAATGGGCTACTCTCTCTGATGTTATCTTCACTCTCCCGCTCTATCTGTACTGTCACTGATAAGCTCCGTGAGGATAGAGTGGTTCATTGACTCTGGTGAACAGTCCATTGTGCACTGCGGGAAGCGCTTGACTACACAGAGATCTTATCCCACCCAGACCCCCGCGTTCTTTAACCATATCTGCATATTTCGCGTGGTTGTGAAGAGGCGTCTCTGAGCTGTCCCTGGAACGCCACGCTGTTTTACTTTTATTTTCATGTTTTACCGTTGAGGTTTTATGGGCTCATCTTGAGAAGTGCACGGTGATGTTGATGCTCTGCCAAGACAAGAACAGCAGTGAAGACCTTGTGTCTACTGCCATCTTCTGGTAGGCTGAATACCTGCAACAGCTAGAGATAGATAGATAGATAGATAGATAGATAGATAGATAGATAGATAGATAGATAGATAGATAGATAGATAGATAGATAGATAGATAGATAGATAGATAGATAAAGTGTGTGTGTGTGTGTGTGTGTGTGTGCGCGCGTGTGTGTGTGTGTGTGTGTGTGTGTGTGTACAGCACCACTGGGTATAGCAGAAAAAAATTGAGACCTAAAATATCCTAATTAAATCATTCACTCTAGGGAAGGTAAAGTATCTCCTTTGCAGTTCTGTGGAGATTCAAGACTTCAGGAAACTTGCACTGTGGTTGTCCCTGTCCCTGTCCCTGTTATACTGGATTTTCACAAAATGATTCCAGACAAACATAATTTCCCTAATTTCTCATCAAAAGATAACTAAAGCAGACTTTCTTTTATCTCTGAATATTTCCATTAATGCCAGTTTGTTCATGACATATGAATCTTTAAGATTAACTTTTGAAGATTAATGAAATAGCATAAACTGAACAAAATGCATTTAATCTCTGATTAGGACTGATAATTAAAATCGTGTGTGTGTGTGTGTGTGCGTGTTTCATTAGTAATGGCTTTATATGGCAAAACTTTGCAAGGTGAATAACTGTAAACACGAAAATAGAATAATAGTGACATCTGCTGGCATATTCATGACAAAGCCGATTTTCTTTGACTGTGACTGTGAACGTGATCCCTAAAGCTTCAATAAACTCTATGCCATTCTGTGAATGTATTCATTATTTGTTTAAACGCGTATTTCTTTCATCATAAACTGCAAACCAGAGAAATGTATGGTTTCAAATGATCATAACAATATAAACATTTTCTAAATATATAAGTAGAATATGTGAAACATTACACCAAGAAAAGGGGAAAGCTCAGTAAATTAACAATGTTTAACAACCAATGGCCTCGCAGATCTATAAAAGCTGAAATAACTGCATTAAAATGTTTTAACTGTAGGACTTTTTCAATCACGTGGCACTGATTTACAGAGCCAAAACACTTTCAGCGGACTGATCAACAATACAACCAATACAGAATAATCTAATAATATATAAACACGACATACATAAAGGAGCAAAATAGGCGCTATGTCTGGTTGTATTTTGTTGGCCACCGCCCTCTGCAAGATCTCAGGTAAAATGCATCTGGCACCACGGGTTTTATTTCTAGAAATATGGCAGGTCTTGTCACTAATTTATAATTATTTTCTACATTAATATTACTACTAATATTAGTAGTAGTAACATTACCTTGTATGCTAAGGGTATTCTAAGTTCATCTCTCTGTAACTACTTACATACCTACATATGAATGTACAATCCATTAATATTTATAAGCACTGTTGCATTAAAGTAAAAGTGAAAGACTGAAAATCATTCAAGCACTTTAAGTTGCTAGGCATCAACGCTTCTTGAAGAGGTGAGCTTTTAGTCTACGTCTGAACTCAGCAACGTCTCAGCCATCCAGACAGGTGGTGGGTGTTTGTTCCATTCCTCTGTGTGGTTTATCTTAGTTGCCAAGATTCCCTGTCCATCAAAGACTTCAATATAGATAGTCCATCCATCCTCAATCAATTAACATTCGCTTATCCGGGTCCTGGGCGAGGGGGCAGTAGCCTAAGTAAAGAAGCCCAGGTTTCCTTCTCCCAAGTCACCTCTTCCAGCTCTTCTGGTGGGGATACCAAGGCGTTTCTAGGTCAGCCGAGATCTATAATCTCTCCAGCGTGTCCTGGGTCTTCCCCTGGGTCTCCTCCCAGTTGGACATGCCCGGAGCACCTCACCAGGGAGGTGCCCAGGGGGCATCCGGGCCAGATGCCTGAACCACCTAAACTGGATCCTCTCTACATGGAGGAGCAGCAGCTCTACTACGAGTCTTTCCCAGATGACCGAACTCCTCATCTCTAAGGGAGAGCCTGACACCCTGGGGAGGAAACTCATTTCAGCCACTTGTATTCGCAATCTCCTTTTTTCAGTCACTCCCCTGAGCTCTTTCATACATCTTATGTTGAATTTCATCATGCTATCAAATACCTCAATTCTTATTCGGTAAAAATAGAATATTAAGAAGTTAGGGACTTCTGCAATTCTCTCTCTCCCTCCTCTCTCTACCTCTCCCTGGAGTTTTCTCTTTTTTGGTAGAGGGCAAACTTTTACTTCAGTTTTAATATTATTGCTGCATGTTTACATAACATTAGGCGGTGGAAGGAATACTTCGAGGATCTTCTCAATCCCACCACCACGTCTTCCATAGAGGAAGCAGAACCAGAGGACTCGGACGGGGGTTTGCCCATCACTAGGGCTGAGGTGACCAGGGTAGTTGTGAAACTCCTTGGTGCCAAGGCACCGGGGTGGATGAGATCCGTCCTGAGTTCCTTAAGGCTCTGGATGTTGTGGGACGGTCTTGGTTGACACGTCTTTGCAACATCGCGTGTACATCGGGGGCAGTGCCTCTGGATTGGCAAAGTCAGACTGGTTTCCGGTGGGAGTTGGACTCCGCCAAGGCTGCCCTTTGTCACCGATTCTGTTCATAACTTTTATGGACAGAATTTCTCGGCGTAAGCCAAGTGGTGGAGGGGGTTAGGTTGGGTGGCCTCAGGATTCCACGCCTTCTCTTTGCAGATGATGTGGTCCTGTTGGCATCATCGGGCCGAGACCTACTCGCTGGATCAGTTTGCAGCCGAGTGCGAGATGGCTGGGATGAGAATCAGCACCTCTAAAACTGAGACCATGGTACTCAGTCGGACAAGGGTGGAGTGCCCTCTCTGGGTCGGGAGTGAGTCCTTGCCTCAAGTGGAGGAGTTTAAGTATCTCGGGTTCTTGTTCACGAGTGAGGGAAGGATGGAGCGAGAGATTGACAGGCGGATCGGTGCTGCGGCTGCAGTATTGCGGTCGCTGTACCGACCGTTGTGGTGAGAGAGCTGAGCCGAAGGCAAAGCTCTCAATTTACTGGTCAATCTACGTTCCGACTCTTACCTATGGTCACGAGCTTTGGGTAGTGACCGAAAGAATGAGATCGCGAATACAAGCGGCCGAAATGAGTTTTCTTCGCAGGGTGTCTGGGCTCTCCCTTAGAGATAAGGTACGGAGCACAGTCATCCGGGAGGGGCTCGAGTAGAGTCGCTGCTCCTCCACGTAGAGAGGAGCCAGCTGAGGTGGTTCGGGCATCTGGTTCGGATGCCACCTGGGCGCCTGCCTAGGGAGGCGCTCTGGGCATGTCCAACTGGGAGGAGACCCCGGGGAAGACCCAGGACACGCTGGAGAGATTATATCTCTCGGCTGTCCTGGGAACGCCTTGGTATCCCCCCCCAGAAGAGCTGGAAGAGGTGGCTGGGGGAGAGGGAAACCTGGGCCTCTTTGCTTAGGCTACTGCCCCCGCGACCCGGACCCGGATAAGCGGAAGAAAATGGATGGATGAATGGATGGATGGTTTACATAACATTGTTTACCATTACTTTTATATTTTCTCACGGGACAGAAAAAATCAAGAGAAGCGCCAACAGAACAGCTGAAGGTGCTTTGAGGAATGTGCTATAATGGGAAATTAATGTTACCTGTGAAATAAAAAAATATAAAAACAATAAGCAAACACTGCAGTGAATCAACATGCCACACGATAAAATCCCAGAGTGGCTCATAAACCCCATCCCCCATTCACTCTGTGACCTGAACTGTCTGAAAGCTGAGACTATTTACAGCTGTGAAACATATTCGAAGTACAGCCAAAAACTCACTTTTCAATTTTTCAAATGATATGTCATTTTTCAAATGATAAGTCCAACCAGCATGTCCAGTTTGTGGACTGGAAGTGCTTCGAGGATCTTTAAGCAACCATGGCCTAAGAAACAACACCAGCGATAACAGGAGCCCGGGGCGTGAATGGCAATATGCCTCATGCTGCTCTCGCCATCTTGTGGCATGTTGGACGTGCTGGGTGACAAGCTTGCTAATGGCACTGGTGTCCATGAAGAGTTATTTAAACCCTGCCACACTGACTCTGATGAACACCTAGCCCCAATGCCGTTGTGCTGGACAGATCATGTATGAAGGAAGTCATCACATTTCATGTATCAGAATAACATTGTTGGCACATGAACTGCTGGCAACAACTGGAGAGTGGTAACCAGCAGGCAGAGGTGAATTCTCTGGGAATGAAGGGGTTCTGTGTGAATACAGGATAGGTATCAAGCTTATGGACAAGTGGGGCTTCCCGTTTATGTTGGGAGCCCTAAAGTAAAATGGCGTCATGGACAGCAATAACAAACCCTCATATAAGTCAGAAATAACAAAGCCTCAAAAGCAAGTCAAGTAGCCCTTTAGAGTGTAGTGCAGTACACTGTGACATTACATTACTTCTCTTATGGGCCTGAAGTGCAAGACAGTGAACATACAAACATGGACAGACAGGACATAGATATCCTGCAATACTGTGTTTACAGGACAAACTGTAGACATGGTGCAATCTGAATAAGAAGCATCAGTCTGGAAAATAGTTGGATTGGTATAGAATGGGCAGGGGAGCCTAAATAAAAACACTTTTACAAGACAACAGAACATTACATTATCCAGGCTGATGACTACACAACCCAAAAGGGAAGGATCATAAACACTGATGGATACACCAGATTACACCACCAATTTGATGGCTTTTAATTCCCACAACTCAACACCCCATTCAAACGTGCATAAAGACATCCACGACGTCGCTTAAGTGGTATCCTTATAGTCCAGACCAAACTCCATCAATGCTTAAAATCCTTGAAAAGGATAATCCATCACAAAAGATCATTTGTCAGGTCAGAAGAACTGGAACACTGTGATGCTGCTGTATCCCCTGTATGTCTCAGAATAGTTCTCTCTCTATATATCTCTTGTTTGCATTCTGCACTTCCAATAAGAAAACACTTAGTCCATGTTCATTTGCAAGATGGGCCAATTGGTCACATGTGTAGCAATATTGATTGATTACGAATAATTATAAGGGGCACCACCCTGAAATTTCAGGGAAATATGTATGGTTATAACTGGAATAGATGAAATTATGATATATCAGTCTCATTACCGAAGGTGAAGCTCAGAGTCTGCGCAGTGACCCAATACCACTGGTTGAAATATATTTGCCACAGTAATTGAGTTAATGAACAAATGCAGATTTTATTGATTAATAGATATCAACAATTTAACATTATAATGCAAATGACGCATAAGGTCAAAAACTTGGTTTAGGTTCAGAGAGTTAATTCAATTCAATTTTATTTATATAGCGCTTTTTACAACACATGTTGTCACAAAGCAGCTTTACAAATTGCATGGGTCCAGATCCATATTGAGCAAGCCAAAGGTGACAGTGGCAAGGAAAAACTCCCTAAGATGGTGGGGATATAAGAAGAAACCTTGGGAGGACCAAGACTCGAAAGGGAACCCATCCTCCATTGGGCGGCCCGCTAGCAGATGTCCGCATTCACAGTTCAGGTATAGTCCAGATATAGTCCTGTAGTTATGATTCTAATTCCAGGCCGAGTAGTCACAGTCCCTTCAGAGTAGATGATGAGCCTCAGGTGGGAGTTGGCATCAGCGTGTCCTCTTGCGACAATGGCACATCCAACCACGGCATCGGCCATTCCACTGGCAAGCCAGACCATCTCCTAGATGCTTGTATGAGGTGGGTAACGGGAAAGGCTCGTCTCTCCTTGTCCTGGTGTTTCTCGTATTAATCAAGCTACTAACTGAATCAGAGGAAGGACAAATCAAGTGAAGTTAAACTAAATATGAAACAGAAAACTTAGAAGTAACAATAACTAGATTACATTACAGTACACTAATAAGAATAAAATTATATTAGTCTCATAAGTGAATAACATGGTAAACAGGGGAAATATGAACAATATTTCAATATCAATATCAATATATATGCATTAGTATGGAACACAGTTCACATAATGATTTCAATAATAATGAGACTGGATTTAATCTTTAAGTTCAAACATCAGTCCTGATAGCACAGTGTAGAATTGTCTAGTTAGGTTCCAGAAACTGAATATTGCTGGCTCCATGATCAGATAATCGTGTATTCTTTATCTATAATTTATCCTTTTCTTTATTAGAATAATTCCAAGTTTGGTGTCTTTGGAATGGTCTTGAAGAGCTGCTTCCTCTAAAAGGGTTTAGAATCCAGTACCTATCCTAGAATATAGAGTTATGAGAATCATGATAAATTCTGGCATTCTTGGATATAGGTCTGTTTGCACATTCCAAATGTGATGCTTCCTGGTTAGGAATGCATTAGATAAACAAGAGGCCATAAATGGGTTCCTCTGCCTTGGTGGAAGCCATAATTCCTCAGACTAGGTCCTGGCAAATCTGATAAGAAGGGTTTCCTCACTCCTGGGGTCGTAAACTTTGGGTCCCCAGCAGAGGGGCTGAAAGAAACCTTTTCTTAGCAATTTTCACTTCATGCTGCAGGAACCTTAAAGGACCAGAGATGGTTAGTTTCAAACTTTGTGAGGCAATGCACTTCCTGTGATTATGACAGTAGGCCCTCAGGGCAAGAAATTGGAAAATATTTTGCTTCTTCACGCTACACATGTGACATTCAGTGCTCGGGAAGAGGGATGGCTCCTAAGCCCCCAAAACCACACGCCCTTCTCAGGAAAGTAGGCGTCCATCTGTCACCACCGGGGGGAGCCCACGAGCCAGAACTCAACGCAATCAGCAGTGATGACCTCCACCGGTCTTCCTTGCTTCATAAGGAAGACAGAGGCAGAGCCTCACTTGCTGACTTGTTTGTAGTTGTTGCTGCTAACGTTCAGCCTTTGTCTCACCACCCTGTCGCTATCTCCGTTTGAAGCTTGTACGCTTTACCCTGTCTGTTCGAGTGTTCTCACTTCTGCGCCGTTCTCTTTGGCTTACCTCAAGTTTTCCCGTGCTTTCTCCTTCTCTATCGGGGTTATCAGTTGGGTTGGGAAATTCCCTTTTGTTACTTAACTCGTTAGCGAGAGAGCCAGCTTTTCCCCTGGCGTCCTTTGTTGGTTTACTCGAGTTATTTTGGGAAGTTTTTTGTTTTACTTATAACTCGAGTCAGAGAGCCATTTACGTCCCCTGATGTCCTTAGTTTGTTTTCCCTATTTTTCGCGTTGAATATTTTCCGCGAGTTTATTTTTCTTTCCCGTTTTGCCTTATTGTGGGTTTACTTAAACAGTGTGTTTCTGCCCTCGCTGGTGTTTTCTTGCACGGAGGTATTTTGTTTTCTCGTTTTCTGCGCAGACTGGCACTTGGTTTCGCTTACCGTTAAAACTCCGCGGAGAGTTTTGCGTCCGAGATCCCCCGCCCTTACAAAGATGGGCAGAGGAACTTTCCGACTGCTGCAGCCGTGTGATCTGCACTGTCGGACACCCTAGAAAATCTTGATCACTGCATATTAAACTCCCCCTCTACCTGTCTGTCCTTTGCCCATTACAGCTGCACCATCTTTTGTTGCTGTAGTAACTTAAGGGAAACCATCACTTTAGGTTCTGTTATACCACCACTCATGTGAAAAGGGATGTTGCAATAGTTCCAGAAGCCAAAATTAACATTGTTGTGAACCATAATGCCTACAGAGATCACAGTGGAATGGTTGTCTATTACTACCTGGAATTACAAAAAGTTACAGTAGGGGGAAGAGCAATTTTATAAAAATCCCAAGCTTTGGAATAACCTTCAAGTCAGTGTTCTCTCTTTTTTAGATTGAATGTTTCTATTTGAAAACATAAACCTGAAACTAGAACTGTACAGCCCCAATGTCCTAATCAGTTTAATCAGTAATGGCTCAGGGCAGGTGGGTAATTACCTCATGTTACTTGAAAATTATACAGCATCCTGGAGGGGATGTTCCTCCTGATATGCCAGCAAATGAGCCTCTGAGTTAGCTGCAAAAGTTATATTTTCAATTGAGTTTAGACCCAACAGTTATTATAAAAGTTTTTCTATTAAAGATTTTAACTCTTTTTTTTCAGTACATGCTGTGGTCAATTGAAATGAAAAGAAAAATTCATGCATGGATATAAAAAAAACATGTAAGAATGTTTCCATGTATTAGGTGAGTGGCATCAGTAATCATGGATGAGATCTCTGCATCTTTCACTTTGGTAAAAAAAAAGTCAGTATATGTATTGTATACAGGACAACAAGCTGCAAGTTGTTGGGACTCCTTCAAGAATATCAGGCCCCACCATAGGCCTTCATGTTGAAAATGGTATTAGTTTCTGAGAAATATTAGTTCCAACATAAAGCAAGGGCCCCAACATAAGGTAATGATCTGCCCACAGAGTAAAAGTGATGTTAATCAGAAATAAGGTGGCGTTGTAAAATACTTTGTTGGCATTACATCTGATTCCACTGTGTAGTCTTTAAAGGTAAAAAATAATTTAAAAAAGACAACATAAACAAGTTCAAAGATGAACTTTAAACAAATGTTTGTTCTTTTGAACTTTTAAATTAAAACCATGAGTCATGAGATGTTTTGAAAAGGTACTTCAAATAAAAAACATTGGTTTCAGACTGGTTTCAAAAGGAGTTTGAGAGGACCTTCCTGTCCATAATAAGTGAGTAATAGCATTGTAGCAGTGGCAGTCCATGATGTTGGCATAATGCCAGAAAGCTGAGCTAATACTGTGAATCTGATTTTTTCAAGTTATCCTAAGAGTTTAAAATGAAAATCAAAGCATTATAGAAAGATGTACTTCCGATTGCTCTCAGTGTAGCTCAGTTTGAAAGGTGCAGAGTCCACTGCTTCCTAGAGGTGTGATGAGGAACTCGAATGGCTTGACTAATTAAACAGCTATTTCAGAATGAAAGTAGAAAGTAGAAAGTAGAATTGACTGCAGCTATGTCAGAGCAAGAGGGTTCCTTCCACACGGAGCAAAAAAAATGCTCTTAGAAGCAACACTAGTGCACATTCCATTAGGTTTAAAAAATATAGAAACAAATAAAAAACACAAGCTCTCTACTCTACCACTCCATGTTTCCTTAATTAGACCAGGAAATGTGTACTGAAACCCAGGATTTGGACGAATGTACATCATAATGAAATCCTCCCTGATTGGAGTATGTGTCAAGACCCTTGCCTTGCACTTTACATAGCAAAGGTGTGCACAGGTGTGTCTGCATGAGTCCAAAAGAGCTGGAGTGAATGTTAGACGTACACATGATATTCACAAGCATTTATTAGTGATTAGATTTCCTGGGTCAAAGCAGTGGTTAAACAACTTTTCAATCTCGTTTTGTTCAGTGTGGAGGGAGCTCTGTTGAATGAGACAGCTTGGTGAAATGTTTTATATTAAACACAAGACAAAAAAATGAGCCATTTAAACAGCTTTAAACAAAAGAAGATAAACAGCTCTTTAGCTTTGTCTTAGGAAGGGAAGACAAGAATGTCTTAAATGTAAATGTACATTTATAAGTATTATATACAGTATAAGTACTTGCTCACACATACACACACAAATCAGAAATATACGAATATGTATGACTTTTTATATTTTTATATTGTTACATTAGTTTCTAATAACAAATAAATTCTAAACATTAAGCTTAAACAATTTTTTAATTTCGTGTATAGGCTAATCATGGTAGAAGCATTTTCTGTACGTCCACAAGATGGCCTCCTAAACACACGAGATAAGACCACAACCTTAGAGTATAATGAGAAGTGGGCGGAAGGAAAAGCTTTTAAGACTCAAGTTCCTCATCTTGATTAGGCCTTTATCCGTGACAAGAAAATATGTAAGCCTACGTCGTTTAGCACAAAGAAACAAACAAGCAAGCAAATAAATACTAAGCCAACGTAAATGTTTGCAAACATACAAACGTCCGGCATCTAGCGAATAATTTAATTCAATTTGTGGACGTGGCTAGACTATTAATAAACAACTAAGAACCGCGCCTCTACAGATTTTCCTTTGCCCTTGCGCTACTGCGATCTTGCTTCGACTCTTTTTAGCCTCTTTGCTTCACGTGCACTTGTTATACACAATATATCCTTAGGGAGGCGCAGGTGTTATAGTTTTCTTCAAAAGGATATGATGGCTTTACAGTTAGAAGATCTGTTTTACAGTATTGTTCTACAAATTGTATTATTTGCACATGTATTATGATAACGTGTTTCGCAACAATGTCACTTGTAAACAGGCGCAATATCACAGTTGTTTTAACAGAATGTCTCTGATGCGAAGATAATTCATACTTGATGGAAATTTTCAATTTCAATCTATTATATAAGCGGTGTTGTTTCTACCGCTTTAAGTGTTCACATTTTATTGTAGGCATTAGCTATTTTTATTTTTCAGATGTTTAGACTTGAATCTTTCTGAAACAACGACTTCTTGTCCACTTAGAAGCCTACTATGAGGTCTTGGTATTTAAATAATTAAACAATCCCTCTTGTGAGTTATATACTGTAAAATTGTTTTTTTATTGCAAGGAACATAAAGCCTCTTTGCATAATTTCCTGGCAAACGATGCAAATTTACGTCTTGCATTAAGTTAAAATGATAAGCAACAATATAATCAATAACTTATTAGACTATATTCAAGACATATTTGACTTTTACGTACTGCGTATTTGTGATTTAAATATTGAGAGGCTTTGTTTTGTTTAGAATATTTATTTTTGATTTGTTTTTTATGGTTGCGACATTGTTATTGGTCTATGGGTTAAAATCGAATGGGTTAAAATCTAGAAATGTTTAGACCATATTGCGTCATAAGCAAACAAAAACTACAAATCGGTAGCCTATCACACGCGCACAATAGAGACAGGTTAGGGACCTTCAGCGAAATCGTTAAATGTATTTCAATGTTTCCCTCGTTCTACTTGGAGGAGAAGCCTATTTCGACATTTTGCTAACTAATCGGACGCTTTTTATCAGTGGAAAAAATTTAACTCGTTATTTGCTCGAGCTATTTAACCTTTTTTTATGGTTTTGTTGTCTGTTTTGACCTCTTACTATTTTTATTCTTTGATACATGAATAGTAGCTATTCAGTTATTCGTTTCAGTGACTGCCGTCACAGTACATTATGTATAGCCTGCTGTTGAAAATCAAAGCAACACATTTAGTCAGTATGCTTACTGGAAGACTGGCTACTGTGAACTCACGGGGCATGGTTACAAAAGTGGGAACCGAGATTTTGTAAAAACTGAACCCTTTGTATACATTCAGGACACATCGGCGCTCACCCTTCGCTTTAATTGAGTGGCGGGTGGAAGCGCGAGCCGGTTTACACCTTATTCGTCCGTTCTGCATGGGCCCCAAGACCTAGGAGTGCGATTGACCTTAGACACCGTTTTAAAATGCAAACTGTTGTATCTGGCGTTAATATTAGCTAAAGGAAACGGAATATTATACTAAAACACCCTTTGGGCGCAGCAAAACCATTAAAGAATCGGGGTTAAAGTGATGCTCTGAATCGCGAGCTCCCCATGACATCAGTTGTTACTTGTTAAAACCCATGAGGCGAAGCTTTCGACTACGTTTCCAGAAAGGCAGGCCTATAGTGGTTATTGCTTTCATAGTCTTAATTTTTAAAGGCGTATGTTTATCAAATAATTTCGCCCATAACCATACTCCAGAGCTTGTATACTACACCCACTCGCTCACCTTCAGAGCATCTCGTGTAGTGTTAATTAAACAACCCGCGCTCCATGCAGCTGAGCTATGCGGAACAGGACAATATTTCAAACCGCCCATAACGAAATTAAAATAGTTGCAGCTTCGATTTTTACATGATTTTGGGGACATTTAGAGAAAGGCGTGGGTGTTACATTCAATAATACGAGATGCTTTTCGTTGGTACATTCATCATCCCATTACTGTACCCAATTCGGCCCCAATACATGAAGGACAAAATGAATTACCGACGTTAAGTCGTCAATAAAGTCATTTCAGTAAATGGTGTCTCCGATGACTTCGGCATTATTCAGGAGGCTTTATCAGCACTGGGGAAATTACGTCGCTTCTCCGTACCTCGTGTAATACGGCCCTGCTTACCTTGATAAAGCGCCCTGCCAGCGGGTAGTGACAGTGCCTTTGACCGCCTTTTATTCGCTTGCCTGTGATGAACGCCAAGCTGATCAGGCGGAATGAACGCTAATTAAAACCTATAAATTATCTTTTGCAGTCCCTCTCAAGACGTCGCATGCACCCGAGATAAGAGCCGGAGTACTAATTTACCGCCTGAAAAGGAGCACGTCTTACAATGGCTACTTGGCTTAAATAGCATATTGATAGTGTCCTAATTAGAAATTTATTAAGTACCCACTCGAGCTTTTCGAATAAAGATTTCAAACCCAGCCTGTTTTATAAGAATAAGTGCTACATACACTAAAGTTCCGTTTTTGAGAAGGCCTAATTATGATTGTTTGCGTGCGCTCGGTTGCATTTTTTCTGCGACATCCGTGGCTAATATTTTAAGAACCTAATTGAGAACGTTGATGTGGAGTCAGTGTAAGATTTTGTTGTAATAGATTGCAGGGCTTGTTGATAAATGGACTAAATGTGTAATGTGAGTAGGAGTATGAGTATTACATGATTTTAGACACCTTGAATTTCACTTTTTGACTGGCGCTTATTAGTAAGTAAGTAAATAAATAATCAAACACATTTTACTATAAATTTTCTATTTTTTGGTAGAACGAGTTTGCAAAAGTACCTTTTTGTGAAAAAAGAACCGCTAATAAATAGTCAAAACAATTTATTATTTGTGATCCCCATGGGATTTAAGGCTATTGTTAATAGAATAGTCTGAGGCATAGAATACTATGATTAAAATCAAACAAGCGTATAATGCAACTTCATACACTGTAACAATGTAAAAAAACAATTCAGACGAAAGAAATATTAAACTTAAAACAGTGGCTAATTATTATTACTACTATCATTATTACACTACATTCTTCTTCGTTTGTTTATTATTATTATTTTTAGCAATACAATCAGCAGCAATAACAGTTCTAATAATAGTGATGAGGTTACTCCAAGATAATGATATACCAGCATGCGTGTATCCTACAGGCTAGTATTCTATCAGACACCGGTCAATATCAATCGCTGTAAGAGCCACTTCTCTGTATTTGCGATCCGAGCTCCTCACACGCATTCAGCGACCACCTGAAATATTAAATCATTTGGTTGCGGCATCTTATCATCATTGTTATGCGCTTCTACAAATGCAGAAACACCTAGTGCTTACTGGAGTGGATTAAGTATGCACCAGCACATCAGATATTTAAAATCCATCCTTTCTTTATTTGCAGAAAATTGTAAAATTCGATTGGACGTTCTTTCTTGTGACAGTGAGGAGATTCTTACCCTATTGGTCCATTGCACGTGTGTCCCGCTCACGTGCTTCCGGTTGAAGAAAAAAAGTATGCGAGGAGGAAAGCGATTTTAGAAAGAGTTTAGGAAGCGCGAGCTGTCATACGGGGGAGCGAGGCTGGGACTGCGGAGCATCACGCGATGTATTGTCTGACGTGAATAACGCGTGCGTTTTGATACTTGAAACGCTTTGACTCCGAAGCATTTCGATGGTGTGACGGTCCTATTTGAAGGTATTTGATATACCTTTTATTGCTATATTACAGAACGCAGTCATTTTGTCATTGACCGGATAAAGTTCTTGGCAACAAGTGGAATTTTGGCGTGGAAAGCTCGATCCAGCTGTCCTAGCTATGGAGGAGCAAAAGGATCAAAATAGTCGTGATTCGACTGAGGGAGACAGCGTCTCGCTTTCTCCTAACGTACCGTCCCCTCCGATTTTACCTCACCAGGCAGCGCCGCAAGTCCACAGAACCACGAACTTTTTTATCGACAATATTCTGCGGCCGGACTTCGGCTGTAAGAAAGATCCTGGGACTAGGGAGCGTGCTCAGACCTCGGGCAGAGAAAACGTTAACCCTTTAATAATAAGGCCCTCTCACACAAGCAGCCTCTGCCAGGATTCAAACTGCAGTAGTGACAGCACTTCTTCGTCTTCGTCGTCTTCGCCGTCATCTAAGACGACGTCTGCAAAGCTAGTCGAAGGAAATGGAACTACCACGTCGAAGTACGGGGAAAACACGTCTATAATGGTGGTGAACGCTAACGGAGGGACTCCGCCAAGTAAAGAATCGTCGCAGCCTTTACTGTGGCCTGCATGGGTATACTGTACCAGATATTCTGACAGACCCTCATCTGGTAAGGCTCTAGTTTCCTGTGTTTGTGGATTACATTCAGTTCAGAGACCTGAATTTGCTTTAAAAATAGTTCTTCACCAAGTGTTTTATTTTTCTATTTGACATTTAGCCTCTTTTTACGCATTTAAGTGCCCGACGTGAACCTTAAAAGCATGCCTCTAGACGTAATTTTAGATTTATTTTACGAGGTGTTCTTAAAGGTTTGTAATAATATCCCACCACTGTAACACTACCTCCAGCAGGACCAAATAATAATAATAATAATAATAATAATAATAATAATAATAATAATAATAATTTTATATATTGTTGAAGTGAAAAAAATCTTGAGGCTCAAATTTATCATTACTTACTTGTGGGTATTTCCCTTTAATCCTTACACTACCCCACTGTTATTTTTCTTTCTTTGTGTAAATATGTAAACTTACAATAAAACACAAGCTAGACCCTAAATTCAGTTATATACTGACCACAGTCCATCAGTTATGTGAACTTTAACCGTTGGTTAAAACTGCGAGGAACTGCTAAACGCTTTTTCGTGTACATGTAACCTTTAGTGTTCAGCTAACGTGAATCTCTGAATTGCATAGGAATTATAGCTCATCTTGAATGATGTAGAACTATGGAATGGATTTTTCTGTCGCTTCCTTTACTGGATGTAAATGCATTCTTACGTCCGCCGCACCTGACACTGTGGACGGTTTGAAAAGATGCTTTGATTGACCTCAGTGATTGACTTACTGATTGAGCTATCACCGACTTACTGATGGAGTCTCGTCTTCTGCGTTTGGCCAGCATGTGTGGTTGGTTACTGTGAAAATGCTAATGCGGGTTTTAACGAATAAGGAAATCCAGATCTTCATCAAACTCGTATTGGCAATATAAATTGTCGGCTTTGCACTTTGAGTGGATAAAGGTGACCTTGTGCACATAAATACAGATTTCATCAAAATGTGCAGTATTTTCAATGATAAATGATAATGTAGTCGACACCACAAACCCTGAGAAGTGCGGGAACTTCACCAAATCAAATACGAGGTGCTGTATGAATGAACGCACGTTTGGCATCGGCGGTCAGCAGTCACTTCGGCCGTCCTGTTTTTGAGTATTATTTAATATCGTTGAACCTGGAGGCTAATAAGAATGACAACATCATCAACAACAGCAACATATTGTGAGCAGATACCGGCAGGCCCGTCGCAGTTTTGACATGATATTAAAAGAAGATACCTTGTAGCTGAAATAACGGATAAAGAAATAGACGCATAAACATAAACTCATACAATATAATAATGCATACAATATAACTACGCACATAGTATAATAACGCATGCAGTATAATAACGCATACGATGTCTAGTTGTGTAGTCTGCTTCAGTATTCAGTATGTTGAATTCCCAAGGACTGTCTAATGTTTTTTTTCCAATTTGTTAACGTGGCTCGGTGCCGTATGGGGGTTTAACCGTTCATGAGCATTCTCGGTTATCACTATGTGATTTAAATGAGAAGCCTGTTCTTACGTAAAGGCACTTCGCCGACCTACGGGAACTCTGTCGTTGCTCTGTGTTTGCGAACTAAACTTGGAGTCGGAGGCAGAGGCCTACGAGCTCGCGTTAGCTGAAGCTTGTCCTCGCACGACCAGCATGACGTGGGATTGCCTGTATATCTGTCTAAGACAATATGGACTACCTAGGGTTCTGTGTGGGCTCTTCAATGAAATTCGCAGTTGCGCGCAGTTGTTGTTTAGAACAGAAGTGCCACTACTTTTGTTTTAGTGGGGTTATCTCATATGTCGATTCCCACAATCTCTATTTAATTTATTAATTGCACATGATTTTAACTGGTATATTCCGCTCTGTATAAATAATTGTATCAGATGAAGAAATAGTCCGTGTATTACATATGCGTTTTCCGCATATAAAAAAGAATGAATGGAGAGGTGCATAGATTATCACATTCTTAAAGGCTTTAATCCTTGATTTCACCTAAACACAATAATTCTGTAGACAGCAATGAATAGAATGGCGCGAGTCATCTTGGATTTAACTAGAGAATCCGGGCGTCAAAAGAAAGGATCTGTTGAATAGAAGGGAAAAAATCTGAGCAACAGTCGAACGCTTTAAGCCGTGTAGGCCTACATCTCCATCATATCACAGTCATATTTACTGCTTTTGATCGAATTCGTATCAACTGAAGGTTTGAAATGTTGACAGGGCTGCATGATATTTATGTCTTCGTTTTATTGTTGTTTCCACACCAGGCCCAAGGACACGAAAACTGAAAAAGAAGAAAGGCGACAAAGAAGACAAGCGACCGAGAACCGCTTTTACGGCTGAACAGCTGCAGAGACTTAAATCCGAGTTTCAGGCGAATCGGTACATTACGGAGCAAAGGAGGCAATCACTGGCCCAAGAACTCAACCTCAATGAGTCTCAAATAAAAATCTGGTTCCAGAACAAGAGGGCAAAAATTAAAAAAGCCAGCGGCTATAAGAATGGTCTCGCGCTCCAGCTCATGGCCCAGGGACTCTACAACCATTCCACGACCACAATTCAAGACGACAAGGATGACAGCGAGTAATAACGGCCTCATTTCTTCACACACACAAAAATGGCTACAGACGCTGACCCAAAGCGACTTGGTTTTTCATATCTTTTGTGAGACAAATGTATGGAGAATTCTCGATTCGAAGACTCCCTATTTAAACAAATCTATCTAGGCTACAATATATGGACACACATCTAAATACGAACACTATGAAGATTTATATATAGCCAAAACTGTAAGATGTATATATTTAAATTCAGGTAGGGGGGTATCTGTACTTCTCCTTACTTGCTGGACATTTTTATCGTTTCTTCTCCCTCCCGATGTGGTCGCTCTCTTTCCCCGAAGGCCCAGTTGTCAGATTCCTTAGCGTTTTGTGATAACCCTTTCTCTAAAATCCCCTATCTCACAGTTCTAAACACGCGTGACTGAACCGACGCTTCAAGCCAAAGATTTTAATATGTTTAGAGATTATGTTGTCTGAAATAAAAAAGGTAGAACGTGCCATTGTTTTTTTCCTTGCACATCACTTTAGGCTTAGCTGAAGTATATCGGATCTTTTGGCTGAAATGTAACATCCCCTTTAAGATTCCACCAAGTCTAAATTTTATATCTAAAAAGTTCTTAAGTGTAAAATGTAACACTTAAGATCTAAATGTTAAACTCTAGTCGTCTTTTTTTCAGTCACCATTAAATTATATGATGACTTGAAATGTTACGTTCCCAATAAGACACCACGTAATTAGATAGATTCTTTCATGGTTAAAAAAATATTTATTCGGTCAGCGGACCGTTGTTAAGGACGTATCTTATAACCGAAACTGAACAATTATATAGCGTATAGTCGAAACTTTAGGGCTTAAATATCTTTCTGGATAAAATGGGATCAATTCGTTTAGGGACAGTTATTTTTATGTATGTTTCAGACACGCATTTCAATGGATTCCCTTTCCTGCAAATATTCCATGCTTTTAGTAAGTCTGTACTTTTTGTCTTAGCATAGACAAAGAATGCTTAACTGAAGCAGTAAAATGGGCTGATGGGCTGATGGGCTGCCACACACACACACACACACACACATTAAAAGATCGTCTATTATATTATACATTATATTATATTTTAATACTAAGCAGCTGAAATTTAATTGAGCCTGTTCGCATTACTGACGAAAACTGCCTTCAACTAACCCGTATTAAACGAACATGTATAAAACTATGACAATATATTGTTAAATTAAAATTTAAAAGCTACCAATTAGAATACTTCTGTAATTTAATATTAAAAGCCGAAACATCACGTATGCGAGCAATAACACTGACTTAGCAATATGTATTAATAAGCAATATATCAGTGTTTCTCTTGTTCAGTAGTGTAGAGGAAATCACACAATTCCAGATGAATCAGATTAATCCAGATATTGTTGTTTAGCCTATACCTCATATAAACGGAGGTGAGGAAACAATGAAAATAACTTTCTTAAATCAAACAATATAATTTAAGATTCAAAAAGTATATAATAGTGCGGGGTTCACTATGCATAGACAATGCTAAGTAAGTTTAGTAAATCATATTCAGCCATTGTTGTGTTGTTATTAGCATCTGTTCACACGATGACGATGGTTTAATATAGCAAAGGCATGTAATGTTATCCGTATCGACCGTCGCGATAGCTCCTGCATTTACCACGCTCGCTGACTTAAAGTGTCCCGTGCCAGACGGCGTATGCTTTTGGAGTTAGTGCAGCTGCATCAAAGCGCATAATCGGAAGACCTACCCCGGCGGGGTGAAAGGTCAAATTAGGGAGTCAAAGCAAATTCACTGAGGCTGCAGGGCACTGTGATCGTACAGGGGTGAACTTCCCAAAAGCATCATGGCGCAACAGTTGTCATAGAGTATAGCACGCTTGATGTGAACTTGATAACGAGTATTGCGAGGCTTTGGGAAGGTCGCTCGCAGTTCATTTTCTTTGTCTAACGCCAAAGCGAATAACCCGTACACATTGTGAAAAACACAAATTAACACAATAACACAAAGTGAATAACCCCTACACACAGTGAATAATACAAATTATCACAATAACACAAAGTGAATAACCCGTACACACAGTGAATAACACAAATTAACACAATAACATTAGCAATAACAATAACTCAAAGTGAATAACCCGTCCACATAGTGAATAACACAAGTTAACACACCCGTACACATAGCAATAGCTCTGTCAAAAGATGATGCAAACGTTTCTAACGTCGACGACGCTTCTTATGGCACTACACACACGCAGGGGCGGGAGGGGGGGGGCGCGGGTTGAGCATATACAAATTGTTAATCTTATGATGTAAACGTAGCTGCCAGAAAACTGACCTATCTGTCTTTGGAGATTTCTTTGTAGAATAGATAGCTGAACACAATTTTAAGGTTCATTTAATCCTACTAATAATGAACTGGCAATCAATCAATACATCAATTAATTAATTAGTGAAAAGTATTCTTAGCAACCATATCCGGTAAGGCGCAGAGTATTGCATATAGCATAACATTGCATTGTCTTATTAAGAAATCTGTTTAAAACCACCGCACAGTTCAATACCTGCAGGCCTATACATATCATATATCATATCATAAATTACAGGTTTTTCCTTATCTGCAGTGCTCACTTGAGGATTTGTCCAGCTTGTTTATAATTTGAACGCAGAATACGAACTTAAATGGCATTCCGAGAATGGTACTCCAACAAGAAATATGACAGTATATGAAATAGCCTACAAACCTTTGCATCCGTAGAGTGTTTACGCCAGTTTACGCCTGACCGTTGTCGCTGAGTGCACATTTGGAAGCTTTGTCAACACAACAAATGGTGTAAGACCGCCACAAGTCATTTTATGTGAACGACTTGATTTGATGCACGGTGCTGTTCAGGGTAACACCTTACATTTAAAAATCCATAACAAGAGAATTTTTCCAACTGACATCATGACTAACTTCTTTTGTTATTACGCCATTAATATTTTCAATGAAATTGATCAATGAATGAATAACTCTGATATGAATTAATGCAAAAGTATTTTTGGATTTATTTATTTATTTAATTGTAGACACAACTGCAACATGTTACAAACATAACCACAGACATAAGCAGAAATGTTTGAAATATTTTGTATATTGAGTTTTTTATTTGAACTTCAGACTTTCAAACAGGCTTTAAACTACTTGCACTAACCGACTTCTCAATGAACCAGCTATCAATAAGTAGGCTAGAGACCTAATTACGTGCTAATGACATTAACCAACTAAATGAAGACTGAGATGATTTAGGTACAACGTTGTGAATGCGATCAATACACATTTTGGGTCACCAATTCTCACGAAATTGCAATTTGCAAACAAATTAGTCTCTTCTATTATTTGTTTAGTCATCTCAGTCACCGTGACTTTCACGTAGTAGCAAAAAAACTGGAGTGAAGATTGCCTGGAGCAAGCAGTCGAGGCTGTGCTAGACTGCTTAAGTCCTACAGGCGGGACTTTGCTTTGAGTCTCTACTGCTGTTTGCAGGACACGGTTTTTTTCTCTTAAGCCCATGAGCAGCCAGCTTTGGTTTTAATTACTATCCATTGCAGATCTGGTGCAGGTTCGGTCACATTACCTTTACCTTGTGGGTTTTTATAAGCACGCGTATGCATTCGCCGCATAACGCTAGCAGAGAAATATTTAACAATATTTTAAACAGAAAAAATGCGAGGCTATTAGCGTAATTGCATTACAATTAAGTCCACATTAGCTGCGTGTATCATGATTCAGTACCACATCTGTAAATTGGACAAAATGCAGACTCATATAAGCACACGATACACTTTGATTTGCTTTTACGATGGTTAAGAATTGTGAATTATGAGTTGCAGCAGTTGAAAAATAAGAAACAACGTGAATCTTCTTGGCTGAGACAAAAAAGGTGTGTATGCGGTGGTGGTGGTGGTGGGGGGGGGGGGGGGGTAAATGGACATGTATTTTAAAGATACAAATCTACTTATTTAAATCTGTTAAAATAGCAGTAGGCTATAATTACAGGAGTGTAATGCTGAATTGTATACTGTATTTTAGAGTATATGCTATTGTAATTACATTTCACATGAAGACTTTAACCAAGTCGAAGTTATATTTTGCGCTCAAATTTTACAATTATTTTCTACTATTTGCCTACTCCATGTTGATAGAAACAACAGCGATCTGGTTACAGTTAAGCACCTTTTTGAACAGTTAATGTGGAAGATTTAAGATATATGTAAAAGTTTAGCTGTATGCTTTATGCTTTATGGAAACCTCCTGTCTTATGAATCCTATTCTTAACCAAGGCGGCACACTAAATTGTTTTCTAGTAAGCTGTAGCTACAAGCAATCTTACGTTGTCGCCTGACTAATCAAAATGGACGAAAATAAATACATCACTGGCGCCGCCATTTCGTCCACACGAACTCGCGGTCCCTCTACATAATCTGTTAGGCCTATAGTTCAAATCTTGGTGAATGTGGCGCGATTTTTCGATGTGGATAAATTGACATTCTTTCAATTCTAACTAAATCCATAAATATAATACTTAATACGTTCTTGTGTCAATATCCGTTATTATGGATGGATTTTCTGAACCACAAATTGGGATAAAGGCCAGAAGCCTGAAGAACAACATTTTGATAGCAGAACTGTGTTTGTCATATGCTACAGCCTGCTTCATATCCTTTACATCGACCTCGCGTCATTTATTCCGTGTCACCGGCGTTACTTCAAGTAAGCGATCACCAATTAAAAATGCACGGAAAGTTTTTTTTAATCCCGTCACGGCAAGCAGCAGGTGCCTCTGTAAAACAAAAAGAACCGCAAGATCCGTGAGCGCTCTGTGCATTTTACCCCAAAGCTAAAATACAATATTCCTTTAATATATATGCAAATGCAGGCAATAAAAGAAGACAATATGGAAATGACATCGTTGGTGTTGCCTGTCCCTGCAAGAATGGAAATGTGTACTATAGGCTTTGGATACAGGTAGAAGCAAAGCAGGCTTTTCACATAAAGAGGAGCTGTGTGTGTTTGGGTCTGTGGTCAGCGTGGGGGATGTTGGGGGTGTTTTAATTTCCCATGCGTTGCACTTCAGAGGATGCGGTGTAAAGGCGTAGGCCGAAGCGGGTCTTGGACGGGCAGACGTCGCTCCATCTCCGGGACAAATTTCACAGCTCCGCTTGGCTGTCCACCATGTCTGTGCGCCCTCGCTGACCAGAGGTGTCCGTGGCTCGGTGATCAAAGGGCAGCGGAAGAGACCAGTGACCCTGAATAGGAGCAAAGGATGGAAATACAGAAGCTAAGTAATCACTAATCCTATTTAAACAGGCGGCAGGCGGGGGCAATTCCATGGCTAGGCTCGTCACAACACATAGTCAACACTCTTAAGCCTGGCTACTCATGCCAACATGGACGCATTCACACATTCATATGCACATGCACACAGGCACGCACACCAAACACACACACACACTCACACACACTGAGGTTTCAGTCCTTAGATCCTAAGCGTGTAACTGCCACACAACGTGGTGGTATAATCCACTCCTCACTAGAAAAGGATGGGGAGAGGGGGCTTCAAGATTAGAAGTGCAATTCTCCAACTACACACACTCCCGGCATTCATATTGATTTCACCTTCACACCCCAACACGACCCAACAACTTTTAGAATTTTTACTTGTGGTGGTATACGGGCAGAGGCATTTTTGTGTTTTTGGTGTGTTTCTCCAAATGCTTCTTGGCAAGTCCTGTGCATTTTTGTATGAGCAGGATATCCATTGAATCAGAGAACGCTGGCAGGGTTCTTGTTCTGAGCACAAGCCCCAAACTGAACTCCATCCGACAGCCAGGAATGGTGCCAGATTGGTTCCCACACACCGACACCGAATCCGTCATTAGCTGAATGTCTTATCACAAAGGGAATGTGTGGGCCAGGGGCCGAAACCTCCCTCTTCTTCCAGCGTGAGACGATGTACCATGAGGCCATGCGGCAGGTTCTCCTCTACCCCAGACGAGAGCGCACATGGGCTGTCTCGCCCAGAGTTGCCTGTCGCTCGTTTCCCCCATTTCCCAAAATCGTTTTCTGTGTGCGGTCGCAAGCCGAGGCGGCATTGGTGTATGAGCTCTGGGAACAGCAGGAACAAGTCTTAACCAAGGAGAGTTAGGGTGACGCGTCGCGTTTTACGGCCCGTCAATCTCACTGCTCTATCTGTGGGGGTGAGTCAACAAAGAGTGGCATTGACCGCGAACCCCCCACCGCGCTGAGCCAGGCATGGGGGGCACAGGGGCATGGGGGGCACAGGGAAAGCGAACGCAAATGTGGAGCTGAGAGGCAAATATCGCACGCTGGATACAACCCTGTCACCTCTCAGCACTGCAAGACAAACTCCTTCCAAACTGCAATTGGCCAGCTGTGCAGAGCTCCCCACCGCACACATACATACTGCTGCAGTTGAGGAAGGCCTCTTTAAAAGAAAAACTGAAGGAAGCTGCTGCAGTTGTTTGACCATCTGTGAACTTTGAATTAAAAGCCATTGTGACGCTCATTTTTTTTTGTTTTTTTTTATGCTGTTAGTATCAATTAAGTATTAATACTTAAAATAACATTGGTAACTATATTTTACAGGATATTTGAGTGATAGAAATGAACTTATTTATGTATGCCTTGCTGTCTGGGAATACAGTAAGCCATTAGACTGAAATTAGAAGTTACATTTCATCTTTGAAGTGTTGCGTTTCAGTGGTCAACCCCAGCGCTTCCAACTTCCAGCTGCTTCAAGCGTGTTTTCAAAAACTGGCATAAACATCGCCTCCTTTGTTTTTTTTTGGGATAAACTGGTTTTGATTACACAACTTATTGTCTATAAGATGTATTCTGTTACTGCAACATCAATAATTGCACAGATTTTCTTTAAACACAGTCTAACAGATTATCTGTTCATCTGCAGTGTGTTTTCACGCCCTAGCATCGTGTTGCCTTCAGAGAGCGTGGCGGGGGCCTGTAGATGCTTTTGGTTCTGCTTTGCCTTTAATAATGAAGATGCGATGCAAAATTGCAGCATTTCTTACCACAAGTATGTGACAGAAAGCCTAACTGGCAACTCAGCCCATAGTTTGAGGCAACCTCGAACCGTCCAAATGCATTCTTTATTCTAACAATCCATAGAATAAGATCCTTTAGGTGCAAGAAAACAAACCCAGAGAGACCATCTGACATTTCAAAAAGTGAAACTTGTATATGAAGTAAACTACTTATGTGTTGTTTATGAGAATTAAGATACATCCATTAAACCCAGTTTGGACTGTTCATTCATTCATTAATTCATTCATTTGTTCATTAGTTGTGTTTATTTATTTATTAATCAGTCCTTTGTTATAATCCAAAAACTACATTCCATTAAACACCATATATTTATTGAGTATGACAATTAAACATTAAATACCATATATTGGGTATGATAACACTCGGTAATCGTGATAACAACAAAGGAAATGGATTAGATGGTCAATGTGCACGTTTAATACAATATAAAAAACGTCACCACTCCCTTTCTGACACTGACCGGGGGCTAATGACCTGCAATGTAAAAACTACAGGCTTTATTATTCCACACAGACATAGTACGGGATTTTAAAAAGATGGGGAGTAGACAAGAATTATAATTACAAACAGGAGGGGCCCGTATCGTGGGACAACGGTGGATGTTCACGCTGCTCTCAGTGACATCTGCTGCGCAGATTTTTTAGGGCCTGTCCCTGTCAGGGCGCTTTTTCATATAATGAAGGTATACTCACAGAGAGAACAAAGACTCTTAAGACACCTGGTATCATCATATGCGATGGGTGGTCAAGAGGCTCTTCTCTCCGCGTGCTTCTCACATGTGGTATTACTTTACCGTTTGGAGCGTACGCAGATAAATAGCCTAGTCAGGGCCTTCCGCGACGCTTGCTAGCATTAGCGGCTATGCTTTCACCGCCGGCCATGCACTTCAAAAGCCAAGGGAAATCGTGAAAATCTTCCCCCTCGGTCTCTCATCGCTGGCTGCGCAGTCCCGAGGTGACGAGAGGTGAGCCGGGGAACGGTTCGTCATATTCAATTAGCACACGGCTGTCACAGCTGCTCCGGGAGGAGTTGTGATGTCATCTCCCTCGAGGGAGGATGAGCGAGCGTCCCACCACAACGGCCATAATCACAGAAATGGTTTTCGAAACAACATTGCAAGGACAGACGCCAAGAAAAAGCTTGTGCAGACAATTGTTTGCGTTGGTAGTATGTGTTAAATTTATCTCGCCGTGCCCTTTTCATTGCTGTCTGAGCTTCTAAAACTTTTTGGACTGGCCTACAGACAAAACATTTGGCAAAACAAAGGGTCTAGAAGAGCTTAAATTGCCTGACTGGAAAGGTTCAAATATCACAGTGAAAAGCTTGATGTCATGTCTAATTCGGAAAGCGCATGCAATGCGCGAATTATAACATTGTTTCTTATTATTCGAAAGAATAATAAGAATTTGTGAAATGCAGAAGCTTACAAACGTGGCACGTAGAACAAGTTAATTAGTCACCAATGCAATTATTGCGCTGCTAAAAGTATGATAACATTGTACAATTATATTTGTACAACCATTTATCCTAAATTAAACATTATGCAAACATAATATGTACATAACAATAACATCATCATAATCGTCATTCTCAACAACAATAATAATAAAGCTAAGTGCATAGGTTATTAAAACACCTTTTAACGCATTTTACACCATTAATAAATCGAATATTTCCCCATTTTTTTTGATGGACAGTCGAAACAAGTACTATGATTACTACTTTTTAGTGAACGTTCAGTCGCTACTACTTATTTAACTGAAGTATTTTGTTATACCGCATTAATATGGATCTTCTCCATAAATAAAATAACATGCAGATGTAGATATCAGAAACACCGTTTGTGCTTTCTGTATCCCTCTCTCCCTCATGTCGCTCTGTGAGTGCGTGTTCATATAACCTCTTGGATTCTGTGATAACTCAGAATAATAATATGCTGCACATCTACAGTATTCAATTTGCTCCCGCATGCGTGAGACTCTGTACTTCTCGAATCACAGGCGAACTCGCTTGCAGCGCAGTGCGAGCTTTAATGTTTCGCGGCCCACAGGGCCTTCGACCGGTCTCGCAGAAAATCCCTCAGACAATATGTTACGGCACTAGCCCGTTCCGCAGTTTCATGATTTACTGTTTCGTGAAAGCCCCCATTTCGTCTGCCCAGCGAAGTTAAATGACCCGAAAATAACATTAATATGTACCAGCGCCTGATGGAGTGCTGAGCTGAAGGGGTGGTCTCCGGCATTGGCTTTCACCCGAGGAAATATAAGCTGCAATATGGCGTAGGGTGCCGGTAAGGGTCAAGAGGCGGCAGTCAAACGCGGTTTGTGAGGAAAGGTAGGGCGTGCAGCTCTCAGAACGAGTACGCGAGCAATACAATCATAAGGGCTGAAAAAAGCGAAGCAACAAAAATAGAAAATCGAGGGAAACGGATAAACACGTCAAAACCAAATCACGAAAATTCGAATTAGACATATGCATAAAACGAATGCAGAGCTAAACTGTATTGTGTGTAAAGTATTGCAGTAAGACAGGAACCTTTACGAAACGAAAACATGAAGCACGACGTTTGTTAAGGTTTGTTTCAAAGCTGTAGGCTTATTTTATTTTCTGACTTTCCTGTAGTCTACCTAGATGTCTAGGTTGAGTTTCTCTAAAATCAAGGTCACAAAAGCTTACATAAGATAGTACGACCCGGAGCGTCACTGATTCGTTACGCCCTCACTTTATAACGGAATGACGCTTTTAATAAACTATCTTTAAGACACGCGAGTATTGGCGCTTAAATTGTTTAGCGTTGTCAGCTAATAATAGGCTGGAAATTAAACACCAAAACACCAAGTTCAATAAAAACTCAGTTCTAAAGACAGCACGCATCTAAGTGACGCGAAAAGAAAACGCTTATCTTTCCAGAAAGGTCTGTAATAATGTGAATAATGTTTAACAACCTTGCACATAATATCACATAATAGTAACCTAATACGTCAACAAAATAATAATAATACAAAATGTTTCTAATATTATATTAACAATTAAAGCAACATCCTGCATTCACTCTTAATATTGTTAGTAGTACATTGTCTATAGCTATTATTCTTATTTTTATAATATTAACAACAACAAAATAATAATTATTATTATGTAATACAACAATAACAATTATTATCATCAAACACGTTTTATACAAACCTTTACATTTTATACAAACCTAGCAGGTAATAATACTATTTCCTTATTTGTCCATTTTTTCCACCACCAGAAAATATTTCTTTTTTTTAGGCAACACATATTTAGTACTAAAAGAAAAATGCTAACAGTGCAATGGTTTTCAATTCCAGGACTATTGGATATCAGAGTCTCTGAACCTCAGAGTTCATGGGCAATAAAATGATGTCACGTGCGCATCAGCCGTATTTTCTTTTAGCGACACTTCTGTGTTGTGTCTGACGCAGGCTCAAAGTCACACCGATTATGACAAGCATTCAGAACCCCAAACCCTGAATGAACCCCATGCTAATATGTCCTGCCGTTACATTTAGATTTCTCCATAATTAGGAACTAAGATTTCCGGCTCTGTGAGTTCAACAGCCCTGCTGGTATATTCCTGGAACTGTGTTTGCATGCCCCTACAGAACATCCCACATGTGAATGCACCATATTGAAATGGAATCAGAGAGTCCACTTCTAAAGACATTCCCCATTTCTGTTCCTGCTCTCCCAAAGGCCTTTTTTCATTGAGTCAAAGTATTACATTGAAAAGCAGCATTCAGTATGATCATTTTCAATGTAATATGATTACTATCTAAATGTAAATGCCATGGGTTAATTCACTTTGAAATGTTGCAGGTGTTGTGTGTCAAGAAACAAAACATAAAATCATCCAGATACAGATCTGAATAAATTATCAATAAAGTCATTTATATCTCTAATTATTCTGTTCTGTACAAAACAAACAAAAGTGTGTGTGTGTGTGTGTGTGTGTGTGTGTGCGTGTGTGTGCGTATGTGTGTGTGCGTGCATGGTCACAAGAGGACTGGCTGAAGGAAACATATATGTACCATGCAACAACTGCAGCCTGTGAGTAAATCATCCCAAGTATGTGTTTGGAAATCTGCACTGGGACCCGTGCGTGCGTCGAGGGCAACACGCGGGAATGCACCCCAAACCCACAGTGAACTGTTGCAGGCCAGCAGGTGCCAGAGTGAGGGGACAACAGTGCTGGAGGAGGGGACAGAAGCACCTGTGACCCTAAACTCTGCGACCCTAAACCCTGGGGTGGAAATCGCCCTTATACACCGTTCTGTCCCAATCTAGCGCTAGCAGTGACCTCTGGCTGAGAAAGGTCAGGGGCATTGTCACTTCAGCTGGAAACATTTCATTTTGTTTTATAAAAGAAACTTTAACTGGCATCTGTTTTTATGTTTCGCATTTCAGATGACTACAATGAAATGTTTTAGTGGTTGATATACTCTAGTATCGCCCAAATGTTGGCATGTGAAAACAAATTATGCACAGAAGTGGGTTCAGTGTCCATGCAAGATCTTAGTCATGAAATCACATGGTGCTCGGTTAAACGCTGCTCTTCAAACTCTGCTGAGTTCAGTACATTGCCTAATAGATACACAGGCTAATAGAAAGATGGCCAAGGGTTTGTCAGAACCTGGCCACAGATGCTGTCGTCTGCTAGTAGATCCAATTCGTGGCCAAGTTTAAAGTTGAAATATCAGTCCTCAGCATTCTGCAAAGTTTCCAGCATGGCTGTTTGGAATGTTTTTTTTTGGTCCAGGGGAATTACAGTTGACTGATGAATTGGCTGTTTGCAAGTACGTCTCCACTAATGTCTCCTCTTGACACCTTTAATTGCTACATCATTTGAAATGGTCACATTATGCATTGCCATTCATCTGAAGCACATCTAAAAGTGTTTTCTGGTTTCTTACATGTCTGAAGTCTACACAACACAAACAAATGTCAGATATGATGAGCAAGTAGAGAAGTTGTTTTGATTTTGAATTAGTGTACATAGTCTTCCCATATGGAGCATTTGAGTTAGTGCGCATGGACCAAAAAAAAAGAGTGTTGAATTACAGTGGTCCAGTTGAACTCATATAAACACTTCAGGTGTTAATTCAACACTGGCCTCTTTGCTGTGTGTGTTCGTGTTTTGAGTTAGTGTACATGAAAATCTGAGAGTACTGAGATAGTGTACATGGACATCTGTCAGTTTTAAGTTAGCATATGTGGACGTTTCAGGCCTTTGTTCAGAACATAACCACAGGCATAACAGGAAAGACATTAGAACCTACAACCTTCTGGTACTGCAACAACATATTCAGTCCCATGCTGGTGAACTTTTCATTTTACACACAAATGGTTCATGATGTGCAGGAATTCACTGAGCCACTGCTGCAAAATCATTCCAGAAATACGCAGGCCGCTGTTTATGACATATCGACAGGATGTCCGCAGAGTACAAAATATTCAAACCCGGTCATTTCGTGTACTTTGACAGCTTTGATAGTTTCTCTCAACTCCCTCTGAAAGTTCATAATGTTTCCATTCTGATTTGCCAAGGAAAACACATAAAATAATAGTTCCTTGGTCTTTAAAAAGAAAAAATAGTATCTTCTTTACTGACTGATGATGCTTTTTGAATTGTTCATAATAAAATGTCACTTGCAGACACCTCTAGTGATTTATGTTAAGTCACAATAAAGCGGGATCTCAATTACTACAAACACTAAGTTTTAAGCTGTGCTCACAGAGACATTTTAACTAAGCTTAAATGTAAACATCCATATCGCAAGACAACATTATCTGTGTTGTTCCATTTTTGGAGGGAACTCCCTCTGAATCATCGAAAAATATTCACCCGTGGCACAATGACAGTTTAAACCTTTCATCAAGCATTTAAATACTGAATAATTGTAATGTGGGTCATATTACGTAGGCCTGTAAGTCATTATATAGTACCTTTACAACACCAGAACCCAGAAGGCAGTTCACCACTGAAAAAGGACCAGAGTAATAATTAAAAAAACATACATTCATAGATTGTAAAAGATTTAGACAATGAATTTGTCTAAACATATTCTTAAATAGCTGAAAAAAACATTCTGTCATTATTTACAACCATTACCATTTTCAAAATGGTGTATTCCTTTTTAAAATAATATATGTGTTTATATTTGTTTTTACCAAGTTGATAAGAGAATTGGCAATTTTGTACTGAAGGGAGAGAAACGCCTGGCGCTGTGCTTAAAGAGGCGTTTTTAAATCACGTTTCCGTCCAACGGGCGCAGATGATTACAAAGCCCTGACACAGCTGCTACACAAATCCCTCTCGCGAGCTGTCTCGCACGCATCACGCACTTGTTTATGGCTTATAAATGTAAATTAAATGCTGTTTGGTCAGGATGAATTAAAGAGTACAGGGTAATTTTTCACATTTTTTTGCTTTTCTTGAGCGCGGAGTCGTTATGTGGAGGTTGAGAGGCTGCTTCGCTCTCCTGCCCTCTTCAGAAGGGACCTCTGAGTGTAGTTACATCAGTCTGCGTTTAATAAGCACTGTGGCGGGTCCCCCCCATCCTCCCAAGCATGTGCCAAGTTAATTACTCTTCAGTTCTGGTTGGTGTTTGATGTAAACATTGGGTTGCCTATCTGAATGATGATATTTTGAATGGCTTGTACAGTTGATATAAAGCAGTATACATGTAAAAAAATAAAAAATCAACTAAAAGACGATGTAAGAAAGTAAAGAGCAAAATGTGGCTGACATGCAGTATGACTGAAAATCTCATGGCTTTCTCCATCTCTCTCTCCCTCTGTCATGCACTCTCTCTATCTCTCTATCTGCCTCTCTCTTTCGCTCACTCACCCACTCTCCCTGTCTCTGAGGCTCTTTGTTATTATCCACCTGCAGCTAAATAAACACAGAGGCTCTTGCCAAGGCTTGGCTTGCCAGGGACAGGCTATTGCCAGTCACAGAGCCAGTCGTGAGAGCACTCTACTATCGATTACAGGTTCGCGTGCTTCAGCACCCAGTTCAGCTCAAGCAGGTTCTTTCTGCACTGAAACAAACAATAGCGGCATGCTAACCACTGGAGTCAACAAGGTAAAACATTGCCAAGAACGCCGGGCTGCCTCTGTCGGCTTATCAGTGGCCATTTTAAAGATGGTCATGGCTTCACATGACAAAGGGCTGTGATTGGCCCAGACCACAATTCTTCTTTCAGTTGGATAATGTAAATATCAACAATATTTGATGGATGATGTCAATTCTACATATAATACAAACATGTAAATTACTGACCTTTACATTTCTTTTCTTGTGAGGTGTATTTTTAATAACTACTGTCTGAGTATCACTGTAGTACTGGAACTGTCACCATCAAAGGCCTGCTTCTCAAATCAGGCTTCATTCTCATTTGTTGTCCCTTAAGTCACTGGTTACACTGGAAAACTACCAGCAAATTGAAAACGAGCTTCACCTCACTGGAATAGAAATACTGTGTAATGCAAATGTGTGTTTGGGGGTGGGTATGGTGGTGGTGGTGGGGTGGGGGGGTTAGAAGCATATTTTGTAGCGGAAACCCTCTGTTCTTTCCCGGCTGGTGATCCGCTGAACGTGACATATCTGGCATTCACATGTCAGTGATTATCTGCAGGTGATGGAGCTGTGTCAGCTTTACACTCCCATCACCACACACACACACATACAAACACACACATGCATGCCCTCTCACAATCATACACACACACACTCACACACACACGCACTCACACACAACGAATGCACGCACATCTACACACACACCCACACATTTGTACACAAATGCACACACACTTATACACACACACTCACTATCACACTCACATGCATACACACATCCACACACCTGCACGTACGTGCACACACAAACACACACGTACACATAAACACGTGCATGAATACACACAAACACGCACACACACACACACATACACTCTTGTGATAATAATGCAATCTAGATGCCTCATGTGAGACAAAGTACTTCTGTCATCAAACTCGTGTCTGCATAAAGGCTTCCTGTCAAGGTTATATATGATAAGAACATTTGAAAACTGGAAGTAAGTCTGCAAAATCTAGGGAATTCTAGGAAACCTGGGGGTAGGGGTGGGGGTGTGGTCGCACAGCTGCAAAATGTAATAAAATTATAGAAGACAAACTGCAGAAACTATGGAGCAACCTATTTCAGTTTTGATGAATATTTATATTATAATATGAAGAATGAAGTTAATGAAATATGTAAGCTAGCAGCCACTAACAATAAACAATAAGTGAACAATGGTGAGGACCCCTTGGGGTCTACTGTCACTTTTAATTACATTATGTTGAGCACTACTTTGCATGAAATATTAATGAAGATCATTAAAATGGCATGACAATTGCACATCAGCTTAATATCACCTTCTTTTATCCATCGCTAAAACCATGTGTGTTACGAAACTATTTTTCCCACTCCCACTTTTAAGCAGGACAACCCTTAGAAAGCACAGGGGCTATGACAGGACGAGAGGACAATGTGTTTGGCTTATTTACAATGCGATGGTCGTTCAACTGCTGCTGACTAAAACATTTATGATCCCACCACAAGGGAGCGCTCCTCCAGGTAGGCCAGAGGCAGCCTCCTCTCCCAGAGGCCCCTCCTCCTGACCCCTCCCCTTCCTGAATCAAGAGCTCCATGTGAAAAGATTGACGAGGTGCCCTGACAATTTCTCCGGTGAATGAACCAATCGTATTGGGCGGGGAATCGTTTATAGGCCCTACACTCCCCTAAACAGGATTGGGTTGTGCACTGTTTGCATGTGCATCAAGCAACAGGTCAAAGGTGACCATTAGCCACATGCCATTAACACCCATGATGAGTCACCAAGGCAATAAGGCATCCATCCAGATTTGTTACAGGTTGACTATTATCTGCCTATAATGAGTTAATTATACACCAACTAAATCTGGAGCTGAAGAGCATCTGAACTCATGAGCTTCTACACCTCATAACATTCATTATTATCATTCTTTATAAGCTTCTATACCTAATAACACATTATCATTTGTTATAAGCTTCTACAACTAATACCACATTATCATTCGATATAAGCTTCTACACCTCATAACACATTATCATTTGTCATAAGCTTTTCATGATAATTGTGTAACATATTTGTGACGGGCAGGAGGTGCAAACGAAAAGGAAGCGATCACGCCAAGTCTCAGAGAAAAAGAGGGGTTTAATAAATAACGTGCGCTAACCAAAATCCCGTGCACTGATCCAAATTAAGGATACAATAACCAGCAGTCAACTGGTACATAGACAAGACATTTATAGACAGACAAACGACCATCAGGTGAGGGAGCTAATAAGCCCCACCCACCTGAGGGACGCACACAACGCAACAACAACAGGACAACTGCCGCTGTGCCGGAGGCGACCGGTAGGGGGAGCCTCCCTCACCGTGACAGACTCCCCCACCAAGCCGCACTACGGCCCGACGTGCGGTTCACAGCGGCAGCACACAAGACGCCAGACGAAGGGGCAGGAAGGCGGGGACAAAGCAGGGACACACCTCCTGCAGTCCCGGAGCTGAAACACAAAAACATATAACAGACATTAGCTCCCGCCTCCCTGGGCGGGGCCCTGGACCGGCTGGGCCGTCAACAGTAGACAAACCACGCCCCAGTCGGTCACAGAGCCCTCGCGCCCCAAAGGCCCCCACAAAGTGTGCGTGTGTGCAGGTTACCTCCCTACTGCACAGTTGATCGTCTCCTGGACCACCCTCTCGGCTCAGGGTAGACCCCTGTATGGGGCCGAGAGTTCCCCTGGGCATCCCTAGCACGGCCGGGGAGAGGCCGCCCCTCCCTAGAGGCAGTACATAGCAGAGTGGACTCCTCCACTCTGCCGGAGGTTCCAGGGGGGAAGTACTCCTTCCCCATCGTGGGCCTGCTGCCCCCCAGGGCGAATCTCCTAGTCACCCTGAGCACGAGGGGGGGACCTCTGTCTTCAGCAGGAGCTCTTCAGGCCGGAGCCCTCTGGTCCCCACACACACGGGGAGCCCATCCCCTCCAGGGGGCTACTCACGACCAGGGCTCCGGTCACCCCATCACATCGGGGGGGGCTCCTGCCTACTTTGGAGGTCCCACAAGGTCCAGGGACTCCACAGTCAACCGCGGGAGGAACCTGCACACAACACATACGCACACACACACACAGACACAACACAAACGCGCACTTACCCTGACCCACTCACACCCTTTACATGGGAGGAGGGAGCTCCGTCTCAGCATGAGGACACCCTACCTGCTCAGGAGACTCCCTCCCGTGGGTCAGGGCCTCCCAATGGGCTGCGCCTTCCGTGCCACAGGCCGTGGCACGGGACCCTCCATAGCCCCTCCCCCAAACGCCCCCTTGGAGGAGGAGCGTACGGGGAATTACATACAACAATTCACAAGCACGCTAGGACAAACACAAACACTAGGGGGGGCGTGTGTGCAGGCTACCTACCTACCATATAGTTGAACGCCTCCTGGACCTACCTCTCGGCTCGGGGCCAATCCCTGCACAGGGCCTGAGTCACCCTGGGCAACCCTAACCGGCCGGGGAGACCGCCCCTCATGGGTACGTGCATAGCAGGGAGGACTCCTCCACCCTGCCGGAGGTTCCAGGGGGGAAGCACTCCTTCCCCACTGGTGGCCGGCTACACCCCAGGGTGTGGGCCTGGGCAACCCTAACCGGCCGGGGAGACCGCCCCTCATGGGTAGGTGCATAGCAGGGTGGACTCCTCCACTCTGCCGGAGGTTCCAGGGGGGAAACACTCCTTCCCCACTGGTGACCGGTCAGGGGGAGACTCTGTCCCTTCGCAGCCCACCCCAGGCCAACTACCTAGTAAGCCTAGGGGCTCCAGGACAGCCCCCTCACACTCCCGGTGGGGCCTCCTTCCGGAGCTGCGCACTTCTGTGCCCCAATTGGTGGCACAGGACCCTCCATTGCTCCCCTCCCCCAAAACACCATTAACAAAAAAGGGAGGGAGCACACGGGAATTACATTTAACATAAACATACACACGTAGACAAGACCCATCACGCAAGACAAAACAAACGGCAGGCGCTTTCTCCTGGCTAGCTCCAGCCCGTAGTCTCACACACACTTCATACCCCTTTCACACACACATATGCACAAACATTCGACTACGGACGAGCGCATGAGCGAGGAAGCGCCGCCCCCTTGGAGGAGAGCGCTACCGGTGCTTTCGCTCCAGTCACCGCCGTGCTGCACAACGCACTGAACAGACACGCAAACAAACAAACACGCAGGCACGACGGGACGAGCGGCTCACAACCCAGCTCTCCTCCACACACATTCAAACAACAAATATCACATAGACAAACACTTACCACGCGACATGACCACGAACAAAGGAGAAAGTAAAGGAGACTGGCGGCTTCCGAAAGGTGGCTGGTTATTCTGTGACGGGCAGGAGGTGCAAACGAAAAGGAAGCGATCACGCCAAGTCTCAGAGAAAAAGAGGGGTTTAATAAATAACGTGCGCTAACCAAAATCCCGTGCACTGATCCAAATTAAGGATACAATAACCAGCAGTCAACTGGTACATAGACAAGACATTTATAGACAGACAAACGACCATCAGGTGAGGGAGCTAATAAGCCCCACCCACCTGAGGGACGCACACAACGCAACAACAACAGGACAACTGCCGCTGTGCCGGAGGCGACCGGTAGGGGGAGCCTCCCTCACCGTGACAATATTAAAGTAGCACAGAACTGAATAATAAGCATTATGTGACATATGTTTTATGGAATGTGTAGATATGCGCAAGTTTATTGACACATTAAGTACATTTACATTTATTTATATATATATATATATATCAGGAAATGACAATATACAAAAATTAATTCATGTTTATGATATGATTAACATAAAATAGTTAAGGTACATTGGTGGCTCACCAGGCATGTTTATGTCTTGGTCCACAGTTTAACAAACACCTGAGTTAGTATGACAAACACATGAGTCAGTATAACAAACACCTGAGGAATATATATTTTCCGAGCATGATCTGTGAAAGCCTGTAGGACAGAGACTTTTATTTTGTGGGTTTCATATCACCCCTTCACAGTAAGGGGGTGTAATCCGGGGTCACACTCCCTATGGCCTCATGATATCACCCCACTTATGACACCATTCGTGACAAAGGCTGAGGGTATCAGTTATGTCCAGTCCTGAACCTGCCTCTGACTGCCTGAACCTGCACCCAGGTCAGGTGACAAACATGTGCTCTGACTGCGAGGCCAAAGATTCGCTGACACAGCAACCATACTACACACGTTCTCTTTCATGAGTGTTTTTATTGATGAGCGAGATAAAGCAAAGACAGGCAGTTGCAGACACTTCCACATGAAACACCAACCCTGCAGATGCCGGAGAGCCTCGTGAATTCAGGAGCAGGTTCAGAAAGCAGATCGTGAACTGTATAGAAAGTCCTGAGGATACGATCGAGAAGTGCACGTACTTCCAGGAGAACATCTCTAAAGATGATCCTGGCGGGATCAAAGAACCAGCATGGGAGATGGTAGGAGGAGGGTAAAAAAATCAATGCAAAGCAAAAAAACAACATGGGGTCTGGAAACACAGATGTTCAGAGACCCTTGCGCAGGCTCAGAGGCGTGCCGAAACTCCCCACCAGATGTGAACACACCCCACGTCATTTTGCAAGAAAAAAGGGAAAAAGGCAAACTTCACCCAGTCATAGTGAGCTGAGGGGTGTGCAGGCGAGCGGCTGCTGGAGCACACTGTTCCCGGACAGTAAACACAAAACGAACAACCGCACTGAATAGCACTCTCAAAAATTACTCTTAGACAAAAGATATTACTCTCAGACAAACGAGAAAAGAGAAAAGCTTTCTACTGACGCCGTGCAGTCTGATCTGAAGTGCGCCAGACTGATTCAGCAGTGTTTTAGAGTTTACAGATCAACAAATAGATACCTAAGGCATGGCTTTCCCATAGACCTATTTCTTTTCATGAAGAGAGGACCTCATTTCATTGATCATGTCATTGATTTCCAAATGATTTTTAAAAGGATTAGCCTTGCTGTGTCAGTATTGATTCCCTCTGTAACCATCAATTAACATAGACGCTCAGTAAATGTCTGATTTAAAAACAGGTCAAAAATACATTTACATATTTACCTAGCTTTTTCCTTATGAATGCTTAGGTATAACCCTGAGGCTACAATAAGTAATGCTTCTGAAAAACTAGAGGCCAATGGAGGCTCATGTGGTGATAATGTGTGTGAAATCTAGATTTTAATGAGAAGCGCTTGTTTTAAAATGGGTGGGACAAAGTGCATGAATAAAACTGCCTGTGTGTGTGTGTGTGGGTGGGTGAGAGAGAGAGAGAGCATGTGCACACACACATATGATTGTGGCTGTGTGTGTATAAGTGTGGCATGGAGATACATCTGCATCGGTTTAACCCATTCAGAGCATTTCTCAGCAAGTAGCCTTGCTTGCAGCCCATATCATCTGGACTGAAGGAAGCGTGAAATTTCTCCAAGCTTGGACACCAAGTGCTTTCCCAATCTTCCACCACTGGCCTAATCCCCACATCTAGTTAGGCACACCTTCTGGTCCAACAATATCGACCACATCACCACAGACCACAACAGCCTGCCTATTCACAAGATCACCCCCAGCTAACTGAAAACAAGAATCAGGATACTGGAGATGCAGCTATACAGATTTACATGCTGGATGATATTTTAGATCAGTTCAGCAGAAGCTCGTTCAGTTGAGGACCCACCCACCCATCCATCCAGCAAACAACCAAACACAGTTATGGAAGTGTAATGTCAGGAATCACTAACAAAAGGAACTAAACAAAAGGAGGTAGATTCTGATGTCTGATTACAGAGTGAGATCGTTCTGAAAATCAGACACTTTAAATTGTGAGCTCTCACCAAGTGAACTGAGGACTGGGAAGTGTTATTTTTGTAAATCAGTGTAGAGACAATCTTTGTCCCAAAGGTTGAATTGTCAAAGGTCTCTTGGTAGTTGAATACTTACTTAAGTTTGTAAATTTGGTCAGTGAAATTGAGCAATTATCTTAAAGCACTTAATCCCTTCATAATCTTCAACACCATCGTTGGGACTGAAATCCCTGATAGGCTGAGCTGCCTTGAGCCAAATGCATGAGGAAATCTACCTCTTTAAAGGCCCCAGAGGACAACCTTGTGGGACCTCTCAGGGGTCATCAGGTCAAGTGAGACAGGGTCAAGCAGGTCCTCAAATAAGGACGGGGTTGTGTTTGACTGACAGTATTGGGGGAAAGGCACAGCAAAAAGGAGAAGAAGTGCTTCACTGCCATGGGACCTCTTTTTGCTATCAAAACATTTTTAGAAACAAATTGTAATAATAGTAATAATGATAATAACAATAATAACAAAAATAATAAGCATTATTGAGCAATTAGGCTCCGCTGTGAGGCGGTGATTAATATGGAGCTGCTCCGGTGGGAAGCCGCTGCAATGTGCACCACATGCTTGGTGAAGGCAGAATTCTCGTAAGCTTCCTCTTGCATTGGCACTTTGTACTTCTGCTGTGCTGCTGCCAGTGCTCCAGCTGATTGAGATCGTCCTATCTTGCGCTACTGGGACGGATGGCTTAGTGTGGTAATGGAACCCAGGTGTGTGTTTGTGTTAGTATTCAGGCCCCACAGAAGAGAGAGTGCAAAGTTGAACCACATGGAACGAGCTGATAACTAGTAGGGTGTAAAGAAACATTATCTACGTTAGAACAACAAACTCAGAATTGTGGCAAGTTATATAACCATGTACTGTAGATCATAAAGGGCTTACAATTACATTACTCGCATGGTTATAAATCTCTTTTGAGCCCGAATACTGATTTCAGAATATGCTACAATTATTATGTGTCAAGAGCAACATGTCACATAAGTATTGTTCAATGTCACACTGAGATTGTATTGATGCTAATATCATAATTGTCCATGCATAGGCAGAAACTCATGAGGCTATGCAAGAAGCTAAGATCATGGGTATGTCATGGAAATCTAGAATCTTGCAGCACTTTGATGGAGACTGCTTGATGGATAAGGTAGTTTGATGGAGACCTTTGCTTAGGGAGGTCACTGTTGTCTCAGAGCGCTGTCTCTTTGCCGTGGTGGTCAGAGCACATGGTTACCACCTGGAAGTCCTGGGTTTGGGTTCTGCCCTCAACCTTCACTAGAAATGGTGTCAGAAGTGTGATGGTACTGTGAAGCCATTGGGACTGTAACCATGGCCCCATCCATGGAGCCCTCCTTGATGTGAGGGCTTGGAGTGAAGGCCGGTGTGGATCCCTGGGGAGGGACATAGGTGTAATCCTGCATGAAGGGTGGATGCGTGAGGTACTCATGGAAGTGATGAAGCACAGGGGGACATTTCCTGATGGAGAGGGAAGTGTGACGGAGACCGTTGCTCCCCAACGGAGAGAGTAGTGTGATAGAAACTGTCACTCTGGATGGTGGATGTGTGAGCCGACTCTTTGGTCTGGTGGTCAGAGCAAATGTTTATGATTTGGATTTGTGAGACAGGGTGTAGATGCTGTCCTGAGCCTCTGTCATAAGCACACAGTTTTTAAATGTGGAGCTTATGTTAAAATCATGTTAAAATTGTAAAGCGACCTTGGTTATCTTGAAAGGCGCTATATAAATCGAACATTCATTCATTTATTCATTCATTTAGATTTAGATGATTTACATTTTGATTCCATAAACCAATACAAGGCAAACTGTAATAATATATATAACTATATACTCTTTCATAGCTAAACTCTGAGTACATGAGTTTTCAAAGTCAAAGTCAGAGTAAATTTTATTTATATAGTGTTTTTTACAATAAATTGTCACAAAGCAGCTTTACAAACGCATAGGTCCAAATCCCTAATGAGCAAGCCAGGGGCGACTGTCGCAAGGAAAATCTCCCTAGGCAGGGATTAGAAAGAAACCTTGGGAGGACCAAGACTCAAAATGGAACCCATTGACATAGCTAGTAGCAGTCCACTTTTATAATTTCAGTGCTACTATGCAGGAGATCGAGCCATGGTTGCTGCTTTTAGCAACACTATCGATTATGGGATCCAGCATCCAGTGAGGTACATGAAACTTCAGCGCTTTCCTGCCGTCATTATTCAGGTCTCATGACTTCAGGAATCATGACTTATGTTCTATGATACAGAAGATAGTGACAATCCACCAACTTGCCCAAGCAGCAAACTATATTTTCAAATGTGAGCTGGCATGATGTCGCAAGCTTCGCTACAGGGTACCTGTTCACGCGTGGATTCTCACTGAGATATGGGAGATGCAAATGTGTGATCTGGAGTTTCACAGTGGGGACACCCAGCACGTGGAACGGCAAAATTCGTCAGCACAATCACCTGCACAGTGTGCCGAACTGCAACACGTCAGCCTCTGCGTGTAAACAGAATTAGCTGCTGAGTTGGATCAGCTGCGTAACAGGAGGAGAAAATGCCATTCTGTGGATACAGAATGTTCTAGTCACATTCTCCAAAAACTCAAGGCTGGACTGACTCTTATACCTGTGTAGAGTTTGGAGCTGATACCTGCAGTAAATCAGACATGCTGGTGGAAGGCAGGTGACTGTTACAACCCATCTGTCTGTGATGTACAGAGCGATGATGATCATAGCATTTTAGCATCAGTATGCTTTAGTGCTTTGTAAAAATGTAGGTTCCATTGTAAACAGAGTTTGTATTTGTCATCTGGAATTGACCCATAATATTTAATAAAAGGTGCAGCCTATATTGCTTAATAACTAATAATGAAAAAAATTAGCTATTGTCTGTGTAGGCTGACAACACCTGATAGCTCAGTAATGGATTAGTATTTGTTTTAATCTTGTATGTTAGGTAGTTGAACTAAAATTGGCATTTAACTAGGGTGGTGACAGATTACACAGAAAAACATCTGTAAAAACAATTCATAAAACCTTTATTATGTAGTTAATGCATTTTTGTTTAGGTCTGAGGCATATTTGGTGTGTTGGTAAACCGCTCTGGGTATCTTTAAAAGTACATTTTTTAACAGCCTAATTTATTTTTCCAACACCTAAGATTGAGTTACAAATGTATAGTATTTCACTTTGACATTAATGATCAGACTTTTGCCTTTTGAGAGACCAAAATCTTTCACCCATGCCTCATGATTCTATAATCCTTTGAAAAATGTCCAGCACAAAATTACGTTTATCTTGCAAATACAGAAACCAGCAACAGAAAAGCCTGAAAATCTATGGCTTTGTTCTAGGGCTCAGGCCAGGTAAAAAGATTTGGATCAGTTGGGTCCCTTGATAACCAGGCAGACCCAAAACACACAACAGCTGAAAAGATTCTTGAAAACGGTGTAGGAAATGTCCCAGGTAATATAATCAACACGCACAAATACACATGATGCACAAAAGTAAGTCCAAAACTGACCTGGGTAAACCACAAACATTCCACTAAAACGTAATGTAGTTTTTATCCGAGCATCACATGCATTGAATAAATGATGGATATTAAAAAGAACAGACCATTTTCTGCATGCGCTGGCTTTTTGAAATGCTGCTCTTGATCGAATTATTGGTGAGGTTGGTGAGTCACGATCACTGGTATTTCAGCAGGGACTGGATAGGGTGCAAGGCATTGTTCATTGTCTTCTGAAGTATTTACTGCCTCCAGTGCGATCCCTGGGCAGAGAACCTCCGAAGACAGAGCAACTGTGCAGGGTATGACCGCACAGCATTCATCAGGGCAGATTAGCAACTCTGCTTGCACACATTGACTGCCCCCCCCCCCCTACACACACACACACACAAACACACACACACACAAAGACTCACAAACAGATGCACACCCTGCTAATGAGCTGGCGAGCGATGTTTATGAGGAATCGCTTACCGGCCACGCAGATCGGTAACAGATGCCTTCTGGCATACGAGTGTGCGCTGGAGCAGATTTGACCACTACGCCGATTCCAGTGTATGAAAGGATGGAATTTTCATGGCATTCCCTGATCTCTTCACCAGACTGTCCACTCCACTCCACCACTTCATGAACCTATCTTAATGGAATGGATAACCAGAAAAAGAACAAAAACCACCTACTATCTTATGGACTTGTACACCCAGTAGTGAGCAACAAATGATATATATTAATTTTTATAGCTGATTAGCATAGGCACCGAGGCAGTGCTACATTGTAAAAACCCTGCTGGATGTAAAGGGTCTTGTTATGTGCTGGAGGACATGCGGTATGATCACACCATGGGTTTGTTTTCTTATTGAACATTAACACTGAAGAGCATGAGGAGATGTTTAAGCAGTCACAGTCTCCTAACAGTCAGACGATTGTGGGTTCGGTGCTTGTTACATGCTAAGTTCCCAGTCACAGCCTAACAGAGCAGTGACTCCTGTGTCTCAAATGACTTTCACGGGCTGCCTCGCCTCAGCTGGGCAGACGCGCTAACAGCCGATCAAGGTGATGAGGGGGGACGAGCTCTTTGCCGGAGTTAGCGCACAGCGCTACATTTGCCCGAGTGTGAGATTAGCTGTCGTGTGCAGCCGGAGGGGTGGGGGGAGGGGGTGGTGCTGTGTACATGCGCATACAATGGCTCGTGTTTTGTTTTGCATCTGGCCTCCTTATGCCCGTGTTTAGGGAGACTTCAGAGATGTGAGGCAAGCATGAAAGGAAACGGTGACGAGACACCCCCCTCTCTTCTCCAAGCTCCTCCCCCCCCTCCCCTCCCCGCCTGCTCTGCATTACAGTGGGGGCGATGTCGAGCCAAACAAGCTGCCTCAGCCCGCACTGGGGTTCATGACTTCCCAAAACATGGCCAGGTCCACGAGGAGGGGGTGAGCAGAAACCATTAAAATCTGCCCCTGATGGAATAGAACATGGCAGTTATGCTAATTTTCGGGGCCTCTGTCGCCCCTCAGCCCCCACCGTCCTCTTCTCTCCAGAATGTTTGGTTTAGGACGAGAACGGAATCTGACATTCTCTCGTATCATGTGTAACATTCGTTGTCTGGTTATGGAGTCACTGGAGTCTGAAAGGATAGGACAACAGATTACCAAGGCCCAAAGATGATGAGTGTTGGGTATATTCCTCTGTCGCCATTGATTCTTAATATTTGCCCTCACAGTCATACAGTTGAAATTGCTCATTCGTTACTGAGCAGGAACTAGGAAGCAGTTCAGGAATGACATGTGTACCTTCAAGATTTCATGAAGAACACTATTGAGATCACTAAGGTAGATATTATCATTGTCGTTTTATTTTGTTTGACTTCACTCCAGCGAGACATCGCTACCTGGGTCCTACAGATGCAGACGAGAGCAGGGTCTAGAAGCTTGTCCTTCACAGTCTAATGCTCAGTGTCAGGAATGGACCTACACTTTACACCTCGCTGTAAAAAATCCCCAAACAGCATAGTGAATGTGTCAAATCGATGACACACCAGCTAAAAGATGTACTGATAGCGTAATGAACTCTTTTCATATGAGCTTGGGAAGCTCAGAGTTGGACCTAGATTTTGCTGTGCTCTACAAATGCTGTCCACATGCCTCGTCTTTAAGATTGACAGACCCAATTGCATGCACATGCTTATGAGTCCATTTTGCTTAATTTGATGACTTCTGAGCATCAAGCTGGCCCTGCAAGCTTCGACTCAAGGAACGTCTTCACCCCGCCCCGGCCCCATCACCCTTACCCATATCATCAGGGCAAACAAATTATCCAAATGAAAAGCAAAGACATCAACACCCACATCTGTTTGCAGGGTGGCTCCACTTCACCCTATCCCCATGCAACATTTTTTTACTCTTTAGCAGTCACAAGAGGATAACAAGTGGGCTTGGAATTTGTGTAGGCCTGGCGCTGGAAAATAAGATATCATGTCTTTCTGTCGGCCTGATGTCAGCCCCTTTCGAATTCAAACCCAAACGCATCATCCCCGAGTTGCCTCCTAAAAGAGCCTGCCAGAGGCAGAGGTTCAGCCAAAGTTCAGATGTCTGCAACCACCAAACAGCCTTTTCCCTCTCCCTCTCCCTCTCTCCCCCTATCTCTCTCCCTCTGTCTCTCTGTCTCGCTCTCTCTGCTAGTCCATCTCTCCCTCTCTCCAAATCTCTTTCTGTCCCTCTCCTCATCTCTCATCCCCCTCCCTATCTCCCTCTCTAAAGGGGCAAAGGGATGCTTCCTTACACATCTGATCAACCAATGAGTTTTTGCTTTTCTTCTACTTCAGTTTTCCCCCTCCTGTCTCTTTTCTTCAGTCAGATGCATGGGATGCCCGTCTCAAGGATTTCATCATGAAGTAAGTAAATAACCTCATCCATAACTGGAAGAAGGAGTCTGTCAAGTGGTAATGTTCAGGTATTAATCTCAACTCGATGGGATACTGGAAGCCCTACTGTGAAGACACTTAACAGGGGGTTCTGCCTATAGATGCAATGAAGACCCATGCATAAAACAATACTACTTGGCTCTGTGATGTCATTGCTTTGTTATCCAAATATCTTTTTCATATGCAGGACCCATGTGATGTTTAAAAGGGTATGTTTTTATTTGGACTCTTGCTTGTCACATGGGAGAAGGGAGGAATAAACTAGGAATTAACTGATCTTTAAAATGTTACTTTCATATAACTGTTATCTATTAGGACTGGGTGTAGTATTTTTATACAATGTAAATAGGAATTAACAAGTTGAAACCAAAGTTGTCTAATTAGAAGTGTTTTTTTTAGGAGTGATGTCATTAGAAACACAGGAAATCAAATGGTTCAAATGGATGTGTCCTATTTCACATCAGCATCTGTGATACCCTTCGTTTGACAACTGTAAAGGGTCTATTTCTCAACAAAGTGTAGTACACGAGAGGGGATTTCGAATTGTGGGGTTGAAATATCGGCCAAGAGCCCTCGCTGAGGGATTCTATCACAGCGTGGTAACGCCCAGGGCTCCTTGCCCATGAGCCGCGGTTGCCCAATCCCCCCAAAACATGCTTTCAATTTTCCAAAATCAAACACGTCAATAAAACACAACCTATCCATGTCCATATTGATACTATTACAGGGGAAAGTCAAGCAAGCCTTTCATATTTTCTGAGGCTGACACTAGGCGCGGGTGGGGTGGGAGTGGTGGCAGGGTGGATCACATACATGTTGACTGGGGTGTCCAAGGTGTGACACAAAGTTACTGTGGGGTGGCTTTAGCATTGTGACACTTAATGTAATCAAAAGGTGATGTATAGGACATTGGGTAACACTTGTTGTCTGCTGTTGCAGAAGATGTGTGTACTGCGTGAACTCACCATGCTGTAACACTGTGTGTGTCTGGGCAAGACTCAATTACATTTTTGTCTACCTGTGTGATATGATTACAATACTTTGCTTACAACCATTTTGTTGTGTTTTTAACAATATACTCCTGGGGATTTTAGTACTAAAATATTTCACAGTGACAGGATGGGTTATAATAAGCTTTAATGTTTAGGTTTGGCTTAGTCCTGTTCTGACAGCCATTTCCCAATAGTCAAGTAAATATCTTTAAAACTTCCATAGAGTAGCAACAGGGGCAGAATAGAAAACAGTTAAAAATCCTTTACTATCATAAACCATATTGTCATTTCATTCTCTATTGTGTAACAGGTGTCTTTGGCATTCAGGCTTTGTTTGTTTCTTTTGTACTGTGTCATCATTTGCAACCATCTCCAAGGTTCCTTAACAGCTTTCAGTGTTATCTGCCTCTCCCCTTTGAGCAATTCTGGGTTGCACCCAAAAGACAAACAGCTACTGGTGTAATTCAGTGCTGATTCTCTTGGTTATTTATAACCATTATTCATAGCACTCACTATGGACGTGCAATAACTGCCACCTTTTTGTTCTCATGCATAGGAAGCCTGAACCTGACCTTCTGACTCTCCATGTACTTTAAACCCAATAGTTCTGATCATTGCCTTTTTTCCCAGTATGAGAATCCGAACTGCGAAGTGAATACAGATTCTCAGATGTTTGGCGGAAAGGAGCTCCTCTGTGAAAACATGGCTCTGCCCTTGTTCATACTCGAGCCATGTTTCAACCGCACGCCATGGAAAGGCCTCTCCCTGTCACCTCACGTGACTTTCAGAAAAAAACTTTTAAAAATCCACTGCTCTGGGCTGTAAAAGAAACTCAAACTAAATCTTGACCAACCGTTATCATAGTTCGCTGACTTGTTGTGTATCGAGGAACATACAAGTATGATTAAAACATGAAAAGTAACAGAGGGAACAAGATATTTAACTTCATAAACACTAAATGTTCATAAGGGGAGACATGGTTAATAAGCTAATAAATTCAAATGTAATAAAAGCTCAAATATAATAAATGTTATCAGAAGTATAGCAGCTACAACACACAGTGTTAAATCTGTCTACACTGTTTGAAGGGAGTTTACAGATTAATACAAAAAATAGTACATTTATGCAGTTGCATTAATTGCAGAAAAATTGTCAATGAAAATAAGAGCAAAAGAAATACGTGTATTGTAATCATTATCTAGTTTTAGAGCTATTTCCCTATAAGAAGTGAATTATTATGGTGTCAACAATTTAGAGTCATTATGATGTCAACAATTTAATCCTATGATTTAACAAGATATCCAGGCAACATTATGAGCTCTTGTGAGCTTGATCCAGAAGGAAGAGCCTTTCTGCTGTCATCGCTGACTCTTTCTGTCAAGCTCTGACACAGAAACAGTATACACAGCAGTACATGTTGCAGATAACTGGATGAAGTGCCTGAGGTCATAGATCTAATCCTCCCGTCAAGACCGAACAGGGTCATATCAGCGTCACATCTTTGACTCATTTTATCATTTGTTTTTGGTTTGTATGCATATAAATATAATACTAATGTAATCATATGGTAGTATATGTGCGCATTGTGCAGATGGATCTGACTGTGGTTCCTATCTGTATGCTCACTTATAGGCTGTTGATCTCACTGAGTTTCTCCCTCACGGATTACACATGGCTTGACTTCTATCTTTAAACCTCAGAAATATATTTTAAATGATTTGACTGATTCACAGATATTTTGTGTGATTTTAATCATCAATTCTGGTGTACATGGTGCTTACTATGAGAGCCCTCAGGGCTTGAGTGCAGAAGCGCTATCACAGGAAAATTAGTGTAAACTAGGGTTTAGGGTATAACTCGGGTGTAAAAAACTTTGTAAAAAACAGCAAACAAACCAGGGTATAAAATAAAATTAGGTAATAAAATAGGGCTTAACTTTCTTCATAAGCCCTTTCATCTTATCTACCGTAGCCCACACAGACTAAACGTAGCTTGTTTTCAACTTTGACCAATAATGAAAACTTCTCAGAAGACATAATAAGGTAACATTCAGCCTATCAGGTTTGGAGGTGGCCGGTGATGTGGTCAATCAAATATCAGGGGTGGCCGTGCCCAACTCTGGTTAACCATTGTGTAGAGCCTCCACGTTCAGTATCAAACAAGCAGCCGTAAGACCCCATGCTGTCCCACGCTGATGTCTGCATTATTACTCAGGTGGGCTGGGCCTGTTTGTTCAAAGCATGGGTGCAAATCCACAGCAGAGCTGGTTCTAATAGGACGTTTGTTGATGTTTCGTTGGGGCAAGTAGCAGAGTCTGTTCAAGGGAGAGCAGGGGTTGACATGAAGTCAAATGCAATAAATGCCTCAGATTCTCTATTCACTGCAGCATTTTCTCAGCAAAACACGTCTTATTGCAAGGATAAAAGCTCTATCATATATTTTAATCGTTTTGAATGATTACATATAAGATGAGACATTTAAAAACTTGAATCTGGTTTTCCTGTTTTTGCTGCTTGGATCTGGTTTTCCTTAATGTCTGTGGGCTGCTACATCTGCAAGTCTTTCTAAATTCCTCTCATCACCTTAGTGGCTCATGCGAAATCTGTGATTGTTTTCCAAGTGCCACCTGAGGTCAGGCACTCGTCTGTAACAACACGGTCAGGCCCCATCATAAGAAGCACTTCATATTTGACATGTGTGCTCTGGGGAATGGTATGTGTTCAATATGGATATAATAGGGACAGATGTCCCTTGTCACTGTCCATTTATACAGTTATGCTATATATTTGTACTTCCAACCTACAGTATATGACAGTGTTTCATGCATTCTGAAGTCCTATATGCAGGGTGCAGAGAACATTTGCAGAAACAAGATTTACTACTATACACTATATATAAATGTAATAAACTCACAGACAGACTACTATACATGGATGTAAGGAACAGTGCTGTATAACCTAGTCTTGTATAGTGTACGTAGAATGCATGACCAGGTTAAGTGGGTGTTATTTTCTCTTAATAATATCTCCTTAGATTTTCCTTTTTAATACACCTTCATTTTTCATTTCAGAGCACATGCACGTTTTGCTTCTTGTTGAGTGTATAGCTAAAGAGAAAGAGGGTTACTCTTTCAGTCCTGAAGCTTATATCTTCTGGGCCATACTGTGCAAAAAAGATCTGGCTTCTATAAAGACATTGTATACGATTACAGCTTCGATCTTGTGGTTTTTCCTGGGAAAAACTTATGAAGTCTTAAAAGTTCTGCTTATGACTGGGCACAGCAGGTCACCAGGCTGCAAGACACCAAGTGAAACGCAATCCAAGCGCCGAACCGTCCTCCAAATAATAACGTACTGTCAGTGAGGAATGATAACACGATAACTCACGGAGCTTCGCCGAGGCTTCCCGAGGAGCATGACCTGAGTGTCGCGAAGAAATCATTCCAGCCGATATGCGCATCTTTAATTCGCCTGGCACGCGCCGTTTAATAACGAGAAAATTAAACTTTTTGGTCCGCAGTTGCACATCTGGTTTCGGAGCCTTAAGATTCTTGACGGGCGTTCTTTTATGCGGAAGATGGAAAGAATTATTGAATGTTTCATGTAATGAAGAACTTTGCCGCCACTGTTAGTTCAAGCTAAATCAATTTTGGGGGGCTGGTGGGGTTCCAATTGGACGCCAGCTCTATCAATCACATTTCCACCAGCTTTTCATTAAATCAGGTATCGAACAAATGGACTCGGGCCAATTCAGAGCGCAGACTTAAGTGAAGGGGGCACATTTATTTAGTCTAGCAGTAGATTCTTCATAGACGCAGATCAAAAGCAAGATAGAGGTGCCAAAAGCAACAGTTAAACATTCTCTTGATCAATGTGTCATCCTTGTTTATTGAGTCTGGGAGATGGCTTTTGGTTAGACTGAACATGGCAAAGCCAAGACGGTGGGGATTTGTTTGATGGCTGTGGAATGGTATTATGGGTGGGCCACATGCACTTCCTTTCTCTCTTTAGCCGTGCGGGAACCTAAAGAAAAGAGATTTGGACATTATTCTAGTGATGTAATTAACCTGAAACGTGTCCTTCTGAAACGTGTCTCCTAGATAGAGCATCATCTTCAAAATTATTCATTTCTGTCTTTTCTTAACTAAATGTGTACAATGCCAGGCTGGCTTAACTGTTGAACTAATGTATTTGAGTAATGTATTTGAGTAATGAATTTCAGTAATTTATTTGAGTAATGTATTTGATTGCCACTGTTGCATAAATGAGTTAACAATAGCAAAAATAATGTACCCCAAATGACATTAAGCTCCTTCTGTGTCTATGTGCTGTGCTGTTGTGCGTTTCTCCTAGTGCTTGTCTTTCACTGGCCCCTTTCTTTCCTGTCAGGCGGTCCTTGAAGAACATAAAAGCTTGTCACCGACACTGGAGCTGGATACAGTGGATCTTCCTGTTGTAAGTCAGCCTGATTGTCAGTGGCGAGGCCAACAGGTCTCGGGCTTTACCTGCTCGGGGAGATATTCATTAGGGTGAGACGTGGGGGTTCCCATCTCTCCGAGGGTCATTAATCAAAGCTCTTGAGGATGCACCGGCGACCTGATGCTAGCTGTGCGTGCCGCGCTGCAGCTGGTTATGATCATAACTAGCCGCCTGAGAGCTGCAGAGAGCGTCCAGGCTCCGAAGGCCCGCGAGACACCAGATATCTTCTCTTTCACCTGCTTGATGGCGTTCCATTTCAGACCCACCGAATCCTGGCAGGCCTTTGTTCTTTGCCACATGCAGACGTTTCTCCTGAGACGTGAAGCAGATACTCGGAGGTCGTTATTGCCGCCTGGCTGGGGCACAATTTCATTTGAAAGGGCAGGTTTGAGGGGCTGGCTTCCACTGTTGGTATTACATCGTTTGTCTTCACTATGAGGATATCAGCCCCACTACTATTAGATCTGGTCACTGTGTGCCTACGTGTGTGTGTGTGTGTGTGTGTGTGTGTGTGAGGGTGAAGTTGAAAGAGAAAGAGAGGAAAGGAGAGAGTGAGAGAGTGAGACTCCAGTGTAACAGTCTTGGTTGTCATGTCAGGGGAAAGGAACATGCTACACTAATGAAGAGTCTCAGCGTTACTACCCATCATTCCTGGGTTAGAGCCACGGGTGGACCCACTGAGCTCATCTGGTAAGCATATAAGGTCATCCTGTCTTTACAGTTTCCATAGGATGCCTATTATCCTGGATAACCGTGAGCCCAGACCTCACTGGGAAAGGTGCAGCCTTCCAACTTCACAAGAACACAATCATAATGCATCAATGCAAAGTAGTCAGAGTTTTCAGCATTTAATATATGATATAATGTGATATGACATGATCCATCAATTATTCTATTTTACCCGTTAGCAAATATTCCAAACCACACAGAGAAAATGTCAAAGTGCATCTTTGTTATTGAATTGCTGATGTGTACAACAATCAGCCAAATGAACGACTGTTTATAAAATTTATAAAAAATGAGGATGTGTCTCTGCTGAACATTAATTACGCAAATCAGTTATTGTCACGCTCTACGTCAAGCCTTCGTCATAGCGATGGCATGACACCTTCTTACGCCTGTCACAGGATGCGCAATAAGCAGTCGTGACAGGCGACGCCAGTTCACGACACCTATCATAAGACTGATGCGTCTTTTTGATTTTAAGCCCACTGCAGAGACTGGACCTACAAGCTTTTTAGTTCCTGCATCATGTTTAGACATTAAGACATAAAAAAACAAAGCTCTCTTTAGGAGGAGCATTACCCCCGGAAACGAGAGCTGCTCCAGAGCCTGGAGAGATTGGCCTTCACCAGGATGACACGTAGATTTCTCAGTCTGACAGACTAATAAAGACTTAAAGACCTGCCAAAAATAAAGCTTTGAAAAAGGCTCCCCTGACATTTAAGTGAGTCGGTGACGTAAATGTGAGAGTCCTGTTTGATTAGGCTTAACTGATACATTTTGCTTTGGTAACCATTACTTGGAGAGACTTACAAAACTAGCACATGTGTACAAAGTATCTCACCGAAGGGAGGACTGGGATTGGGTTCCTACTCTCTCTTAAATTGTATTCATTCATTAATCTTTCAGAAATATAGATATTATAAAAAACATTATTACTGGCATTACACATACTGATTTAATAAATAATATTACCAGTTTCCAAACCTCTGAAGTCATTGCAGGCAACAAACACGAAGTCACTGATTGGTCAGCTCGTTTCCACCAATCGTTGACGGCACTCCACAAAATGCATGTGCAAGCAAGTTCTGCAGTGTTAATAAATCTGACCACAAGACTCTATTATTTAATCTGCTCCGAGTCTCAAAAACCGATAATCCTGAGGAAAGGCAAAGCGATAATTAAACTAACCCGGGAGATGTAGTGACGGGTGGAGGAAAAGATGGATGGTAGAGAATATCTCATCTCTGCCTGTGCATAGCCTTCCATATCTGCACGGGGAAGTATAATCTTTTACCAGTCTCATTTCAGGAGGCCCCCACTACCTCTGCACAAAGTCAATAATAAAATAAAATGTAATTATGCTATTGTAACGCTCCCCTCACTGCTCCCTCTCCAGCACCAGATACTCCACCTCTCTATTTGAATAATGAATTATGCTCACATTAATGTAGTGGGCTTGCTGTGCTGGAAAAGTAAAACGCTATTACTGAGATGTCAGTTCCCCCCCGCATGACTCGGGAGGGATGAGGAGGCACCATGATGCTGACACAACACACACACACACACACACGCAAAAACATGCACACACACTCACGCACTCCCACAGGACATGTATAGCTGTGTATGTGAGTGCATGCTAGAAATAGAACGAGGCTTTACGAGTGTGTGTGTCATAGCAGTTATGACAGCTGATTTTTAAAAAGGCTATAAGAAAGACATCAATGAATGAGATGTTTGTCCACATTGTATTTTCTATCCAATCTAACATTACCTTTATATGATTACTCCTCATCAGTTTTATAAGGAATCATATTTCTTGTTATCTTTATCAATCCTAGTATGAATTAGTGGGTTTGTAAAGATATAATCAGGTTTAAGAGGAGACATAAAATAGGCCCCTAAAGCCTGTTCTAAGACTGTGGGAAGCTGGATTTTCCATCTGCACATCCACTGACTTCACATGTGCGGTGTCTTCACGTGTCCAGAGTCTTCATGTGTGCAGTGTCTTCACGTGTCCAGTGTCTTCACATGTCCAGTGTCTTCATGTGTGCAGTGTCTTCACGTGTCCAGTGTCTTCACATGTCCAGTGTCTTCATGTAATTAATACAATACCATAAAAGTATACTGTTCTGCAGTGATACCTATAAGCTAAAAGTCCCTTTTCATCTATTCAAGAATTAAGTGACATGATGGTATGAAGGCAAAATGCTGTCTAAACAGCTATGCTATGTTTACAATATTTTTTAAGGAATGGCCATTTTTTTTTAACCCTGGCTCACATTTTCTCTGATGTGATTTGAAATAATCTCCAGGATGTAGAACAGCGTAATATTTCAACTTTGAGCAGCGAAAACCAGGAAGTTCAATCGAGACTATCCAAAGAACGTGTAAATCCAAACACATTTACATTGAATAATGTCTCATGAACTAAAAGAATAAAAACATCTGGGGGGATTAACATGCTGTGTTCTGCTGCTGTTTAAAAACAGCCATTTTGGAGCAGTTCTGCTCTGTAAAACAAAGAATATGTGAAAAGGTCAGTGTCCTCCGAAGGAAAAAAAAATCTCAATATGTTTGTGTGCTATGCCAATCTGCTCATGAACGTGTTCCTTGCGCTGGTCCTCGGCGCTGGCACCGCGGTGGAGATGGGCGGGCGTGCTGCCAGGGCGCCCAGCGCCATCCGAGGACGTTCAGCGCGGCGCCCGCCCCAATCTGCTCTCCCAACTGTTCCTCTTAAGCGAAACACCGATCAATATGCGACAGGCTGTGAGCCGCTTAAACGGGGAGGGGGTGTGGGGGGTATTTGGGATGGGGAGGGGTTGGGTGGGGTGGGGGGTTAGGACGTAGAACATCAAAAACAGAGGAAAACCAAACCTGGTAGAGGAAGACGTGACCCCCTTCCCCAGGCCCACCCCCACGCCCACCCCCACTGTACTTTGTTCTATTTTAATGCGGCTAACATTTCCTTACATCTAAGTGTTAGCCTCATCAACCAAATTCAAGCCAGGTTAATATTGAGGCTGGAACCGTATGAACACACTGGGCTTGAAATTCACATCACATTACCTTGAATGGTGTGGATTAGCCGGGCACAGATTGCAAAATTTGGTCTGATTATAAACAGCGGCTTTTGGGGAAACAAAAAAAAAAAAGAAAAAAAAAGAAAGAAAACAGTAGAGAAAAGGGCTAAACACAAAATGTGTCTCATTACCAAACACTGCATATCTGGCACTCCACACAGTCCAATTACAGCATGCAAATGACGCTGGACTGTTTGAAAAGGGAGTGTATTGCTGCTGATAGTTCTACCTTTATCGGGAGACGCACACACACACACACACTCACGCGCACACGCACACACACACAAATATGTGTACATTTCCCCATCTCCAACAGAGAACTAAATGTAGCTATGAATAAACACATATAGAAGGATAAATAAATTTTTTTCTGCCTTTTCCTTCTCCTGCGCACACGCCCGCACACACGTGCACACATTCTGGCAGGGAATGCCCGTCAGGTGCTTCAGGTTGGGTTAGCCAGGTGGCGCAGACAGGTGTTGAGCGAGTGTTGTGCTGTTTGAGCGTCAGTGTGTATTTGGCTCGCCTCCAGTCAGCTGGAATGGCAAAGCTGCCCACCCCCTACACACACACATCTCTTCACCTGATTGGCTTATTATGAGAGGAAACACACACCGCTCCTTGTTCGTGTCATTTGCAACAGCACCTCCTCCTTAGCTAGCCATGCGTGCCCCTTTGTTCCGCTTAGGGCCCTGCGTCGGTACCACGCATGGTCACGCAGGCTTCCGTCGCAGAATAGTATGCGACATGCTACGGCGCAGAACGGTCGTTTACACGAATAACAGTGCATCTCTGAAATAGCGAGCGGTGGGGGTGGCTACCGATAGAAGAAATTTACTTCCTAAGAGAAGACAAGCTAGAGAGAGAGAGAGAGAGAGAGAGAGAGAGAGAACGAACGAGAACCCCTGCCGATGACATTTTCTAAGCTCAGTCAGACAGTGGAATATATGAATATAATTATACGAAGAGCAAAAGAGAAAGTGCGGCCAATAATTTGAGCAGCTTGTCTCGTGTCTGCTGTCCTTCTGTTTATGAGTACACGGTAATTGCTCACCATAGCCTCGGGGTATCATAAACGCGGAAGTTAAGAACCGCTATGGGGACTCGATAAAGAGAAGCACGAATATTTATTTATTTGTTTATTTTCATTTGAGTTAGGTCTATTTAATTGCCACAAATTATTAATTTCTCCTACGCACGTAAGAACCTGAATATTCATTTGTCTGTGAAAATGCCTAATTCATATAACCGCTGACAACTGACAATAGCCTAGGGGACTATAATAAAGGCTTTAAAAGGGGGGGTTGAAGGTGCAACCACGGGTCCATTGACGACTCAGGAATCAAACAAGATTAAGACCAGCACTGGATTTCTTTGAATGACAGATCTTTTGCAGCTTTGACGAATAGCACCGCTATGCTAAACCGCTCGAGCCCCGCCGTGCCCCGCCGTGCCCCACCCCCTACATTAACAAGGCTGTCCTGGCGTTATGTGCATATTCATCCGCGCCCGTGCAAATGGGCTCTCTCGTTCGTTTAATGAGGGCATTAATTTGATATCAGCCTCTTAAACACCGAGTGGCTTTATTGTCGAAAAGCTGAAACTAAAGAAGAGGACCAGAGAAACACCCTAAGCATATATTTGTCATCAGGCAGTTTGAGTAATGATTTAGCAGCACATATTTAGCGATTTGTTTAATGCAAAACTGCTAATATATACAGAAAGTTACTGTTGTGCTGACATATCACCGTGCATGTAAGTACGGCGTTTTAAATCGTCAACGTTTACTTTTTACCTTTATCAAATTTAGGATTTTTCAGATTATCAAATGAAATCTATCCCCTTAGACTCTGTCATTTGGTCATTAACAGCTAATGTTCACAACCTCATCTGTCAAGGGGAGTAATTGAAATACACACGAGGGCAAACAATCTGGACGTATTCGAGGCAAGTGGAGCACGCGATTCCAGCTGAATTGGCAAACTGGCATTTGATTAATATGATGCTTGACCCCCATAATCGCATTCTTTACAAGGGACTGGTGACACCTATTAACCACAGTAATCACTTTTGCCGGTGTCCTGTGTTGCAGGACCATGACATATGGCTACCTTATTGAAATAGATGCTCAAAGTGGGAAGCAAGAATTCTAATAGGCCTGCTTTTATGCCATCCCAAGGGAGAAATATCTGACAATATGTACAATTATTTAGCCTTCTGTGAGGTCCATGGGAAAGTGAATTTCCATCCCACTCCACTCCCCTCATCCCCCCCCATGCTATTTTGTATTGTGGATTGCACACTCTCTGCACTGCATTCTAAAACAGGAAATGACATCGCTATTCTTTGGCCTTACTTAAAGGAAACCTATATTTGAGACTGCTAGGCATGATATTTTATTGAAGGAAAAAATAGGAGGTAGAAATTCGTAGACCAGACATATTTGGTCACAATGTGAAAGTGGCATTTGCCGTGTTTAATGTTTTTATCACATCAATATGGTCTGGAACAGCATATTTACCACAATTGTATAACATATGTATAACATTTTTAAGAGTTTTTTTTCTTTACCACTTTAAGATGTAATAATCCACAAATCCAAAAAATCATCAGCAAACTGAACCCTATTCACCTACCAAACTATCTCAAAATCTTGAAATCAAAATTAGACTGCAGGTCTTGATTTAACACTTTGAATGACTACTCTGACTATCACTAGCCACAGACTAGCCAGCCCTGCTAGTCCTGCTACGCGGTCCACCTTGGTCTTCTCCAGGTGTCAGCTTGGGCCTCACCTCACCTTTTGATAGACTCGGGGAGTGGTCGCGGCGGCCAATCTCCGGCCATTCATTTGCTGGGTAATGATTTTGGAACTGCGCCGCTAATAGGGCATTATGGGAGTCCCTGGCTCCCCTGACAGCTGATTAATGTCCACCGTGATGACATCAGCTCCGAGAGGGACTAGATAAAAGAACCCTTGTATTGGAGGGAGCAGGATGATGAACGAGCGGCAGTGCTCGCGACTCATCTCATTACGGCCTACAGACCGCCGGCCATTTAGCTAATGTAGCGAGTCATTGTGTGCCCAGGGACCCCGGGCCGCAGGTTTGGAAATTAATGACACACTAAATGCATGATATGGAGGTTGACCCTGCATAATACTGCCCAATGCGCACACGCGCATGCGAGAGGATTAACCTTGCCTCGTCAGACACCGCCGCTGTTTGTGTCCGCGTGCCGCGTCCGAGCAGGTGTAAAGAGGTATTTATGTGCAGGCCATACGCACGTTTGAGATCCAGACCCCTGGAGGAGGGACACGGAGACGTTACACCCGGCAGCTTTCGTTTGCAGGCTGAACAAGCACCTGAAAGCATATGGGAAGAGGCAGTGAGATAAAAGGATATTGGACGTTGCAGTAAAAGCAATCTAAGTCGTGGTGTTTATGCCCATGTCACTATTGGATATAAATGTGTAGGGCATCTTTAACCTGGAGCAATCTTTGTGTAAAAATGAGAACTGACGTCAACTATGGCATGTGCTACTGTGAAGCATTTCCCATGTTGTAATTGAACATTTCTAATGTTGTGAGTCTGGGTAATAAATTCTTCAAAAATATACAGCCCAACGAATGCCATGATGAAGAGTCATAATTCATCAGTCATTAACTATATTGATATCGTTCCAACGCATGTAATTATGCTTCATGTGTAAGGACGAGTCTTCAAAATACTAGGATAAAAGAGGATTGTATGGATTAAGCTTGTTCAGAACACTGCTATTAGATGGATGAATTCAGAAAACTGCTATTAGATGGATGAATTCAGAAGACCTTTATTAGATGGATGAATTCAGAAGACTGCTATTAGATGGATGAATTCTGTAATGTATGCTCACTGACGTTGAAAAACGGGTCTGACGTTGAAAAATTATACCCAGTTTATACATAATACCTCAACACCTTCCAACCTGCAGCAGAGGTAAAGCCCTGTTTCACCCATTCGATAGCGCACATATGGTGATACAGATCTTCTTCCACAGGTGAATAAAGTCTGGTCTTCCCTGAAGAAAGGACTTGCAGACCTCTCCACAGGGATCAAGAATTTGATCGAAATGGAAAGAAAAAACATAAAACGAGACAAAGTGGATCTAAACCTTGCCATAAAATGAGACCTTACCTGAGTTAAACAGTGGCTACTGATGGATATCATGAGATCAGTAGAGACAGTGGTAGTTTACAACCAACAGCTTCAAAGGACCAGGAGTTGGCAATTCATGGGCTTTTAGGTACCAAACACATGTCCAGGAGACTCGTGTTTTGTGGAGGGGGTGAGAAGGTTGTGGGCTATGCACTTAGCCACCGGTCACTCTTAATGGCTTCAAACCATGCAGAAAATTATTCGCTGACCCCTCACGCACCTCCGCACGTGGAGCAGCTGTAAAACAACCCCGCCTTTGTCGGGGATTATAGCGGGCGGAAATCTGGCCTTATTATTAAAGAGCCTCCTCGTTGGCTTTCTTTTCAGCCATCCAATATTCATTAAAGTGGGATTTCGGCACATTAGCAGGGGGGTGGGGGCGAGGTAGCCCCTGGAGACGGTGTTTGCGTTTCAGTGCCGGCCCCGTAATTCTGTCAGACACTCGTGTGAAGAGGGGTAAAGCAGCAAGCGGGTGGGGTGGACGGGGTGGGGGTGGGGTGTTCCACTTACTGGCGATTTATTACCTCCACCAGCTGCCCTCTCTGTAAAAGGTAATTGCATCCAGTTGTAACAAGCTAATTGATTGCTAATTAGATAAATCAGCACTCGAAGAGTTGTCAAGCGCTGACGGATGGGTGGCAGAAGTCATGTGGCCCGGCAGGAGGGGTGGGATTGGGTCTGGATGGGGGGGTGGGGCTGTGTGGTGGTTGTATGGGGGGTGGAGCTGTGTGGTGGTTAGGAGGGGTGTAATTGGACAGAAGGATCAGCCAAGGTGTACTAAGAAGGGGTCGAGGGCGAGGGGAGGACAGAGGAGTGCAGTGCAGAGACAGAGAAAGGCATGTGGGGGACAGCAGAGGAAGGCGAGGGAGGGGCTGGGGGGGGGGGGGGGGTTTAAACGTTGAGTGACAACGCAAATCAAAAAGGGGCTGGGTAAACATGATTGATTCTGGTGGAAGCTGTCGTAGAGGGGGGAGACGGGCCTGAATGGACAGCTGGATGTCTGCGGTGAGTCCCCAGCACTTTCTCATGCAAATGGGGCTCGGGACCGCGGAGAGACTGAATGGAGCATCCTGATCTAAACAGGAACTAAGGGTGGGTAGGTGGGGCATGGCATGGGGGGGGTGGGACTGTATGCACAATATCTCTTGTGCATCCTCCAAAGCATCACAGTCTTCATAAAATGCTACAGAAAGTCGCTGAGACATTTCAGAATCCGCCGGACGTCAAGTGTAGCAGCTCGGTGTGAGGCTCGGTGCGAGGGACTCTTACCTACAAATTTTCATGTCTCATTATGGCAATGGCCCACTCCTCAGTCACTTGTACTTGTAACCTGGAGTATCAAACTTATATAAGACCCTGGTTACAGTGCACACTGTTACAGTAATAAATATTTTTTATGTTTCATTGTATGCAGACGCTTACAATAACAATAAAGATCATTTAGTTCAAGAGTTAGAAAACATGTTGAAGGTGAAGGCAACAGTGGTTCCCATGGTAACTGGAGAACTTGGGGATGGGACCCCCAACATCAGAGATGTCTATCATAGATAGATAGATAGATAGATAGATAGATAGATAGATAGATAGATAGATAGATAGATAGATAGATAGATAGATAGAAATATCTATTTGGAAAAGATAAATATTTGTGGAGTGGAGACAAAAAGTACATAGGCAAGTTAGGGGTTTAGAATGATTGTGTCTGCATAATAGCCATTTTGATTAAATGAAAGGGCTGTTTCCTCTGTTTGAACATCAGTATGTAAACATGGTCTTCAGGCTGTCCAATAAGACCCCAGCCACACCTCTCTTACCGTTTAATCTCCCCGATTATGCAGGCATCACTTAGGCGTTGCCATGGCCACGGAACCCTGTTGGCAAGCGAGGCCGATCCCCCCCTGTGTCTGGTGAGAAACAGTCAGCGGAGCGGAGAGGAAGCAAAAGCACTATCGCCACGGTGATTCTACAGGCCGGGCAGGCGGGACTCCATCGTTTTATTCCTTTACTATCTCTGCCATGCCTACCATTATATCACCATTTTTTTCAGTCACCCAGGCAAATGCCCTCAAGCCTTCTCAAATTCATGTGACAAAATAAAAACAAAAAACGAACAAACAGAACCCCCGTTGCACGGTGTTTGTCTCGGCCCGATGGGGCGTCCGGCGGCTGGCAACCGCTGGACTTGAACCTGGGCATCGGGCTACAGCAGGAACACTACAGGCCTGCCACTCCCACCTCCACATGTCCTCTCTCCCTCTCTAAGCCCAACCCCACTCCCATCCCAGCCCCCCACCCTGTCTCCAGTTGCGCCGCCGAGTCAGGGGAGACCGTGGGGGGGCTGAGCACATACAGGCCTATTGAGTTCCAGCCCTGCTGGCATGCACCATGCCCATTCCCAGCATGCTGTGGGAGCTCAGTGGGTGGCATGGTCCCAGTGCAGTTGCCGTGTGATTTACAGCCTGGCTGTAGGGTTTATTAGAATGAAGCAGTTTGCGGGGGTCTAAAAGAAGCCCAGTCCTTCAACCCTATCTGCATGACTAGGAGAACACAGTCCACCAACAGCAAGACAGAATGTAACTAGCAAGGGCCTGGTTAAAATAAGGTGTGGCATGGCATATAACTTCATTAACAAATTCTGATCCTGTCAACTATTAATGTTAATGTGGACTATACCAAGAGTCTAAAATATATTCCCTCTCCAAACATAGACACGTGCATAAAATCTCATGTATCTTCCTGCAGTTTTTATTTCTGAGGGTGTGATTCTCTGTCCTTTCATACCCTTGTGTGTGTATGTGTGTGTGTGTGTGTGTTTTCAGGACCCCTGCTGATCCCCTTCACATTTCTTGGTGGTTTCTCCTGCCACATGTCCTTCACAGAAGGGTAGAAGGCCAGGCAGTGGCCAGCTAGAACAATGCTAACTTATACAACCTACGTTGCTCAGAAAGTGGCAGTTGGTAAATTCATGTGAAAGTCTGTCTCTTCTCCCACAGACTGGTAGTGGACATTGCCCTGGAATTAGTTGAGAAGCAAAAGTCACACATGTTGAAATGTAAATACTGCGATGGCAGCCACCATCATAAGATGGAGAATGCTGCCGGCCACCCTTGCTTTGCGTCAAACGGCCACTGCAGCCTAATTCGTGTAAGGCCTCGTTTTCGAGAGAAACCATGCCCTCATGCATCTCCTGAAATGATATCACATACTAGCGGTTTCATCAAGGGGGCCTGAACTTTGACCCAAGTGCATGGTGGGGTAGGAGTTTGGAGGGGAGGGTGTCTGGGGCTGAGGCTCAGTTCCTCTGCACCCTTCACTGAAGGATGAGGGATCACTTTCGCACCTCTCTTTTCGTTTGTCCAGGGTGGGGGGGTGGGGGGGAGGGTTAGCCTTTGGGGTGGAACATCGCTGTCTAGACGGCCGGACATAAAGGAGGCGGCAACTGTTCATGCGTGTCCCTTCCTCACCATTGTCCCCATGTCCCCCCCTCCAGTCTTCACCGACTCTTCCTTCGCCCGCCGCCCCTGGCTTCATTGTTGGAGGACAATGCGCTGTCAAGCGCCGCTTCCTAAACTTGTAGGGGCTGCTGCGCATCCTCCAGGCGTGGGCCAATCAGCCAGAGTGCCGCCGCTGCGGGGGCGGGCTCCGGATGCCAGGCGCCGGACCTCTCCCCCTCGACCGCAGAGACGGCTGCCAGCATGGGTGCGTGCGGGAGGTGTCGGCCTGAAGGTGATGGGCGGGGCCATTGGATGAGTGCCAAGGAGGCTGGCTGGGAGGGGGGAGGGGGGTCTGCACTATTATGATTATGAAGATCGCAGAGATGGACCCAGTACCTACACCTTGATTCACCCGGACTGGCCTTAGGCAGGAACTCACAGAATACATGAGCCTCAAGGTTTGTCATACGGAATATACAGAAGGGAAGCATTTCTAACAAACTTTGTTTTCAGAAAATGCAGGCATGCATTTCAAGATCACGTCCAGTACCAAGAACACACACAACATGAAAGAGTGAATGAATCTTTCAAAATGAACTTTCAACCCCTTTTTCCAAAATCGTGTCCAGCCATTTCAGGAGATATATCAATACCTCTCTGCTGCACAGACAGGGTATTTGTTTCTGTTCTCCATTCAGGCCAGATTTTTCCATCGGAGACCTGGGCGTCACATCATCCTGCCGAATTGCGGAAAAAGGGGGGGAGGTGTCTTCGTTCGTGTTTTCCACCGCCTTATCGACACCCTAATGAGTACATCTTTTCTTCAGGCGAACGCTTGAGCCACCCGGGTAATTTATTCCGCTCGCCCGAAGCCTCTGCCACAGTGAGTCGGCTCACAAAACAAACGCCGACAAAAGCCAATGTTAATTTTCTTATTATCGGGCCCCTTAATTATTTGTTGTGCGTGATAACTGCTTTCAGCGGGCACGATATCAGCAATAACCTTCTGGCTGCGGCGTCGAGGGTGCCTTGTTGAGCTCTCCCCTCGCCACACACGTTCCCTTTATTAAGACAATGCGGCCCGAAACACAAATACCCTTTATTGCGCTGCCTCCTTCTCGAAACAGAGGAATAAATATTATAGATTAATTAATCCGCACTGATTATAATTTAATTAGGTAGCCTCCAGGGGCCACCGCATAGTTTTACTTTTTTTTTATATCCATGCACCCCCCTCACCACCACCACCACTTAAAATTCGCTCCATGCCGCGGTGCGCTGAACGTTTCAGAGAGAGAGCGCAGTCACTCTTTGGTGCCTGGGGGCTTTGTTCACGGGAGCATTCCTGTCACGTACGTTTGCACCGCCGATGTAATACACGTTTTGCCATTGTTGTGTTCAGACTTCGTTCAGACTACAGTGTGCCGCAATCTGCCGTTCAAAACAAACTAAATCAGTAATGCTGGCGACGTCTCCGGTATTTTGTTGAGCTGTGTGAATAGTGTGTTTCTTAGATAATCATTTCTTCAGTTGTTTTTACAGACGTATATTTGTGCTGCATCACACGTGAGGAACGTCTGGAAGTGTTTTTGATCTTTTCTTCAGTGTTCAGAGGATCCCATCCCGTTCCTGCAGATATGTTGTACAAAAAACAAATCAAGGAATCCACAGCACACTGTGCACCACATTCAAACACTTCAGATACCCAGCTTACTGTGTGAGTGAAAACGGACAAGAAAAAAATTGAACTAAGAGAGCCGGTCACCTAGGTGACCCTTGAACCTTTTTTTAGCACGGCTAATTGCACAGCCTGTGCGTGTTTACTGCTGCCCGGTCCACACAGACATCTTCACCTGTAACGTGTCTGGACTTGAAGATGTGCAAGCAGGTGGTCAAGTGTGCCTGTAGAGTGTATGCAAATATCCAGCAGCTATAAGTGCACACGCATGCCTCTGTTTGTGCGAGTGTGCATGTGCGTGCGTGTGTGTGTGTGAATGAGCGAGTGTGTCTAATTTAAGCCAGGCCCGGACTGCCCATCTGCTGTGCTCCACTGGTGTGGGCTTGTTTCAGAAGTGCAAGCGTGCATTCCTCCAGTGGCCTTGGGCCGCATTGGTAATCCGATCCCCCAGTACAGGTGCAACAGACGCAAGGTGTCCGTACCCTCCTCCCTCTCCACCCCCTCATACCCCCACCCATACATCATCGTCCCGGCAGCGGCATTCCCAAAATTCTGGTCCGTTTTGCCGTGTCGGACCATGGCTGCCGCCCCTGCCTGTCCGCAAAGAGTGGGGCGGAGGGGCCTGATTGCTTTTCCTACCTCCCACATGCGGAACAGGTGCTTGCTCTCCCGGGACTGCTAAAGCCCCCAGTGGGATATCTTGAATCATGTGCTGGCTCGTCAACTTTGACCCCGTGCGCCACCTGCACAGGGGCTTGTGGAAAAAAAAAAACAGTCTGGAGCAGTGGCAGTCCGACAGTACGGATGCTTGGGAAGAGCTCCCGTCCCCCTAAATCACTTCTGACAAAGGACAACCGAAATTGGAGTCGTAGATCTTTTGAGGCCACTCTTCTGAGATCCCGCCTGTGCCATCCTGGTCGCGGAGACTCCTTCGCAGTCTATGGACTCAGTCGATTGGCTGAACGGGTTTCCACGGTGCCTAAAAGGCAAATTCTCAAAGTGAGAACCATTAGTGAGGTGTGGTGCAGCTGTGTGCCTTTAAGAACAGCCTGAACCCATGATGATGTCACCACTATGACCTAGACTGCTGAGTTTGCTGTTTGAAAGTGCAATGCAGTGCACAGTGGTGTTTACAAACAAAAGAACAAATTAATCTGAAATTCCTTGAGCTTCACACACTTTATTCCCTGCCCTTTCTTACTCCCTGCCCTTCCTGGAGCATGAAAAGAAGCTTCTAGTAAAGTATTTGGGTATTTGTGCTTCACATTTTTCAGTAGCACAGACACATAGCCAGTCCTTCCAGCAACAAGCTTCTGTGGTTTTGTGTGTTTGGGAGGGGAGGGGGGTGTTTGTTTTTTGTTTTGCATTTGAAAAAATATCAACTTAACAGAACTTAAATATTTCAATACAGCCCACGACTGTCAAATTAAATTTCATAACATGCCTCAAATCAAACTGTTTACAGAGGAGGGCAGATTTTTATTCAGATATAAGTAGGACTCGGAAAGGACACTGTTTAATTGTTCATCAAACGTGTTAGTCTTGAGTTTTTATGCTTTCCAAATGAACCGGCTGTGACGCTGACGTTGACCCACAGTAAGAATTTCCCCCACAGTGTTTGTGTTTCACTCAGTGACACCTTTGCGTGTGCTAGCTGCTGGCTAACCTTGTTAGCCCTTTACTCTCAACCCACACATTCCTCTCATGAATCTTGGATTCTACAGCCCCTTGTCAGAAGCTTTTAAAATCTCTCTTCCCCACCTCCTCTGAAAAAAAATAGAATTATTTGGACAGAAACCGGCTGCTAATTCTTTGTCTCCTGAATAAGCATTCTTATTAAGCATTTATGTGGAACAGAAGAGAACACAAAGTTTTGTTATAAACCCCAGCACGCCAGGATAAGAAGACAAGGCTGTATATCTGAGGCTCACAGTTATGAAAGCAATCTGAGGGTACTGTCACGTTTATTAAAGAGGATGAGGCGTCTCCAACCACTGGAGCACCCTGACTGAAAAGAGTACCAGAGAATTAAAGGAGCAGGCTTGTTATATAAGACAATATAACATGAGACGGTACTGGAATCGATAAGTTAGGAAGTTACATGTAAATATACTATTTATCTCTTTGTATTTCCATGTTAAAAATAAATACAGATTTCCCCCTTTACTGCATTTCCTTTTTAATTTCCATTGGTCTGCTGGACCTTATTCTGCACTTTATTACATTCAAGTAGTGCAATACACCCTAATCCGTAAAATACAATGTCCCAAGATAAAAACGTCAGGGATATTTTGAAGATGCTTTGCATTTGATTGAAGGTTGCAGGCTTGGCTTCACCTCAAGCGCCCTGCAGCTGATTTAGATGTTATGAAAAGCAGAGCGGAGTTCCTGTATGATCCTTTCATGTTGTTCGTCTGGAGCTCTTCCAGTAGTGCCCTCTTACACTGCCTACACTCTCTGGCAAATGTGGTTGGCTGAGACCTGAGAGGAGAGGAGCGCTAAACCACTGCCACATGCAAAGACTGATGGGAATGAAGCAAAACGAAGAGCTGCAGTTGCTCAAGAGTTCAGCTGGTGACCGTTCTGATTGGGCTCTGCCCCCACGGTGCTCCTGCACAAGGGGACCTGGGTTCTAACCTCATCTGTTGCATCACGGTGGTAGTGGTGGTGGTGCTGGAAGGGGGAGGGTCATGAAAATTAAGATGACTCTCAGGCCAGAGCCCAAACACACGAATTGTGATAGAATGTGGAAGTCGATGTCATTCTGCCGCCACACTTGGCAGTTGTGTCACGTCTGAGATTTTGCCTGCCTCTCCCTCGTGGGGCCTCTAGGCGGCAGTGCCGTGAAGTGGAATACTAGCGCAAGGCCATCACTTCAACAAATTTATAGAGCCGGTAAGAGTGAGAAACTTCAAAACGGGCACATGTTGTTGCCTTATTGGAAGAAAGTGGTACATGGGAGCAAACACCACCAACTTTCTACTTTACTGGTTCTTGTGTTCTGCTGCTGTATGAACTGTGTCTCATGGCTCTGTATCTATGTTTGTTTGTTTGTTTGTTTGTTTGAATGGGGGTTGGCTTGTCTCTGTGCTCCTGGATTAGCATTTCTTTAGCTCATGAAGGGTTTGATCCATTTAAACACCAGCATTCAATGGCAGGATGATCTAGCCAGGCCAGTAAGTGCTTTACCTCTTTAAACACAGCCAGCCATGTTAACTATGATACGAATTTACCATTATGCTCCCTTCTGATGATAGGTTATGTGTCACCCCATAGTATACATAGCAGTCTTTAGAGCTATAGCCTAAAAAGAATTTAAAGAACAAGTTAATAATTTCAATGTCCAGAATCAATCAGATTACTATGCTAGTGTGAAAGGTCAAGATAACATGGCAACAAATAAAATGATTCTAGCAAATCCTTGCAGTGTGCATGACCATGCTAGCTCTGCAAGCCATGCTATCATTTTGGGTCCCTTTAGGTCATGTCAACAACTGCCCCCTAATATTTCAAGCAGCATTAGTCACGTTAGCATTTTGGGCTAAGTGTACATTTACAGTGAGTCCAAGAAGTATTTGATCCCTTGTTGATTTTCTTTGTTTACCCACTAATAAAGATACTATCCTTCTGCACTTTTAATGGTAGATATATTCTAACATGGAGAGACAGAATATCAAGACAAAAATCCTGAATATAATTTTAAAGAATATATTTTAATTAATTTGTATTTCAATGAGGAAAATAAGTATTTGATCCCTCTTGGGAAACACACTCAATACTTAGTGGCAAAGCCTTTGTTTGCAAGCACAGCGGTGAGACGTTTGTTGTAGTTAACCACAAGTTTAGCACACACACCAGGGGGAATTTTGGCCCACTCTTCTTTGCAGATCCTCTCTAAATCATGAAGGTTGGTGGGCTGTCGCAGCAACTCTGACCTTCACCTCCCTCCATAGATTTTCGATCGGATTGAGGTCTGGCGACTGGCTTGGCCACTCCATGACCTTAATGTGATGTTTCTTGAGCCAATCCTTTGTTGCCTTTGCTGTATGTTTAGGGTCGTTATCATGTTGGAAGACCCAACCACGGCCCATTTTCAGATTCCTGGCAGAGGGGATTAGGTTGTCCCTCAGGATTGTACGGTACATGGCTCCATCCATCTTCCCAGTGATGCGGTGAAGTAGCCCTGTACCCTTGGCAGAGAAACACCCCCAAAACATTATGCTTCCACCTCCATGCTTGACGGTGGGCACAGTGTTCTTGGGGCAGCATTTTTCTTCCTCCACACATGGCGGGTGGAGTTGAGGCCAAAAAGTTCAATTTTGGTCTCGTCTGACCACAAAACCTTCTCCCAATAACTTGGTTCATCTTTCAAATGATCATTGGCATACTTGAGGCGCGCCTCCACATGTGCTCTCTTCAGCAGGGGTACCTTTCGGCCACTGCAGGATGTGAATCCATTGTTGCGCAAAGTGTTGCCAATTGTTTCCTTGCAAACTGTGGTCCCAGCTGCCTTCAGGTCATTTGCTAACTCCTGCCGAGTGGTTGCAGGACGATTTCTGACCGTTCTCAGCATCATTGCCACCCCACGAGGCGAAATCTTCTTTGGAGCACCGGGCCGAGGTCTGTTGATTGTCATGTTATACTCTTTAAACTTTCTGATAATTGCACCAATAGTTGTTACTTTCACATCCAACACCTTACTAATCTTTTTGTAGCCCATTCCAGCTTTGTGAAGGTCAACTATTCTGACTCTGAGGTCCTGTGACAGCTCTTTGGTTTTACCCATGTTGGAGACTTGAAATCTGTGTGATCTGTCAGATTCTGTGGACAGGTGTTTTTCACAAAAGTGATTAGTGAGAACAGGTGGCTTCAGGTCAGGTAACAAGTTGATTGGGAGTGTCTAACTGGTCTGTAAAAGCCAGAACTGGTAATGAATACTAAGGGATCAAATACTTATTTCACTCCATGAAATACAAATCAATTAATATATATTCCTTAGATTTATTTTCTGGATTTTCTTTTTAATATTCTGTCTCTCCATGTTAGAATATATCTACCATTAAAAGTGCAGAAGGATAGTGTCTTTATTAGTGGGCAAACAAAGAAAATCAACAAGGGATCAAATACTTCTTGGACTCACTGTAGGAACGGAAAAGTCTGTAATGAGGAGTAATGAGCAGAATGACTTTAGCTCACATCTACAGTTGCACTCAGATCCAGTCCACAAGAACCTTCCAGTCCACATTTTGGTTCTCCCTCAACATCAACCAAACCGAGGTCAGGTCATTAAAAGCTATGTGACTTGGCTCGGGTGTGGCTCGGGTTGAAAGCAAGAGCAGACCAGGAATATGAACTGGCTGGGACTTCCCAAGGACTGGATTGAGAATCTCTGCTTTACATTTACATTTACATTTACATTTACGTCTGCATTTAGCAGACGCTCTTATCCAGAGCGACTTACAAAAGTGTATGTGTTCAGTCAGAATATGCATCTCTATCTAGTATAAACAGGTTTAAGTCCAAACTACTCGGGCTCAAGCACTGCCATAAACAGTTGCCAGTGCTGATGCCTAGAAAGAAGACAACAAAATATAAGATTAGACACAGTGCAATACCTAGCAAGACTGAAATACCTACAAGACTACATGCAGTATAAGTGCAATACTTAGCAAGTGTTCCTAAAGATAAAGTGCAATTACGCTTTATACCAATGCTTCAGTAGATTAGTGCTTATAAGTGCTTTACAAAGAGATGGGACTTCAGTCTGCGTTTGAAAACCGTGAGAGCGTTTGCTGTTTGGACAGCCAGTGGAAGTTCGTTCCACCATCTGGGTGCCAGGACAGAGAAGCATCTTGTCGCGTGTCTTCCATGAAGCTTTAGATTATGTATCTTTTTCTGCTAGTGTGAACATGTTATTTGACAGATGGTATAAGATGTTGTAGCGATCAGCCAACCTATACCACCACCAATCTACACCACCACCAACCTAAACCACCACCATTTTACAGCACCGTTGAAGCTTCACTCTAAAATGTAACAGGAAATGAGCAGTGTCATGTAGTAAAATCAAAAATAGACTCAGACAGGGACAAAGTGTTTGTCTGACTTTGTATCTGTCTGCATATCTTATCCTTTCTTTCTCTCTCAGTCTTTCCTTTTGAATCTTTCAGTGAGAGGAAAAATCAGATACACATTTCTGCTCTCTATAAAACACAACTGTCTCAATCACTTCATCAGATGATCATATTTTTATTGTAGCACATCTTGGAATTGTTGAGAATTACATTTTAATCCTTTTGATTTTGCTAGCATTCTATTACACTATTAGCATTATATTACATTATTAATTATTATATTACACTACTAATCAATTGCGTAGTATTAGGCATTAATTGTTACTATTACATTATTAAACAAACATATTCTTTTACATTATTAAACATGAAACAATCATATTCTCTAAGTGTCTGACAATCATATTCTACAACAATCATACTCTTATACAGTATTAACCAAGCATATTCTACAAAGTAGTGGGGTGTTAGAAACACTTGTGTATTTCCACTGTGGTGAAGTGTTTGAGCAGGAAAGCATCGTTGGCCTTGGAAGCTGATAACTGCTATAGCGGTTATGAGGAGTAGAGAGCTTAGTTATGGCGGTAGCCCGTGGTATGGCAGGCCTGGGAAACCGTCCACTAGTTTTCCATACTTTTTGATAAGAACAGGAGCACATTCGGTGCCAGACGAACAGGCAGACAGCTACAGGGTTTCCAGCGAAGGCCAGCAAGGGTGGGGGCTACACTCACTTCTCCTATTTAGTTTAGGCCTTTATGTTATGATTTTCAGAGCTGCCCACTGAGCAGCGAGAACAGCTTAGGCTTTTTCGCTCTTACTGCGTGCTCTCCAGAGATCTCTGTATTTTATGTTCATTTGTAATAAATACTTAAAAGACAATTAGACTGGTGACTATTTTCTTTTGCATCAAAGAACACGCTGCGCTGGGTAGAAGGAGAACAAGCGCAACAGAATCCACCCAAAGAGTGTAATGGTAGGAATATTCAGAAATATTTAGGAGTTCTGTATCTCAATCTGTATCTCAATCTATGCTTTTATGGTTGACAGGTTGTTTTTCAAAATGCAGTCACCATCATGTTAGTTAAAATAGCACAGTATCTAATACCTTTCCTTTGTTTATCAATTTGAAGTTATTTATTTAATTAATCTAAGAATCTTTTTATAGGCTACTATGCAATCTTATTAGCATTAAAAATCTCATAGTTGTTTAGTGATTGTAATGTTGTATGAAGTAATTGCAAGCAAGTTCCACTTTTCTCAATTAATATTGATAGTCAGTACTCCAGCTAGCCTGTCAAGTAAGTTTGGTATGTAATAGCAAGAACAAGAAAAGTACAAGTACAAAGTGTGGCCTCGTGGTATTGAAGAGCTGGTAATGAATGTTACATAAGAGTTAGACCTGACTCACAGTAAGATCTAACCCACGGTTAGAGCTGACTTACCATTAGATCTGACTCACAGTTAGACCTGACTCACTGTAATTTCTGACTGAAGCCCTTGATTAATTTGCATGTATAAGTCAAGGGCAGCATATGTGAAGCCATTGCTACAAGAGCTCATGGTTCATCTCAGAGATGACCTGCCTTGTTCCAGCCAAGTCATCAGAGTCTCTTCACTTTGATTAAGTGAATCATGTCAGGCTGTCCCGTCACACAGAGGTTTCCACGGACACTCTCCCGCGGGGTGGGGGTGGCATCGGCATGAAGTCCGCTGACACAATGAGGTTTGGTCATCCAACCCAGATGACATGAGCGTGGCTGACAGGTGAGTCTTGACCACGCCTAAATTTAATCTCTCCACTCACTTTGCTCAGCCCATGAGGTAAATACCCTCATTAGTCTACGGCCTGTCCCTCGAGAAAGAGAACGTTTGACATTTTTAATTGGCTTTTCTGGAGGAGGAGTCAAGTAGATGAAATGGTTTATCAAGCTGAAATTATTATTATTATTATATATATCACCAAAGAATATGCTGACAGTTCACTTATTCTGGCTGAGAGATGTGGGGGAGGGTGCTCATGTAATTCTCTGGCTTTTGTGAGGTTTTTTTCTTCTATCATTCTTTCATCCGATTCCATTTCCGTAGCTCTTATTTTCACCTCGGATGGGAGGCGACGTTTAAGCCAGAGATGAGGTGAATTTTGAACAGAAAAAATAATTAAATGAAATGTAATTAACTTTAACCTGAATAAAGGAAAGAGGCTGGTTTTATCTCTCTCCTTTTCAGAGGGCAAAGATTAGTCGCCCGCATTGAGACTGGTGTAGCATACAATTAATTCCAATTAATTCAAATTAGAGGGAAAATTATGTCCTTTGATAAAGGCAAAACCGTGACATAATGCAGCCTTATCTCCTTAGTCATCGGTGCCCTCCGCGGTCTCATAATTACTTTAATTAGTGCGGAGGAACACTGTGTGAAACGGAATGCACCTGAACTCCAGCAGTGTCAATATCTGCCTGAAAGAAAAGGAACTCCTCACAATACTGCGGTTTCACTCTGAATGCGTAACAAGGCCAAAGTCCATTTCTTGTTGAAGAAAGTGCAAACTTCTTTCCACATGTCTGTCCACATTGTTTGAATATGCAAAATGTAGGCGAACCCAGTATATCAACTACCCCTTTATGTGTTCGATTTTTATGTGATATTATCATGAACAGCATAAATAACAGACTGTCAAGTGACAAGTCATAAGTTTAAAAACCCACGGCAGCACTTGATCACTGAATGAACACTACCACAGCAAATTGTATATTTATTATAATTGATAAACATTATAAACAAATGTTTATCTGCAGGCCATAGATCACTCACCTTAAATGTGGGGTACAGGCTATTGTGTATTTCATGGCATTTTATAATACCAGTATGAGACGACACTTAATTACTTATAGTAATCCATGTAAATTAACATACAACGTAATCCAGTTATTTCTAGTGTTGTCATTGTGCATAAAAGTAAATCAATTCATTCTGGTAGAGATTTGTACCACAGGGTTAAAAATGATTTGTGTTGGATTTAGGTTGTCATCCATAGAAGAAGTCCTAATTCACCCTACCTCAGGATCAGCTCCTGTTTATCCAGATCACAACCTCAACTACATAACTGATCTGAGATCTGTGCTAAAAAAACCCTTCCTCCTTGGTTTACAGTGACTGCAGAGAAAGCTCAGCAAAACCTTTCCCCGCCCCACTCGCTGGACGCCGTACATGAGGGTGAAGAGGCAGCAGCACTCGCTAGTGGTCTACACGAGAGTAACAGCTCATGCAGCCCTGGAGGCTGAACTCAGCAATGGCGGGCGGCAGCGGGACCAGGACGCCTGTTCTCGCCAGGATCTGTCCCGTTAAATCAGTCTCTTGCGAGGACAAGACTCCTGAATCATTTTACACTGATATGTCATTTTGAATTAGGTAAGAAAAAACAACATCCAGCTTCACTGCTTCAGTGATCTTTTCTACAATGTCAGAATTTCTAAACATTGTAAAGCTTCATTTGAAAAAAGAACTTGTCTTTAATGTGTGAGAGCAGTAACTAAAAGACAACATCACATTTACAAAATTATGTTCTCCAATGATAAGTAAGTGTAAATAAGTATGTGTAAATATTTCAAAGTAGGGAAAAGCAAAGAAGTGAGTTGTTGATATGTAAGTTAGAAACATCTCCAGTGCAGTACAAATACAAACTGAAGGAATTCCAATGTTTCTGTCAAAAGTAAAGAGACATAAAACAAATATCCTTCTTTTTATGCGCTCTCCAGATGAATGCGCACGTCAGCCGAGTTCATATGGTTCAGAACACGTGATGCAGCGTGAGACGCAGAAGGTGAGCTGCGTGTCTGTGGGGGCGCGAGCACAAAGCGGCGCGAGCCCGCTGGGTGAGTCGACGTCTACAGAAGGGGGCGCGCGCGAGCGCGGCGGGGCGGAACGCTGGCTGGCCTGCTCCCTGCCGCGACCCACCGCCGTTCACCCAATCTGTCCGGCCGCCGTGCGCCTCTTCCTGGTCACAGACCGCCGCCGCCGCGCCTTTATTAGGTCACGGCGTGGCACCGGCCGCACGAGCCGGGTCGTCCTGGCAACGGCGGGCCCCTCGTCGCCCCTGGCGGCCGTCGGGCACGGCGCGACATGCCAGAACCCCCAAAAAGCCATGGAGGTGATGAGCACACAGGCACCAGAGTGTCAAAAGGAGAGAGGGAGAGAGACAGAGAGATGGGATGATCAAATAACAAGGCTAGGATGGTGAAATAATGAGGATGAAACCCATATTCACTCACAAACAATATTACCATTGAGCTATTGAGCCAGTATTTATTGGCATTTGTTGGTAGTATTGGTAGTATAATTACTTGTATTTGCGTATTATTGCAGTTCCCACTGTTATTATGATGTCACTGTTATTATGATGTCATATGTAAAGTATACAGTGATGTTTCTCCATCCTGGTCCTGCTGCTGATGTGTGGTGCAGGTGCAGTTTTTTACTGCATAGTCCAAGTTTCAAAGACGTAGTCTGGATCCTGGATTTCTATTTAGTATCCATCTTAGCATCAATGACAATGAGTGGTGATGAAATAGACTCACTTTACAGTAAAATGGCCAAAGCCTTCTCTAAATGGCTGGTTTGGAGGTTGGGCAGGGCAGAGCTGACTCTCCTCTCTAATATATCTCTGACATGCATCATCCTATCCGGCATTAAGCATGAATTCTCTGGATCTAGAGGACCTTTCTCTATGGATAAATGAGTGGAATTTTCAAAACTGCATCTTTCAAACCTGAAACATTTTGAACTTTTTTACCCATTTTTTTAATGTCTGGATCTTCTAAATCTTGAGATTGTTAAGAAGCGAGAATATGAATTTCGCTATTTGCAGTCTAAAGTCTACCACGCTTTAAAATGACATCGATAAGTTGCTTGAGGCGGGTTGTAGACATCATACCCTTCTGCTTCTGACAGCATTTTGCAAGGATGAACAGAGCAGTATTGAACAGAATAGCAATATGTATTTAGTCTTCCATGGCTCATGTCACTATTGCTTATTATTTATTTAAAAATTATTTAAATTCTCATTTAGGCATTGGTTCAGCTGAGTGTGTTAAGTATTTTTTGCTGCAAAAGAACAGTCTGTCATACCTTTTTAATGAACACGCATGCCCTATGAGTTACTATAAGAATCTTTAATACCACAGGTTCGTTTGTCATGAACTACAATGGTACTGTTGTTTGCTCATTTACATTTGAATATTACGTGTGAACAAACTCATCATAAGCCTGATACACTAAAACAAGTTGCCTTGGACCAAAACCACAGTTTAAATGGTCTCAACTTCAGTCGCTAAATGCAACATCAGCAATGTATATCTCTGTCATTGGTGGCTCAATGTTGCTTCGATTGGCAGAAGTCCCAAACTCATCCCTTGGTTTTAATGTAAGCAGGGACATATCGATGACATATCGATGATGTGTAACTTGCTACAGTAGATTATTAGCTCTAGTAGCTTCACCATGCAGTGTCCTATCTGCTTGAGTGACGCAATGCAGTGTCCTATCCGCTTGAGTGACACCATACAATGTCCTATCCGCTTGTTGAGTGACACCATGCAGTGTCCTATCCGCTTGAGTGACACCATGCAGTGTCCTATCCACTTGAGTGACACCATGCAGTGTCCTATCCGCTTGTTGAGTGACACCATGCATAGCCGTTATAACCAGTTGCAGGACCAAACCCTCCTTCAGATCCCAAAACCCATGGGGGAACCGTTGAACCTTTTTACTGTTGTGTATTTCTTTAGTGAGGCATCATTGAGGGTTAAGAAAGATCTAAACTCAATTCAAATGGAACGATTAGTGTAGCTGTCCTCCCAGGAGTCTCCCTGTCAGACTTTACAAAGATGATGATGCAAAGAGGCACACGCATTTTGGCATAATATTACTGACTCGTGTTAGCAGCAGTGTCAGAATAAAAATTCTGGTGTAAGTCATGATTCAAATGTCTGGGTGTTGAGTTATTCATCTTGCAAGGGGGCAAAATGTTATTAAATTCCACCGAACTGGAGAATAATTCAACATACACTCCTGTAGGTACAGGGGAGCTTGCTCATATAACTAGATAACTAATGATCTTGATAAGTACATTTAACCATTAACACAAGACCTATATTTTAAGAACCTTATTAAATCTAATCTTGCATAGTTGCACCATCCATGTGCAAGGGTAAAAGTTTAAATATTTTTTTAGTTCATGTGTGTAGTTCATGTGTTTAGTTCATGTGTTTAGTTCATGTGTTTGGGGCATGTGTGTAGTTCATGTGTTTAGTTCATGTGTTTAGTTCATGTGTTTAGTTAATGTGTTTGAGGCATGTGTTTAGTTCATGTGTTTGGGGAATGTGTTTAGTTAATGTGTTTGGGACATGTGTGTAGTTCATGTGTTTGGGGCATGTGTTTAGTTAATGTGTTTGGGGCATGTGTTTGGGGCATGTGTGTAGTTCATGTGTTTAGTTAATGTGTTTAGTTCATGTGTTTAGTTCATTTGTTTGGGGCATGTGTTTGGGGCATGTGTGTAGTTCATGTGTTTGGGGCATGTGTTTAGTTAATGTGTTTGGGGCATGTGTGTAGTTCATGTGTTTGGGGCATGTGTTTAGTTAATGTGTTTGGGGCATGTGTTTGGGGCATGTGTGTAGTTCATGTGTTTAGTTAATGTGTTTGGGGCATGTGTTTAGTTAATGTGTTTGGGGCATGTGTTTGGGGCCTGTGTGTAGTTCATGTGTTTAGTTAATGTGTTTGGGGCATGTGTTTGGGGCATGTGTGTAGTTCATGTGTTTGGGGCATGTGTTTAGTTAATGTGTTTGGGGCATGTGTGTAGTTCATGTGTTTGGGGCATGTGTTTAGTTAATGTGTTTGGGGCATGTGTTTGGGGCATGTGTGTAGTTCATGTGTTTAGTTAATGTGTTTGGGGCATGTGTTTAGTTAATGTGTTTGGGGCATGTGTTTGGGGCATGTGTTTGGGGCCTGTGTGTAGTTCATGTGTTTAGTTAATGTGTTTGGGGCATGTGTTTGGGGCATGTGCGTAGTTCATGTGTTTAGTTAATGTGTTTGAGGCATGTGTTTAGTTCATGTGTTTGGGTCATGTGTTTAGTTCATGTGTTTGGGGCATGTGTTTAGTTAATGTGTTTGGGGCATGTGTTTAGTTAATGTGTTTGGGGCATGTGTTTAGTTCATGTGTTTGGGGTATGTGTTTAGTTTATGTGTTTGGGGCATGTGTTTAGTTAATGTGTTTGGGGCATGTGTTTAGTTCATGTGTTTGGGGCATGTGTTTAGTTAATGTGTTTGGGGCATGTGTTTAGTTCATGTGTTTGGGGCATGTGTTTAGTTAATGTGTTTGGGGCATGTGTTTAGTTCATGTGTTTGGGGTATGTGTTTAGTTCATGTGTTTGGGGCATGTGTTTAGTTAATGTGTTTGGGGCATGTGTTTAGTTCATGTGTTTGAGGCATGTGTTTAATTAATGTGTTTGGGGCATGTGTTTAGTTAATGTGTTTGGGGCATGTGTTTAGTTCATGTGTTTGGGTCATGTGTTTAGTTAATGTGTTTGGGGCATGTGTTTAGTTAATGTGTTTGAGGCATGTGTTTAGTTCATGTGTTTGGGTCATGTGTTTAGTTCATGTGTTTGATGCATGTGTTTAGTTCATGTGTTTGGGGTATCTTGACAAATGCTTGTTTCTTCATTGCTTTAGTCATTAATTAAAAGGTGTCGACACTGTGAGGCAGTAGCACAAAACGCCACTTCAGTCGCCAGAGTGCGTGCAGAACGTCTTGGTGACATGACACTGACACTTTCTATATTTGATGCTCATTAGTGGTGTTCCTTTAAGTGCCATATTTACAGATACAAGATATTTAGTGAAAGAACAGCTAAAATGAAAACCTATCACTCTTATTTGATGACTAATTGAATGAGGTGTGATTAGCTGAACTTAAACTAGAGTTAGCTAAACTAATCCAGCACATTTACTAAAATACTGAATATGTTGTCTTCATGTGCCTCAGGACTCAGGTATGCTAAATGCTTGTGCGTCTTGGTTTGTTTAATATGTGAGTAAACTGTGTGACTCAGGACTCAAGTATGTTGTATGCTTGCTTTGTTTTATATGGTCTGTACCCAGTCAGACTCCGAGTCAGAACGACACTTACAAACACACCAATCACACTCTATGGTCACAACACACCCTTCAATCAGTTTTCCGTTCCCAGTCAACGGGGTATTAGTGTCATCTCTCACACCTTTCTTCTTTCCCCACTCTTATTTAATCCCACAGGTCCCATTCCTCGGGATTAGCATTAGCCTCCACCAGAGACTAAGAGACACTTCTCCAGCCTATGAAGCACTGTCGCTCTCTTCTTGGCCTTGTGGTTTGCTTTGAAGTACTGTAACTCTTCTCATCACTCATGCTTCACTCCTTTGTCACTTCATCTTCAGGTTTTCGTTCTCATTTCCACATTCTGATTGGCTGAAGAGTGCTCTACTGGTGTTCATCAGACTGATACAGGTGTGATAAAATTACTGCTGTCATCAGACATAACCAGAGATATAATTAGCTTCTTTCATTGTCAGAGACCTGAACATATAACAGCATGGTTAGTTAATTATACACACATAATCCCTCTGACCCCCAGTTGCTAAGTAACATTAATTAATGCATTAGCCTGCGCTGATGCTAACCGTACTCTGGCAGTAGATTAAAAACAGTGCTTGGGGCTGTTGTTGTCATGAACGTGATGGTCTAGGAAATAACAGTGCTAGGGGTTGTTGTTGTGAATATGATGGTCTAGGTATTAACAGTGCTAGGGGTTGTTGTTCTCATGAACATGATGGTACTAACCCTCCTTTGTAAATCATGAATGTGTTGGTGTAGGTATTAACCCTTCTTTGTAAATCATGAATGTGTTGGTCTAGGTATTAACCCTTCTTTGTAAATAAGCTTTGAGTTCAGCAATGATGCGTCATAAGTCCATATTTAAACTTTCATACTTTAAGTATTGTGTTAACTTCAGATTATCTAAAATATTATCCATAAGTCTCACTTATGGCTTTAGTGTGAAACAAAACATTTAATAATGCAAAACAGTAAAAACATTTAACATGTCCTCTGAAAGCGTAGCACATCATGGTGAATATATTAGTGTACACTAATTATTCAGGACTGAATTTTACAAAACAGTTAGGCTGATGTCCATTGTTGTCTCCTTGGTGACATGGCATGACCTCACCCCAACACAAACTCACTTAATCAGCAGCGCCTCACGCGAAATCCGTAGTCCACTTTGCTGCGACCTCTAGACCTCTGGACTCAGAGAACAACGGGAGGGCCCCCACTGCCGTTTCTCAATCCCTCCATCATGGTCCCATCCATCCGCTATTATTTCCCCATCCCTCCATCATGGTCTCATCCATCCTCTATCATTCCCCCATCCCTCTTCACTCTACCTGGGGGGGGGGGGTGGAGGTGACGGTCTGCAGGGTGAGCCCGGACTGGGTGCTAGAGGGCCCGCGTCCCCACGCCTGAGCAACAATACCGCCCTTGGTTGCCCCATGCATCTTCCTGCCATGACATGGGTGTCCCGGGGTGGGCTTATCACCACCAGCCAGGGGAACAACGGCGTCTGAGCAGCTCGGGTGAGCCCTGTCATGTCTGGCAGCTCCACGTCAAACGTCTCCTTTAAAACACGCCTTCGGCGTCTCATGGGTTATTGCGGAATAAATAAATAAGCAAAACCATGTTAAAAGCCACACTGTTCACTTTGAAGGTGACCTCATCTTGATCAACACATCAACAGGTTCAGTCAGGCTTTTCCCAGCATCAGAGAAGCTTCCTTTTATCATGATGAAATAACCACTAACTTGCTCATAATGCTATATCTGCACATCCGACTATGTGCAATATCTGTGAAAATGCCTGTGGTATATTATAAAGCAATATGCTTAGATTTATTTATGGAGGGTATGAGGTCCATGAGGGCGCAGGCTTATGAAACGTGTTTCTTTAGAACAATGAGAAATGCCATCCAGAAAGCAGTCGTGTTGTCGTGGCATCGCCCCTCTGGTGATGCTGTGGTTCTTCTCGTGCGTTTCCAAAGACGTTTACTGCCAATCAACATGTTATTTAATCCACTCAAACTTCAGTGCAGTTCACAAACATCTTGAATAGTAGTGGTTAAGTGTTGGGTATGGACACACACACACACACACACACACACACACCCACACACACACACGCATGCACGCACGCAAACATGCACGCACGCATGCACATGCACGCACGCATGCACATGCATGCACACGCATGCACACATACAAACACGCACACACACGCAGGCACACACACACACACACACACACGCACCTTGCAAAATCACACATCCTCTGAAAATCAGAAACCAAATGGTGCAGTGATCCCAATGAAAAAAACCCATTGTACAGACTTATGGCAAAAAATCCGTTTTTTTTTTTAGAAAAATACAGAAACTCGCTCTATTGAACGTTATATAAGCCGACTTAGCCGCGTAAGACACTTATTCAGGAGCGTACTCTTAAAGCTCCTTCAGGAAAGAAAAGATGCACTGGGGGAGGCTGGCATGCTAGGGTGGGTGGGGTGGGGTGGTGCTGGCGGAGGTTTCGCCCACAGGAAGAAATTCATTTCCTGTAGAATACGGCAGCAATGAGTATCAGCGTGAAAAAGCTGGCGGCCCGATAACAGCGATCCCCTCGTTACATTGATAACCGTTTGTTCATTTCCTGATGACAACAAAAATGTGGAAGTCTCTCTTGAAAATGAAATAGGGGGCAGCCTCCCCAATCACACTACACCCCTCCACACCCCCACCCCAGCCTCCAGTTCTTCATTCTAGTCTTATTTCATCTGAAATGTGGCTGCAGAATGATAATCAAAGCATCAGTTATCTGGCATGGGGGGGGTGGGTGTTCCTTATGGATTGAGAAATTGTGTATATGCGTGTGTCTGTGTGTGTGCATATGTGTGTTTGCATTGTGTGTGTGTGTGTGTGTTGGGGGTGGTGAAGGGGGGGTCATGGTTTGACTCTCTCATATTTGTGTCGGGCCCCTGTACTTCGGGCCAAAGGGTGGATTTGCATTTTAATGGCTCTGGTTTATGGAGTCCGCCCCGGCGCGCTCGATGCCACACAAGTGCCATCATTAAGTGAGCTAATCCGGATTAGCCCAACGCGAGGGGTCAGACAACAGGAGTTCCACGCCAGAGCCCGGAGAGGAGGCACCAGAAAGTGTGTGTGTGTATGTGTATATGTGTATGTGTGTGTGTGTGTGTGGGGGGGTGTGGGTGGGGAGGAGTTGTGTCTGTGTGTGTAAGCTTGTTGAGTACATTGATGAGTGGAGAACTATGCTCTGTGGTATACAGATAGAAATATATATCTGGGAGCTTGTGCATATGTCAGGAAGAGTATAGAGTCTGGGCGATCTTCTGCAAGGTTAAGGTAACTCACGCTGACGGTCCTTCATAAATATCTTACGATGTACAGGGTAATGTGAAGATGGTTGTAAAAATACCTACCGAGTTCAGTCAGATTCTCAAACATTTGCCATCACCTTCTGATTTTGTTCCAAAAAATTATTATGTGTAATTATCATGGATTTGCTCTGACCAGCATCCTACAAATATATAAACACTGCGCTTGGAACATTTCGACTGGTGAAAGGGACACGTCCAGGAGGACGAAAATAAACTCTCGTAGTGCTACAAGTGTGTGAAGTCGTTGGGTAGCTTGTAATATGGGTCTGGAAGTAAGAGGTTAACAGTGCAGACAGCTGCCTGTTCCCGAATGTACCAGCACTGCATTGTGGGTAAAAAAGGCACAGCCTGTCAGTCAAGGGGCATTGGTCTGTGGAGGTCATGCCTCGGTGGACACGTAAATAAGAGATTATGCATCGAGCAATAAAACTGCAAAGTATGTCGGATTCTATGATGTTTCTGTGCGCATGCGTCTGTATGTCTGTGTGTGTGTGTGTATGCATGTGTGTGTGTGCATGTGTGAGAAGGGTATTATCAGGAATGCAATATTCACGGCTGAGTTTGCACTTTCATGGCAACCCTTGCCAATAATTCGGAACATGACTATGTAATAGCGTGTGTGGATTTCACATCCTGCACAGAAGCAGTCTTTACTTCACCTGTAATCCAAACACTCACATGTGTCCGTTGTTCCCTTTAAAAAGGAGTCTATATAGCTCACTTGACTGGTGATGAATTCTTAAAAGGAATTTGAACAAGGTGAAAGATTGAGATCACACTCTTTCAACTGTCTCCAAGCGGACAGTAAAACTGAAGTTGAATGCTACTGTTCTGTCAGAATACCAAAGCATGATGCATGCCCAATTAAATGTTATGTACTGAACTCCGTTAACTCAGATGTCCACAAATTCCCCAATTAACCTAACATGCTTATAAGAACTTGTAATTCCTTACATGTTTAATTAAGAAGCAACTTTTAATAAGTAAATATAACATACATATCCAAGGCTTATAGTATAGTAAGCTTAATTATTAAAACTCAACATTTTACACTGCAGACTTCACTGTTATTAACCCACAGATCACAGACATAAAATAAAAAAGTGTAGATGAATCAAACAACCTGTCAGGCAGTCATAAAACACAATGAACAAAATCAAACAAATAATGCTTTTTTTTACAATATCCAACTAAGCATGCATTTATGCAGAATAAATTTGAGCTTGAACGCTGAGCTCACATTTAACCCCCAAAACTCTGGCTTATTAAAACACTTCCCAATTCACCATTATGGTGGAACGCTGGCGCCTGACTCGGCCCTAATTGTGTATATTTTAAAAGCCATTTTCTGTTAGACTGCACAAATCCATTACATCTGCAACCTTAGCGGCAATAATGCGATCGAATTAATGCGCCAAAACAGACCCCGTGGTCGGCAGTAAGAGACAATGACAGATACCCTCATTGCTGTCTTTGCAGCCTTCCGTTATGTTATCGATACTATTAGCGCCGGTGTTAATAAGAGGGTGGGGGTAGATTTAAGGCCCTTGAGCGTGTCAGGAGGCAGAGAGAGGTGAAAAAGCCAGTATCAATGCTGATAATGTCAGAGCTCCCCCACCAGGGTCAACACGAGAAAGAGAGGGAGGAAAAAAGAGAGAGAGATGAGCGATACAGATATCGAGAGACAGACAGGACGCCGGCTGTATCTGTCAAATGGGGGGGCTTAGAGGTTCACAGTCCCATGTTTTTGTTGTTGTTAACAGTGGTGGTCAATTTTTGCTTTGTTGTTTGGTTTGGGTTTTTTTTACATTGATCTGTTGGAATTGGCCTGGGCTGAAGGAAAAACACCAAGAGTTTTAAAATTGATTGGAAGGCAAATTCCTAATTTAGAAATGAGCTTCGATTGTAATCTCCATGTACCTAGTTGGTGGACCACCTCATGCATTTGGATCTGTAAAAAGGAAACATCACTCTGTACCATCTGAATAGAAAAAAATACAAAAAATGACAAAAATAACAGCAGAATAAAAAAGGAACTTTGTCTATACATGCTCAAAAAAATAATGTTTTGCTGCTTTCAAAATAAGCGACAGGCAAAACCAGAGCTACACCTGTAAATCTTCACCTGTAAAGCTTCACCTGTAAAGCTACACCTGTAAACGAGAAAAGGAAATGTGATTCTTTCAGCACTTTCTCAGATATGAATGTTGTGTTGTGAGAGGCATTTCCTCCATCTTCCACTTAGTCTGCAGGCTTCTGGGCATTTGACAGTGGCTACTAGCGATAAATAATTAGTTAATGATCTTATGCATTATATTAAATGAATAACATTAAATGCATTATTAATAACTGGCACCAATGAATAACAATTCCAGCCCACATGAATGTTTAATGAAAATAATATCTTCCATATAAATAATTGCACACTAATTACATTCCGAGGATAGATTAATTTTGTTTACATTGCCAGACTGTAAACAAATGGACTTGTACTGATTGTGTGTATGTGTGTGTGTGTGTGTGCAAGCATGTGTGTGTATGTTTGTGTGAGTGTATTTTCCCTACCCTTCTGCTCCCTCTCAAAGGGTCCTTATCTCCAAGCTCATGATCACAGAGTCTATCTGTCTAATTATGTGGCAGGCTTCTTCTTAAGAGGGCTGAACTCAGGGGAGAGAGTGAATTTGTGTGTGTGTGTGTGTGTGTGTGTATACACGTATTCTGTTGATAGCAAAAGCATTCTGATCCTTTTCACCTAATATCAGGCATCTTATTCTCCCACTACACCACCTCCCCCAAGCCCCTTAGCTTTGTATCAAGACCCCTGTGTAAGGGAAATTGGGGTCTCCACTGGGTCCACGGTAGCAGACAGAATGGGAGATAAGATTCCCCAGACTCATCCCCTCATCCCCCTCTCTTCCTGCTCCAAAAAAAAGGATTTGAATTATTGGTCCAACAGTATTCCCAAGTCAAGCTTGCTTATCCTATCTAACAAGCTTTTGTCACATGGACTCATGATACATACCATATTCATTTCATACTGGTGTGGACTATAAGCTTTAATAGATTATATGCCAGGACAGGGGTGGAGGATGATATATCTGGTTTGTGTCATTCATTCATTCATGATCGTTTTTAAAAAACTCATTCATGACCTGAGCAGCATGAAGCTTAGCAATAAACTACTGAAGCTATGTTAGTACTGCAAAATACCTGATTGACACGAATATTACCTTTTAAGGATTTTCCAGAAATTATTCCCATGATTTCTCTAGTGCAAAACGTACTGATTCCACCTTTGTATAGGTTAACAGGATTTTAGTTTGTAGTTTAGTTAGTTATAGGTTGGAGAATTTACAGAAGCCAGTAAAGAAAACTAATTTCTAAGTTAGCTGATAGCAGTTGTTCAATAACAGCACAACAAGGTGCTTTTACTTTCCCAAACGAAAATAGAGCGACTTTATGGAACTTTTCATGCTGAATCATGTGTGTTGGGCAATTAATTTTCTATATTACTTTTATATAAGTATATTTTAGTCATAAATAGACTGTTATACCACTTTAACAATGTAGAACCATATATCTAATGTGTAGTGTATCGCTTTTTGGCCTGAGAAACAGTAGAAGTCCAATAGTAGTCTGCTAGAGGGGATCCACTTTCCTTGGTACTGCCTTTCCTTACTATTCATAATGTCTGTATACTGGATGGCTGTATACTGTGTACTGGATGGCTGTATACTGTATACTGCAGTATAATATGAGTATACTGAAGCAAAAAACTATGGATCAAAGATAAATTCTGAAAAAAATTTTTGATTCAGTATAAACAAATATTTTTTGCAAGTAAAATCACTGTTGACCAGTGTAACTGTGTAAAATGTAACACTTTGAATAGTGAATGTCTAATGAATGTGTAATGACAATTTCAAATAAATAGTTAAAATTTTTAATAATAATACTAAATAATACTAAACTAGCACTTATGTTATCCACTGCTACAGGTTTTATAGTATGAACCCTTATGACCTGTTTATAAATGAAGCAAGTCAAGAGAAGACAACATACAACATGTTAGTTTATGCACAAGCTAGGAACGCACCATTACAGTAATAGCACTGAAAGCATGTTTTTGCCTCCAGAGTCGCACCTTGGAAAATCGATGGCTTGGTCTTTGACACTTGCTCCATATATTCCCTAAGGTGAAGCCTCTGAATCCAGGGCCACTGAATGCTTTGTTTTGATGGCTCGTGTCCAGTTTAACATTAAGGCCCATGGCTCAATGGCTCCTCAGTGCGAGTGATCAGTCGCGCCCCACAGCTGAGCTGGAATCCCAGTCCACGCTATACATTATAGGCTGACATGGTGTCCCCCTTTAATCTATAGTATATTCCGTGAACTCGGGGAGCGCGTGATCTTCAGCAGGGCTGGCGCTGCTACGTCTCTATGGCGCCATGGCAGTTTAACCCCTAAAAAATGTCCCGGTGGAAACTGGCAGCTCCGCAGGGGGTAGGTCACATTGCTATAAGCTTTCAGTGTTGACACATATATTTTGAATATATCATATGTTACCACTGCATGACATGTATCGTGAGGTGTAGTCATACACTTACACAAGACTGTTACACAAGGGCTGGTTGAGGGTCTTTTGAGTGCTTCTTTTAGTTACCCTGTCCGGTTGTCATGACAGCCCATTCAAAAGTAACTTTTCTCCTGCTTGTCTTGCAAAGGAGCGGTGGAAAGTCTTCATTAACTGTATCTCGGTGTAGACACTGCTGCTTAGTGTTTCGGAAGGGATTGGACAGCTCCTCAGATACTCCCCCCCCCTCCATGCCATGTACCTCCTCAGATATCTGCCCAATGCTATGTACCTGATGGAAACACAAATGAATGCAGTTTTCCTCTTTTCCTACACAGACTAGTCTAGACATTTAGCATCATGTCCGTTATGTTCAGGAGCCCTCTGTCGGAGTCAGCATACGATCCTGGATGGCAGGTTAAGGGTTAAATGCCTCTAAGCACCGACAGCTCTAGCCGTGGGTGGTGGTATTAGAGAGATAACCCTCTGTCACACACACACACACACACACTGACACACACACACACTCTCACTTCACATTAACCCTAATGTGAAGCCACCCACGCCTGTACAAAGCATGCTCTGGTCAGGGTGACACAAAATAGCTCATTAAAGAGTCTAATCTGTAAGCTCTCTCTGCTTATCTGGTATAACCTTCCTGAGCTTAAGCCTTATCTAGCCACATTTAATCATGTCACCATAAGGGCTTGTCTAATGCTGCTATAACATGCCATAATGTATTTAAAGCTCCTTAATGTTAATAATTTTATAGATTTTTTTTTATCAGGCTGGAATGATATACAGGTCTAAACGATTTCAACTAATATATATATATATATATATATATATATATATATATATATATATATAGTAACTACAGTGTACAGTGTAGGTATTTTAATACATAAAGATATTAGAAATTGTAGTGAAGTCCACAAAGTTTACAGAGTTTACAGAGAAGACGGAGGTCCTTCGTCAGCTGTGCAGGCATATTTATATATATGCTATCATATTTAGATTTTCTATATGATAGCAGGCATAATAAAATTATATTTAAATGTTTCATTATGATAAAATATTATAGTATTTTATTATAGTTTTAAAATCATTTTATGAATTCTGGAGAAGGACTTTAAAATCTGTTAAATATAATATATGTTTTTTCTGTTTGTTTGTTTTTATGTTTGTTTGTTGTTTTTTAACAGCGCCATTACAAAATACTTAAATTTTTTTCTAATAAAAAAATGCACCGATTATGTAATTTAAGTCATGATTTTAAAAGGTTTACCGTTCACAGACTGGACAATAACTTCATCTCTAATAATATAATATAATATATATCTAATAATATAACATATTAAAATATATACCTAATAATATGTTTGAATGCTCTTGTCTTGACTTAAACCTGCACCAGGTTCACATTTACCTCACAGATCGCTCCCCATATTCTTCTTTATGAGCTATACTTTCTTTGTTCATTCAGAATAGGCCGCGTACAGACGAGAGGGGTATGCAGACATATTTCATGCTCTGGAGTTTACCACGGTTTTTGATTCTTTTTTCTCGAACCATCTTTCACGCTTGATGGCCACATTGAAAGCTAGCCTTGTTTCCAAACTGTTAACAATAGTCAAGCCAGTGGAGTACTGGTGTTACTGGTGGATTCACTTTTACATACAGCATCCATCCTCAAGAACAGGCCCAGCACTGCCCACATTACAGTGATTCCATCTTTACATGACAGACCAGTGTGGACTCAGAGGGTCTCTGAGGAACATCGGTATTCGCACAGGGGCCTTGTGAATGAGAGCGTCCTGTATGTGGGTAGATGTCTCATGTCTTGACTAGTGATATGCTTTGGACAGAACAGGACTGTACACCTGGGCCCAGGGACAACTACCTGCAGGATCTGAAGCCATTAAAAGAGATATGACTTGGGAAAATAATATTCAATATTCTGCCTGCAACAATCACAACATGAGGACATGAACCCATACAGTAGTTCTAGCACAATAATCTTCACAATAAGTCTGTTGACCCAGTATGAACATGTATGATAACTCTTACCTGATGGCATGTTTCTCCAGAATGACCCTGCCTGGCACCCTCACAGGTGTTTAGTGTATTGTAAGGTTATAGTGAGCCGTGATTAGACTCGGCTCGGGGTGTGAAGGGATTTGAAGAGCGTCGCGGAGGTCGGCAGACGGAGTGGTTCCCATTATCCCCTCCTGCACTGTAGGTTTTGATCTGCCTCGGAGATGACTCCTCCAACTGGACCTCCACGACTGCAGCAGCACGGAGGGTTATGTGGATGTCAGCGCCGCAAATCACGTTCTAATGACTCTCCCATATGCTCCTCACGCACACACACCCAGGAGTGAATCCCTTCATTGTCTTGTAAGCTGTCCGATTCCTGGCCCACTCATTCCGTCTGGACTGGATGTGCTCCACATCTGATAAACTTTGGTCACAGCTGTTCCACTTTGCAATCCTAGCCCAAAATATACAACGTTTGCGCACGGACTCCAGCATACAATTTGAAGGTGAGTGAACTGTATTTTTTTTCTTTTTCAAGATTAGTCATCGTCGTTATAATTATCGCATGGGAAGAAAAGGCATAAATGTTTTGAAGCACACCTGCGGTCGCTTTCATCTTGGATATCTGAACCTTTCATGATGCACATAATTTGTTAAAAGGAAAAATGTACAAAATTAAAGGCAATCACCATATAGTTTACAACTGCTAAACCAAAGTGATCTGTGTCCCCACAAACGTTTCTAAAATCATCTGTCAAAATAAATGCACCATGTACTTTTTTTCCCATCATGACACGAATTCTGTAATTGTCCATGCTTAAGTACTTTTAAATACAATGTTAGAATAAACATTTGCTAGGCTAATGAAATGACCTTCATAATATAAAAAAAAAATTGTGTCAAACATCAAACACTATGAAGGGGACCAGCCTTTTTTTCCCCCATTTTTAAGACCAACTTTTTTGTGGAGGATACTGTTGAGGCATGAAACAAAGAGTAGGGGGGTTGGCTTGTTGTGTGTTATTTGTCGTTTTGTCTGGGGTGTGTTTTCATATTTATGCGGCATCTGTCGGCGTGATATCTCAGTGATTTGCGGGCCTGCCGGGCCCCGGGGAGGGCGCCCGCGCTGTTCGGCTTCCTCGGCCGTGACCACTCTTGGCGCCGCTCCGCCGAACCCGGTCCTGCCGCCTCTCGGGCCCCACGGCAACGCTTTCAGGCCTCCGGCAGCCGGAAGGCCTGAATGTCGCTGCTGTTCTCAGTTACACATCGCAGTCTGTTCACCAAGAGGAAAAATAAAGGAGAAGGCAAAAAAACAAGGATTTGATCAGAATTAGGATTTAATCCTTGCACTAAAATATTTCACATCCTTACACCTAAACCTAAACTCGTGAGGCAAATTGCAGCATGTTCAAAGTCACACTGAAAGCAGCCTTATAGTATGTGTACAGCCAACAGTTTGTTTTTGTATCTCTAATAAGCTTTACAGCCTTGTGGCCCAACCAATTCTGGCATAAGCAAATTTAGCCAAGCATCTGACACATTCGCTTAAGGGTCAGCAGTACTACCAGCATCCCTGTGAACTATTTGTCTGCATTCAGAAAGGCTGGGAGGGGAGGTGGGGCGGTGATGTCAAGTCAAGGTTTTTGCGGTGTGGAAATCCTCGCTAGGGTCAGCCTCCGACACGACCCTCTTTTTGTCCTGCCGCTGTGACAACACGAGTCACGTTCATGTCTACCACTGTCGGGACAGTGGCATTAGCCCCAGTGCCACAAAGAGGTGAACGGGGGGCATGAGGCAGGCCGCCTTACGCTCCTCCACCCAAAACCTCCATCAGTAAGTCACTTCTGCGGAGCCTACACAACCTGCCTGCAGTCCGTAATGGGATCAGTTCCGCACCACGATTCAGAATTATAACTTCTACAGCTTCAGTTTGCCTTGTTGAAATTTTTTATGCAGGAATGAACAAATTCAAATGCTTGTGGGCATATATATGTGTAACATTTCATATTCATTTATGATGGATTTAAGCTACCAAATGTCATAGTTGTACCTTTTAATATAAATAAAATCCTTCACTTACTAGGTCACCTTGTGATGTGGAAAGTGGTGTCAGGTTTACTTTGTTGTCCTTTGACGCATCAAAAAATGAATAAGTCGTTCAACTAGTTGTCTCATTCACCAACCAGGGCCCTGTAATTCATTCCAGGGTAATGCCAAGCCACTGTAATCTTTCTTGAAAGATGGAAAATGTTGCCATTTTTGTCCAGGCTTAGGGTGAATGGGTGAGTGAATAACTAACGGCTGAGATGGGTAAATGGAATAAGTGAAAGGTAACGAACGAAACCACCACCAAGGTAAGAGTAACTGGTACATACTGGTCACCAACAGGTGAGCTTTACCATAACTGTTGTCCTTCTAACATCATGTGGTTTTCCTATTACGTATGCCCCCATACTGACCAAATTCCTTTTGGTTTTTTGTACATTGCACTGTAAATTTCTAGGTTGTAGGAATCTATTCTTTATTTTACTTATTTATTTATGTTTTAGTATAGTGAGTGTACAGTTTGTTGTGAACCTATTGGTACGGAGTTCACACTTGCGGGGGGAGGGTGAGTGTAATGTCTGTCTGTCTTTTATGTGCTGTTTGCTCTTTTATGCGCTGTTTGCTCTGCATTTGCAGATATCTGCTTCATTTCAGCTTCTGATGAAATCCGGTCTGATATGGAGGGGCTACAGACACAACGGCCAGGATCTGGGGGGTCCGGTTTCACAGAAAACACAAAAGCAGCTTAGATCACCTTCATTATTAAATCACCATTACAAAGTCCAAATCAACAAAGGTGACACATTATTAGAAACACATTTTAGCCTTTTATTCATATTTAGTGCAAGGACTATCCAACTTAGGTGGACCATGTCAGTTCCTCTATGGTGATATCATAAGCCATTTAAATTAAGAAAATAGCATTCTAAACTAAAATTTAATTCTTTATATAGATAGATAGATAGATAGATAGATAGATAGATAGATAGATAGATAGATAGATAGATAGATAGATAGATAGATAGATAGATAGATAGATAGATAGATAGATAGATAGATAGATAGATAGATAGATAGATAGATAGATAGATAGATGCACACACACACAAACCAAGGAAAAACGTCACGATGTAAATGAGTCATGCGTCTTATATCCAAAACATACACAAAACATGTATACACTATGAGGTATATAAGGGAACCGTGACATGAAATGCTTGAATCTGGCTTTGGTGTGGTCAGTTCAATCCTTTGTATTTTTAAAACCACAGAGATCTTTTTTATAATTTTTTGTATTATTTGAACATATTCGGATATAAATGTACTTCCCTGTTCACAGTTTTGAACAAAATCACACTTTTAAACACTGAACGAAATTAATGTAGACTACTGCATAATGTTCAGTTTTCTCCATTATATTTTAATTAGTGATATTTTAAAATAATCTAAATAATATTTGCAGGCTTCTTTCAATATTGGAGAACTGTTTTTCTTGGTTATTTATTTTGAAATATCCTACTTTAAGATAAATGTACAAAGAGCTATGCTAAATAATATCTTGCGTTATTAGAAAGAAAGCGGTTTACAAAGAAAAATGTAGATGTGTACGTTAACATGCCAATACAGGGATGGTTGTGTTTTCAAAACCCGCTTTACAGCTTCTAAATAAGATTAGCTGGAATTGCTTTGTGATAAATGAGAGACCGGTGAGTCAATAAGGTAACTGGGCAACATAAGGACCTCGCTGTTCGGGCAATTTTTTTAATGCAAGTCACCTTCAACACGATTCCGTCTCAGTCTGGAGCGTGTCAGAACCAACGCGGGTCAGAAAGAAATAAACATTTAAGGTTTCCAGTTTAGCGCGTATCTGTGGATCTTTGTAAACCAGTGACTCTACGCCACCTGCTGGAGATTTAGAGATGAACCCGTGGTAGTGTGTGTGTATTTCATTTCTGAGTAAGAGCCTTAATTTGGAAGAGATGGCAGAGGGGTAGCGACGGAGGAATAGGTTTCTGTCCCAGTGGAAATAGCCACGTGGGAGATCAGTACAAATCGAGGTGTTAGCTAAGGGCTGTTCACAGGACTCTGAACATTTTCTTTTCACACACATTGCAGCATTGTCATTACAGGTCGTGGAGGTATCAAACAGACACGTCATAACGTCCTTTAGTCTCTTTAGTCAAGTTTGTGTTGCGGTTGAAATGATTATGGGCAAATATGCAAAACCTGTAGCCCACAAGCCTGACCTCACATTGACAACGATTCTAATTAGGGTGCGTGGAGTGTGTCGGCCTACTAAAATGTTCATTACTGCGCCTCGAACGAAGCCACTTTGAATTTATCTCTTGTTATAGGTCTCTCTCAGGCCGGCAGTTCGTCGTTTAGGGTTGCTAAGATGAAAAAAGAAAAGAGAGCAAAGCCTCCAACGAGACCTTGACACCCTAATAGACTACTTCTTTTTCGCCAGTGCAATCGAGATGGTCAGCGGAGCAAAAATCATTAGGTAAGCAAGATAATCAAAACCAAATCCGTTCCAAGGCTATCTCCACGTTCCCTCTATGTATTCTCGGCTCTGACAGGCCTGCAGATACTCTCTCAAGGGTAGGCGTCTTTCCTGTGTTTCTCGCTTCTCTTTCTTACTTTAGCCTTTTTCTCGGAAGCTTGTCAAACCCCCCCATATTAATTTCCACAGTTAAAAGAGATGCTGACATCACGGGTGTTTAATCTAGGTGAATAAAATGACCTCTTGGATGTACCTGGCTCGCTATCTGCAGTTATAGAAGTATGTTATCACCGTTATTAGAGCGCGTTAAGCAGCGACTGAGAGTGGAGAGACACCGGGCGAAATTGGAAGCTTATTGTGATTGATGGGTTCCTATTAGGCGCGCGCTGTTATCGCGGTGGATGGAGGGGAACGGGGCACTGAGTTGTAACACAACAGATTACCTGAGCCTCGAGTCTCCCGAAGGATGTTTAAATAAAACATAGTCACACACTCGCTTTCTCTTCCTTTTCTCCCCACACCTTCATTTTCACTCGCGGGCCACTTCAACTATCTCACGTCATGTGCAATTTGCTCGAGCCTCTCCACTCAATAAACCGGCATTGCTCTCATATTTTCTTTTATTTTCCCGCCGTTAAAAGAGCGCGGGCACAAGATTCCGAGAAAAGGAGCGCGAGAGGGAGTAGTATTTTGATCTGCTCCCTTCTGCACTGACTTTTTTTCTTTTCTTCACTTTTCCCTTTTTTCAGTGCGCTGTGCCAAAATGATTGATTGTGACCCGCAAACTGGGTGTCCAGTTTTACCCAACAAATGACTTTGGCCCCTACCAGTAGACCTTGGCCAGACAGAAATCAATATTTCACCATTAAAATCTATCAAAGAGGAGTTCAGACTGCAGCTGTCCAAGTCGGCCTTTTGGCGCGCTGTGAACATTAAACCCGACACTTGTAGTACACGAGTAATCAATATATAGTGCTTCACAGATCATTTGTGGTCACCTTTTTCGTCATGATGGATACCTGGAGGAGTCGTGATTCATTTTGTCACCCCATTAAACTGGATTGTGTCAAGTTCTTCTTTCATTTCATTTCAAAGACCCATTCACATTCTTCATAGAGAGAGTGAGAGATAGATAGAGTGAGTGAGAGAGAGAGAGAGAGAGAGAGAGAGACCAAACAAAGAACGGCAGCCTGTAGTTACCCATTTCAATAAGAGTATCTATAGAGATTTGGTGTCTAGTGGAGTGTGAAAATCCCTTTGAGGTAGGACAAACATGCTTTGAGACTGAGCCTCATGCCTGACACGTAGAATCCATGATATTACATTTACCTACTATTACAATGTGAATTCAGCTACCACACATTGTTTTAAATAACTATAAATATAGCTTGAGCGCAATGTGCAGCTTTGAAGTTCTTAAAGCATTTAAAAATGTCAGTGAATAAATGTGCCACATGGAATAACTACATCATTGCAGACTAGTCAAAAGAAGAACAAGAAATTGATGATGAGCAACAATAACAAACAATAACAGCAACAATAATAATACTATAATAATAATACTAAAACATGCAACTGTTAATGTCTTTGGGGAAAAAACATTTCTTGCAACTACAATTGTGTTTTAGGCTAGCATTAATTACTTGATTTAAAACTCTTATACCATGAAAATATATAAGGCACAGAATGTTTAATCGCACTTGCTGCAATGAATGCATGTGGATCTGTATAATATAAAAGAAAACATTAATGCTGTTGTGCTCAAAGTTTTGATTTTGAGTTCAAACGAAAAAGTAACGTGTGATATTTGTATCCCAGCCTCATTTCCTCTTTAGCTGACTTCAGTGTGATACTGAAATAAATCACAGAAAAATGAACTACTGCTCTCGTTCACCCTTCAGAATTATACCAAAGTGGCAAAGCAGCCCAGGGTTGGGCTGGAGGCTGTGAGGCTGTGAGGCTGTGAGGGTGGCGGCGGGTCTGAAAGAGAGAGGCGTTTTTGTTTTTTTTCTTCACTGCTATTGAGCCTCAAGGACAGCCTGCTGCCTGCATGGCAGGTGCTGGACTTCAGCCCACACACACACTCACACAAACACACACTCTCATATACGCATTGTGTCAGCTTCCATACCTGCTCTCCCTCAAACACACACACACACACAAAGAGTGACAGGAGTGACTGTCCTCATCACAGTCACCCCATATGCTGCAGCCTACCTGCTGCAGGGAGGATTATTAGTACAAGCAACTGTCATTAAAAATGGATTTATTCACCCCCTATAGGGGGTAAGTCGCCCTCCTGATCATGTGTGTGCCCTCACCCTATGACACGTGTACATGCACATGCCCTCTCACACACAAGCTCAAACACTGGGCTACATTCTTTTGGGCAGCATCCATTTGCATTTTCATGGACGTAATTGCTCATGACAATATCTTTGAACGTACAGTATTATACATGTAAATTAATAAATGTTTTCTTTAATGTTAAAGAAGGATTCCACCTAACGCCAACAAAACAGTACACAAAAACATTCTGGATGCAATCAGCTACGATTTACTCACACCTGGAAAAGATAAAAACAGCAATAAATGATCAGTAGTAAATGTCTGAGAGATATATGGTATTTACGTGTCTACCTTTTCAGAACCTATTCCCTTTTCCATCTCAAACTACTGAGTCTCATTACAGAGAAATCATTGCCAACTTTAATTTATAACTGGGCTTAGTGAATGCTGGGATACTGTGAGGAATCTCAGAAATAAAGGACTTGTTTTACTACATATATGTGATAATTGTAGCTCATAGTTTACTGAGTTTGACTGGTTATGTGCATTCACTATATTCACTATATAGTTGAACAATACGGCTCGAAATATCATTCTGCCAAGCCAGGGTATGAGCTGACCTTACTAACTTGTGATTGGACATACTTTGGACATACTTGTGAACTGAATGACCTTTTCTCAAACTCCTCCAGATTCAGCAAACCTTTTTCCAGGGTATTTACATCAATGCTCCTGTCAACTCGGTTCTATTGATTATAAGACCTGTAAACCCTCTACTTGTTGTCTAGATATTCAATGAATTACAGTATGGTGAAGAAACATCTACCGGTCACCAAGTGGAATGTTGCGACCACCTGCTGTGGACCAAAGGAAATGAACTAAAATCATACCAGCAGGGATGCTGAACCCTGGAGTTGTTGCATTGTTTATCAGAGTTTTCTAGCAGGTAAAACACACTGCAAGGCTTCCACAGACTATGACTCTGAAAGGAAAGGTCATACCAAAACACCAAATCTAACCAGTGCTTGGACAGACCACTTTGTGCTGAAGAGTGCCAGCCATAAAGAAGCTAATCAAAACTGAGAGCACAGCAGCCCCAGTTATGTTCCTCACATGAGCCCGTATTTCCCTTATAACACCCATTCAGAAGCCCTGTGACAGCCCACGAATGCTCTACGCACATTACTCAACCATTTTAATCGGGGCTCCATAAATTAATTTGTGCTGCAAGACAACGCGCTGTAATCGCTTATTGCGAAAGCACGTCTGCCGGGTGGGGGTGGGTGGGGTGGTGGGTGGGGTGTAGGGGAGCTGGTGAAAAAAGAGGGAGGGCAGGGATGGTTCTTCTGTCGCAGAAAGGAGGAGGAGGGAGGGGGGAGAGAAGAAGAGGCTGAAACGATAAGTAATTACGACCAGGCACACCATTCATCATCCACTGCTGAGCGCAGTATCCAGGGTCCTCACTGTTATCAGCAGTATATAGACCGAGTGTCAGCGCCCCTGAATAAATCTCCTTGCAAGCGCCTGCCTCAAACTGATCCACCATTACCAGACCTTGGGGCTGCTTGATCATCACGTCAGCCCCTCCTGTTTGGGGAATGAGCTTTAAACCTCTCGCGCTCCCATGCAAGGCGATGTTTGAAGATCCCCCTGCATGAAACGGCTGCTCACCATAAGTAAGGCGATTCAGAAACAACCAGCACAAAGGCACCAAAGCTGTTGTAGCCATGTATCTTTTGGTTAGGTCTTTACATATATTATATGACGTCAGCAGTCAGCACCCATTGCAGCCGATGAAGCCGAAATGGCAACATCACAAGAACTCTCTGCTTTGGAAGACCATTAATACACTGAGCTTTAAAAGGAGGTCATTCTTGTCTTTCTTATTAAGACTAGAGCACAAAATCTGATCCCAGATCATCATTAAAGTACAGTTTTCCCATATAGCAGTTCCACCTAGAGTTTTCTTCCTAGTGTAATGTTCATTTCCTGTGACGGACAATACAGTTAGCAAGTTCATTCACTGCTATATAGAGCCTTAATGCCCTGTCAGCATATATCACTATTTCTACCAGATGACAGAAGATGCAGGGCGATGCTGATTTAAATTTTTTTTTTTTATCAAACCAACTGTCTGGAAAATTGTGAATTCTTTTGTCAAGGAAGCCTTACAACTGGGTTTGCTCTCATGTGAAGCAAAAGGGGAGGATGGATTTTATGCTGGTACAAGCAGGGACAGTTTGGGAAGCCTACTACAAATAATTTACTTCGGTACCACACGTGACTACTTTCAAGTTCTAGTAGCTGAAACATGGACCCAGAACAATTTGTTTCACAAGGAGAGACATGTGTTACTTATTATTTAGGCTACCTATTACTTTTAGAAAGCAACCATGCTCATTTGTGGCTATTGACTTTTAAAGCAATATATATATATATATATATATATGTATGTATATATAAGCTGTTTGAAAAGTGTTTGAAATCCCTCGTGCCGGCAAAAGCAACGATTTTGTACTGTGGCTGTGTGTGAAAGCTCGGCTCTTTAGTCACTGTAGAAGGGTTCTGCTTGCCTGCACATCCGCTAGCTGCTAATTGAGTGAAGAAGAGAACAGGCTCGAACTAAGCAGGCAATCCTCGTTGCCCGACTCTACATGGCTTTCTCCCGTTACTAGAACTGTCAGTGTTAATCAAGCCTCATCTCTTAACACCAGCGGCGGCTGGAGAAGAGGTGAAGATTAATATTCCGGCCGAAACAGATGATAAATCATTTGTACATAATTAGCGCTCAGCAAGGTTATAGCTGACATGAATTTTTATCTTAATTACGGGGGAAATTTGTTCCATTAATTTAATTTGTCGCGCACGGACGAGTCCGCGCCTAACAAAGTTAATCTTACACCTGTCAGTGGGAAGCTCAGGTAGCCTTTGCGATGGAGGAGAGTCCATTGAAATTCAGATGCGTTGCCAAGACCTCAGGACCACCCCACACCTTGATTGGTTTAGAATCTCAAACAGACGCCAATAAGAAGGTATCTGAAAATCTATTTGACCAGCATTATGTGTTCTGTTTGCAGTGCTAGAATAAGCGCACTGTATTTCTATTCACATTTTGGCATAAAGGAATTTTGCTGCTACCTTCTAAATACAACACAACATGGCGTTCCAATAATAAAAAAATCATAAAACATGATTAGGCTAAATCACACATTAAATGCTCTAATAGGTTGTCACGTTCCTCAGTCAAACACACAGCTTCCGGTGATTAATTCTCTGCTCATTTAGATACATTTAGAAAAGTAACCAAAAAATCACACTAAACCAGTAAACGGCAGTCGGGCATGCTTTAGGGAATGTATTGTTATAATGACTTTGTGCAGTGGCCAATGCTACAGCAAGCCACCACGAAGGTCATTTTAAAACACAATTCAGAAATGGCAGAAGACATACCTCATGTATTTCTATGCAATGCCGCCCCCTGCTGGTCCTATAGTTCTATTTTCATTGATCCCTTTCTTCTTATCGTCATAGCCAATATAACTTTGCATTGATTGTTATGAAAGGTAGGCTCATTCAGTGAAGACACTGCTCACACAGGTTAGTGCCTTTGCTTTACCTATATTTCTTTACCCATTGCTTCCAGACTTTAGAGAACCCTCAACATATTTATCATTGCACAACTTTTAAGGCTAAACTCAAGGCACACTTTATCATTCAGCACTACACCTATTTCAACATGTTTTATTTATGTCTATTTCTGTTGCTGTTTTTTATTATTATTATATATAATAATATAAAGGACTTTGTTGTTGGTGCACATTTTATGTAGTGTTGCCTTTAGTCAAAGAAAGGCGCTATACAAACAAAACTGTGATTCGCATATGATTGGAGGATTATACAGAGGTTATTATTTTAATCAGAAGGTTTCAGTTTAAAGCATGGTTATATTCTCAGTCGTTAATCTCCATTTGGGGTCAGGCTCAGAATCACACCCAGCAGGCCATCAAATGTTCTCCTACATCAGCACTGGTCCATTTTGTGTCATATTTTCTTCACATGTCATTATTATAGAATGACATTCCTTATTTTGTCTTTTGAGAATGCATTGACAGCAAATGAAACTTTATTGAATCTGAAGGAAATGGTGGAAACCATGAATCCCTATAGATTTCACACATTCAGTCCTCTATACTTATATACCTCTATACCACTAAACCAACTCTGAAAAATGACTTTTAATACTGAATAACCACTGACATAGATAGATAGATAGATAGATAGATAGATAGATAGATAGATAGATAGATAGATAGATAGATAGATATGTGTTTTCTATGGTTTGGTCTACATTATTGCTTTAAGCTCTGCTTACAGTATAAACTTTCATTGCCCTCTGCTGGTAATAGACTAGGCTAAACTATTTCTCTGGTTTTAGCTTTTTGCATAGGATGGACACAACACTGATTTTCCCAGTATATTCAGTTTAATTGTACTGTATATTGACTGTGTGTGTGTGTGTGTATATATATATATATATATATATATATATATATATATATATATATATATATATATATAATCTTCCAAATACAAGTTCAACTGAGAAAATGCAATTATTCAATTTACCAGTCCTGATCATTTACAGACATAGAATTATGGAAAAAATAATACGTCAATTTTACATATCGTAAAACCTGTGCAAGTTTATTTTCACATATAAACAAAAATGAAAAGGTCAGCTTTACATTACTATCTTGATATTTGCATATCGCATTAACACTCTTCCCATGTCAAGTATAAGCAGATATGTATGAACAAGCTGAGAGAGAAAAATCACTATTTTCACTACTTCAACAACAGAGGTGTTCTAACACTACCCAACCACAACAACGGCTGAAGGCATTCTGTTGGTAAATACAGGACGGCTCCTGAGTCAGCCATAGTGTTGCTTTGGCATTTCCTGAATGGGTTTCTGACAGAAATAAAAGTGAAATCTGAATATTGCTTAAGAAGGGAAATGTAATGTGTCCTATACTTACACAGAGATTAGAATCTAGAAGTGTGTGGAGGCTGTGGATGGGGAGAGCAGACCAAGGCTAAGTCCAACGGAATTGTAATGAACTAAAACAGAAAGAACTTCATACACATCTGTCTGTTAATTTAGACACTTATTAACTTAGCTATGGTGTTGATATTGAGGAAACTTTTTTCCTTACAGTACGATCCAGTGTCCATTACCAAGAACTGAACCAAGAAGAGAATTCTAAAGTTAATACTTATTCAACAACACATTACATGAGACAAATAAGCTTTTTAGGTGCTTGAGAAATCCCTTATGTAATATTACAGCACTCTGCTTGTCAGTGTTTATTCATACCCCACAAGGCTGTCTGGTTCAATCCATAGGAGCTCAATTAGGGAGAATTTCAGTGAAAGTGGGAGCCAGGCCATTGTCAATTGAAGACCGGGCCATTCTTCCTTGTTTAAAATAGCACTAAAAATGTTTTTGAAAAATGCTTTCTGTCAGTTGTGAGTTCTGTCAGGTTCTGTTCAGTTGTGAGTTATGTCTTAATGACTGACCACTGTTAATCAGTCAGTATAGTCTTCCATGTTGTTGTCATGTCTTAATGACTAACCCATCTTAATCACTCGGCACAGTCTTTTGTGTTATCATTGTCTTAATGACTAATCCCTGTTAATGACTCAGTAGTCTTCCGTGTAATCATTGCTATGGCTAGTGCTTTGACTTTCAATGCTAAAAAACTAATGTGAAAGGAGGAAGATGTTTGAGTCCAAATTGCTCTGAGGGGTTGAAAAACACCAGCACCAGATTCTTCATTAATATCTGCAGCAATTGGCAGGCACTCAAATCTAAAACATTAAATCAGACTTACACGGGGAGTGAGCCGCTGACCTTGATATCACGAGCACTTTGTGCTACAGGCTCTACCAAGCAAGGTACAGAAGCAGCCCTAAGCTCTTGGTTTTGGACTCAGATGTTACAACCATTGCCTAGATATCTGTAAACAGGATACATTGTGTCTTTTTGCAAGGCTACTGCAAACACCTGTGTTTTTTTCATTTGGGATAAATTAAGAGTCTTTTTCTTTTTACATAAGACTAACATTCTTTTACTGTCGATCTTCAAGAGGCATTATGAGAATATTAAAGTCCAAAACAGGGTTCTACAGTAGCATCTCTGTAGAACTGTATGTCTTTTCTGACCCTGGATGTAGAGGAGGTGAGGGAGTAAATCTGCTCAGAGCCTCAGTCATGCTGTGCTTTTGGCCTCCTCAGTAGGAGGGTGAGGAGAGGAGGCGCTGAGTGTCCAGTGATGTGCTTGTCCTCGCTCCAGGAGAAAGAAGGTGGAGCTTCAATCTTTCGGCCCAGTGACGAAGCTCAAATCGTGCGGCCATGTGTAGAGCTCGGCTCATGCGACCTGGAGGGGTGGAGCTTGGTTTGTAAAGCTCGGGGGTGGAGGTCAACCTATAAAGGTTGTGGGTGGAGCTGCTCGGCCTGCGGGCGAAACTCGACTTGTTGAGCCTAGGGGTGGAGCTCGATTCAAACGCTGTCGTGGTGGAGCTCGAATTATAAGATCTTAGGGTGAAGCCTGGCTAATTAAGCCTGGGGGCAGAGCTTGGATCATCTCCGAGGTTTTTAAGCTCAATTTATGCATCCTGGGTGTGGGGCTTGACTTGCACACTCTAGGGGTGGAACTTGACTCGTAAGGCCTGGGGGTGGAACTCAACTCGTAAGGCCTGAGGGTGGAACTTGACTTAGTCAACCTGGCTTAGAGCTCGATTCGTAAAGCCTGGGGGTGGAATTAAATTCGTAAAGCCTGGGATTGGAGCTTGACTCTTTCAACCCAGAGGAAGAGCTATACTTATATGCCCCTGGGGGTCTACCATGACTCAAACGCCCTGAGAGTGGAGCTCGACTCATAAGGCCTGGTGGTGGAGCTTGACTTGTTAAATCTGGTGGTGGAGCTCAACTCATAAGGCCTGGGGGTGGAACTCAATTTGTAAGGCCTGGGTGTGGAGCTTGATTCATTCAGTTTGGGGGTGGAGCTAGACTCATATGTGTTGGGTTTCAGAGCTCAACTTGTACGACCTAGGAGTGGAGCTTGACTCGTAAGGACTGGGGGAGGAGCTTTACTCATGCTTACTGGGGTGTAACTCGACTTGTTCAGCCTGGGGATGGGGGGATCGGACCTGTAGCCATCCTCCCTTCATTCTCAGCAGGAAGAGGCACTGATCTTCTCTGACACGTCAGGATCAGACTTAGCAACGAGGAAGCGTAGCCGCCCGCCGCCCAGTCTGATTAAATCCACAGCACTGACAAGGAGGAACAACGAGAAAAAGAGAGTGGGTGTCAATTCAGCATGTCTGGCCTACACATGTTTAATCTGCCCTACATGCTTAAATAGATATTGCATTGATTGCTTCCTTCACCAAGGACACAAGCTTCAATGACACCATGAATGTGCCAAATGAGCTCTAAAGTCTTGTGTAGACTGTTGGTGTGTGTGTGTGAGTGTGTGTTAGAGTTAGAGACAGGACAGCCAGTGTCCTTTCAGCATATGTCTGGGCAACAGGATTAGCCTTAATAGACATTGTATTGATTACTTTCAATGTCAAGGACAAGGTACAATGGCACCTTGAATGCACCAAACGCTGCTAGCTTTTAATCATACCTATCAAGGCTTGTAGTGTGTCTGTGTGTAGGGGAGAGAGAGGGGGGGAGAGAGGGAGAGACACACAGATGAAGAATAAGCTCCCATGTGTGGCTGACCTCTGATAATCAGCTCCAATGAGACTCTTTCCGTTCACGGCCAGGATTCGGTCTCCAATGTGTAGACGGCCATCCGATGCAGCTGGGCCATCGGGAATCAGCGTGCGGATGTAAATTCCAGGCGAGTTCAGAGGGGTGTGCTACACATAAAGGGCTTGGGTCAGGGCTCAGTGAGGTTTTAAAGGTTAAGCAATGATGGAGAATCTGGGTTGATGTCTGGGGTGTGACTTAGAGCAGGTCACATTAACACATTATAACTGTAACTGGGTCTTTATAACAATGCTCATCTGATTTTGTTGTACTGGACGTTACAGAGCTGGAGTGTGTTCTATGTGAAGAGTCTAACATTAAGGATATTGATCAGGAATCATTAAACACAGAACAGGGACTTAAGACCCTAGAGTGGTGGTCAGTGGTGGTGTTGATCATAAGGATGTTCTTAGTGGGAGAGACAGCCGACTCACAAGGCCATCAATAAGTCCCATCCCCAGGCCATAAGGTCCTTTGTCCAAGTCCACTAGAAAGACGGAACAGACAGCATCAGAGTTGGGGCCCAGGGCCTGGAGCCCATGGAAAGAGACGCCACAGCCACTCAGAGGACCTGGAGGAATTCACACACACACACACATGCACACACATGCATGCATTTATATAGGACTCAGTCTTGACAGAACACAACACACAAGCATACAAGCACACCCCTTCTGACTAACACAGACACACCCCCATCTGACTAGCACAGACACACCCGTCTAATACAGACATGCCTCCGTCTGACTAACAAAGACAACCCCGCTTCTAACTAACCTTCAAGGCCGTTGGCAACGAAGCCATTGATCCTCTTGTGTTCGGGCGTAGAACGCACACACCCGTTTGCCGGACCGGGCACTCGTGGGTGCACCACCTCAGGGCAGAGGGGTGTGTTGGGGGGCGTCAGCAGGCTGGAAGAGTCTGGGGCATGGGGCTGGTTGGTGCGCCGTGTGCTCGTCCCCTCCCTGTGGGTGGGCCCGGGAGGCGGGCGCTCTCGCGGATGCTCCTCTGCTCCTGCCCCATCTCCACGGCTGCCCGCTGGGGCCTTCACCTCACCCTTGCCCTCCCCCCGTTGGCGGGTGGCGGGTCGCGGGCTGGACTGAACCTGAAGAGGCTCCCTCTGGAAAATTGGAAACTTCACTGCTGTACTTAAGTTCTAAAATGCTGCGTCTGTACTCTACTGGAGTATTATACTTCCACTTTTACTTCACTACATATTTGGATGAGTTTAATACTTTTATTCCGTTACATGTTTTGTGCTGCATCGTTATTTGTTATAATTGTAAAAATGGTATTTCAAACCCTCATTATTACCGCCTGAGCAGTAGATGTCGCTGTCACCGGGTTTGATGAAGCTGCCTCAATGTTGAGCAGAAGAAGTGATCTGCCCTTCTTCTGTTCACTCTTTTAGCTGCAGTTTTGTTTACAGAGTTCAGCTCAGTGTTTAAGGTGCTTTTCTCACTTGTTTTTACATACAACACTTGTATGTGGCATGTTGCTGTCAATTCTGTTTAGCCTTTCTTTTGGGCAAGTTTATTTAGAGTTAATTGAAGGCTCCATGTACATGTAGTGTGTCTTGTACATGCCCTTGTATTACAGGCAAAGGAATTCTGACAATCCTTAAGTCTAAGCACTTGAAATAATATAAACAATGTTATTCAAACTTTTGACTAGCTGTAATAAATACATAATACAATATTTGCACTTTTATTTTCAGTACTTAAGCAGTACATTTTCGAATAAGCTACTTAAGTACAAACATGTTGAATACTTTAGTACTATTAAGCTCTTCCGTATGGTGCTTGTACTTTTACTCTGGGCCTTTAGTAGTTTATACATGTATGGCTGTGACTGCACTGACATTAGCACGTCATATACTTCCCACCTAAACGCTGGGGCTGAGACTACTGTAGTAGCTGCTACAGACAGAGGAGAATCAACTGTATTAGAGCAGTGAAACCCCAACACTGGTGTTCTGGGGTACTGGGGTACTCTTACTGAGCGGCTGGTGAGACATCCAGTGACAAAGGGGGTCCAACCTGTAGTGCACCTCACAAGAGAAGCAGAAAAATATTCTGCTTTGGCAAACAACCCTTAATGTTATTTTCAGAGATTTCACAGATTTCAAGTTTTCACTGGTGGGTCAAGGATTCATTTGCTTAAATCTAATTAATCATAAAACATAAATAAAACATAAAACACTGAAAAATTGTAATTATGCACAGTAGTAGATTAACCTAGTCATTAAGTTTGATTTCGTTCTTGTGATCTTTGTATTTCCAACAAATTTTAGACTTTCATACTTTCATATACATATTTTTGCACCACCTGTAATACTGTATACTAAATTTGTATACAAATTCTAAACTTTCATATGTTATTTCAAACTGACTGATTAGCATGGTGGTGTGGTGGGTTGCACTGTCGCCTCACAGCAAAGTGGTCTGGGTTTGATTCTCGGTCTTGGCTGCTCTGTGTGGAGTTTGCATGTTCTCCCTGTGCCTGCGTGGGTTTTCTCCGGTACTCCGGTTTCCTCCCACAGTCCAAAGACATGCATCCTAGGTTGATTGGTCACTCTAGATTGCCCGTAGGTGTGAGTGTGTGTGTGTGTGCGTGTTGGCCATGTGGTGGACTGGCGAACTGCCCATGGTGTACCCTGCCTTCGCCCGGAGATGCTGGGATTGGCTCCAGCCCCCCCGTGACTCCGACTAGCGGGAATAAGCGGTACGGATAATGAATGAATGAAAAATGAATGATTAGCATGAAAGCAGGAGAACCAAAATGAGTGAGTGAGCCCCCTGCTGGAAGACTAACATACTACCAATGTGTAGGTTTTGACATTTGAGTTACATAATGCTGTTGTGATCTTGCTCTGTGCACCTGACCAAACATTAGTTACAGCACCAATCACCTTAACGATAAACAAACAAATAAAGACAAATGTACTTACAAACAAAACAAACAGACATATTTTGGAATGATTTGGCAACAACATCATTGCGATCTACCAACAACTGCCATGCAGAAACCCAGAGGCTTCGTCTGCAAGGAAATAAAATACACATGGTGCAGATAATCCAGCCAGCCATGAGGTGCTTGATTGCAAAGATAATCCCATAATCAGATTAAGGACCCCTCCCATGTCTGCTGCCTTGGTACAGACTTAGCAGACAGAGACTTTGTCTTGGTTGTCATCTTCAGACTCTTCCAGGACTGACTTGCAAAAGGTGTAAGCAGGCGTAGTGGGAGAGCAGGTGGAAAATCTCCACCTGCACGTGACCTTGGCTCAGCACACGCTTGTGACCTCAGACCAGCATGTGCATGTGATCTCAGCCCAGCATGTGCACGTGATCTCAGCCAAGCAAGTGTGCGTGACCTCTGCTCAGCATGTGTGCATGACCTCTGCTCAGCATGTGTGCATGCTCAGTTTGAGTAAATGTTAAAGGAGTGTTCTGTATGTTAAATATATTTTATAAAGCCACTGCTTATTTTGTGGTCTGTTGGGAAAGGTAAAAAGCTGGGAAAATTACTGCCATGGTAGGAAGTCTTATCACTCTCTCCATCAGCACAGTGCACATGGTGTGTACTACTGTTGTGGGGGACAGCAGGGGGAGGCATCAGGACAAATTCTCAGGAATCCTTAAAAACAACTAGGAGATGAAGAAGAATCAGAATACAAATGTGCCATGGAACATACTGGGAGAGACAGTGGAATAAAGAGCTCTCGTGGAGAGCAGAACTCAGAGGCTACAGAGGTTCATGCTCTATAAAGAACTTGAAAGGTCCCTTTCTGGACAACTGCAGTTGTGATATTTTTCCCTCCAAACAAGACCTGCTAATCCAGATTAGTGCAATGACCAATGGATTTATTTGGGGTTTAGGGAAACCCCTTTAAGCACTGTTAAACAGTGGTGCAGAAAATGTTAATACCTAAATATGCTCAACAATAAACTGAAATTTTCGTTTTCAAAATACAAATACAGTTACAATACTACTGAAAAAGGACTGTATGATATAAAACCTCTGGCACAACAAACTAGTGTGGAGAATTTAATGGGCACATATAAAACTTTCATTAGATTCTCCTCTGTCACATCAAGAAATATCAGCAAATAAGCTAAAAAAATGATAGAAATCTTCCCAAAACATAATTCTAACACAAGATGCATTTGCGAAACATACCTGGATTTCCTGTCTGTCTGTGCTGCCATTGGCCGGGTGCGTCTTGGTGCGGAGCCCCCATAGGAAGTGCCTGATATAGAGCAGCTGTCGGTAGATGCTGTCCTCCACACACTCACTCTCCAGGTCGACTCTGAAGCCTGCGCTAGGCAGCATGATGGGGGGGTGGTTCTCGAAGGTCTCCAGCAGATCGACTGGAGCACACAAACATGTGAGTGAGCGTTTCCTCACACACAGGAGCACCCACATATGTTACAGCAGCACATACGCTCTCACATATGCTTGTGCATGGCACTAATGGCTAATGCATTCTGTAATGATTTTCTAATGATTCTCTAATAGATTCTCTGTAATATATTTTTCAAAGTAAATACACACACACACACACACACACACACACACACACACACACACACAACACACTCACATGCATACATACACACACCACTACCTGTCCTGTAGATGTATGCTTCATCTTCAGTGCTGGGTTGCCAGATAGGGAGAGGTCCCACCTCAGCAGTCAGCTGGTACTGTGTGAGAATTCTGTGCAGCTGGACTGGTTTCAGAGAGGGGTGTTCTGCACACAATGTTGTCCAACTCATCTGCACACACATATAGACACACAAGAAAATACCTTACAAAAGCATATTAGATCCAGTGGAATGTAGTAAATAAATTGGCATCTCTTCTGTACACAGCTCAGTGGTCTTCATAATACACCTACAGTTGAAACAAAAGTGAACGTGCAAGCTTCAGAAAAGCTCACAACCAGGCATGCTCCTCCCAGTCCGTATTATAGAAAACATGTGCATAACTTTCTAATTTCTGGCTAAGATTTCTGCAGTTGGACCTTTGCACCTTTGCTGAAAGTTTTCATTTAAGCTTAGCTTTGAAAAGGGATTTTCAAATAGGCCTGTCACAATATCCTGCTGTTGTTAGTGTTAGTGACAAGGAGGCATGTGCACATACAGTGAGTTTTTACTCATGCTTTAGCCCCTTTTTCATGTGTTGAGAACCTGAGGGCTGCTATAGGCCAGCCCTGTAGTGAAGAACATACATTTCATTGGTCAGATTTCCTGTCATTTTGCTAATTTTACCTACTTGCTCCATTTAACACACAACTTACAACTAATAAACTTATAAAATGTATACAATTTATAAAATTGCAAAACATTGCAAAACATTATGGCAAAGCAAATTATTAATTACAATAAACTATGCAGCTACACACACACACTCTCTCTCTCTCTCCTCTGGGGGCCACCTGGGACAGCTGTGATGCGGGCGTGGCAAGAATGGAGATGGCGCTGCAGAGCTTGGCGAAAAACGTGTGGGCGAGCTGAGCACGCCCAGCACCTCGGGCCCAGTCCAGCAGCATCCGCACACAAGCCTGGATCTGCAGCACTCGAGAGCGCTGGAACCAGCCTCTTGCAGGGCCTACACACAAACACACACACACACAGCAGATATATAATATAATATATAATATACACTGTATTCTAACAGGCCAAAACATGAGTGAATGAGAGCATTCAATCATGTGTGCGTGCAGGTGTAATTGCTTCCATACATGTGCATAAGCACTTCTCTGATCCTGTCTACTATGACACAATAAGAGGATTATGGGCGTCTGGAGGAAGACTCACTAGCCGGCTTTGCCCTCACACACACACACAAACATGCCATCAGCTGTCCTTCCATAAGTAAGCAGTACAAGCAACAATCAAGCACCCAAATGGCCCATCCAAACAGTTCCCCATTCTGGTGTTTAATGTCCAATGCACTAATGCCATGTGGTTTGCTTTTGTTTCAGTTTCATTTTGTCTCTGTCCTGACTTTGCATTTTCCTGCCCATCATTGTTTTCATGTTTTGAGTTTGTTTTGAGTTTCTCTCCTATGAAAACATCCCTTTCTTTTAGTCAGTCATTCCTAGTTATCTGCCAAGTGTCCTTGACTCATTTTGCTTGTCTGTAGTTCTCTGCTTTATTATTCCTGTTGCTCCCAGCTTGCTGACCACAGACCGTTCTGACGACTTTGGAGTCATCTTTAAAACGTCTTTAAAATGCTGTCAGCTCTGCACTTGCATGCAGTGTAATGGGTCTCCTTCCTACTCGTTACAGAACCACCGACCCATGTGGAACACTTCGGGAACACGCCTCATAGGAGGTTAAAAAACATCCTCTGCAGGGATTCCCTCACTGGATTTTGGGAGCCACGGGAAGTTTGCAGAGGAATCTCTCCGGTGCCTGGTGCTATTTTAAGGAGGGGAGGACAGCTGAAGAGGTTGGTTTATCCCCACGGGTTTGACTCCTCCCCTCCCCCCCTTCTGTCTTGTGCAGCTGCAGTTTGCCCTGGTGTTCCACCTACCAGAAAACCCCTCTCCCTCGCCCTGTCTGTTGCCATGGAGGCAGCTTCTGTCTGGGTATTTAATGATGACATATGACTCGGCCTGGGTGTGTGTGTGTGTGTGAGAGAGAGAGAGAGAGAGAGAGAGAGAGAGGAGAGAGAGAGAGATGTGTGTGTGGTGACATTCAGTAAAAGCGCAGAGCAAAACAGTATCAATTACACTCACAAAGCAGGAGGCAATTCATTTGCAAAATGGAGCATATAGGTTTATAATAGATGGAATAGAATTTCCAAAACTTCACTGAAACATAAAAAACGGTTGTCTTATACCAGGATGTACTATATTCCAAGTATATTGCCGAACTGCATGGAACTTCCACCATCTATCTCAGACTCGCTTTCTTAATTGTAATGCAATTCTTCCCACTTCAAAGCCAGTAAAAACTGCATCTGTTACTCATAGCTACTCAGACATAAGACGGATTGTAGTGAACAAAGAAATAAATGAAGAGGTAGTCCAGAAAAGTATAGAAATGTGTAGAAAAGTACAGAAATGTATTTTCAGGAAGTCATACATGATGCCTGTTTTTCCAGTTCAGAGAGGGGATGCACTGATCTATGAACAATCAGTTAAGACAGCATGAACTCTTCAGATCCTCCATGATGCAGAGACTGCACTCCTATTTAAGATATATATCTGAAAATCTCAGGCATGATAATAATATTTACTGTTCTGTCCCCAATACGCCTGAATGTCTGATTGTGTAAATATATATAAGCATGTGTATGAGTAGAAGATTTTGCATTATGTGTTTGGTTTAATTTATTTATTTCCTATACCTTGGTTACTTGTTTGTCCATTTACTTCATTATTAATTCAATTATGTAGGTAACAGTCTGTTTTTGTGGGTTATTGGGGTGGAATTACAAATGGTGAGGACAAGGGAGAAGGAAGATAAACATAGAGGTTGTATATGTTTATATATGAATCATTTATGCTGATCATTGCTGTATACGTGGACACTATTAATAGAAATATATTGAAAAACATACACATATGTAAAAGTAATCGTTTCACATGGCAGGTTCGTTTTTTACAGTCTTTTGACGCATGCGGCTCATACCTTTGTCGATGAGAAGGTTGAAGAGGGAGACGTTGACGAAGAAGAACAGATAAGCAAACATCTGGCTCTGGACCTCAGCGTGGACGTGGCACTGTCTCAGCAGGTCGGCGGTGGTCTGTAGGACACTCACCACGCGGCGCACGGCCACGGGCATCAGACACACGCTGCAGGCACACGCGCCCACCGCCCGCCGGCACGCCGACATCTCCGCTGTCTCTGCCGAAGAGCTCGGCCCCAGAGGGTTGCAGTCGAGCAACGCCGGGAGGACCACGTACAGCGACTGGGGAAGGGTGTGTGTGTGCATATGTGTGTGTGTGTGTGTTTTGGGAAGGAGATATGCATACAGTTGGCATTGTAACTGCTTTGCTGACATGATACACACTTAATGGAGACGGAATAGAGGATAATGGGGGAGGAGACTCAGCTAACATTTATGTACACACAGGACACAGCTGACATTTATGTACACACAGGACACAAACACAGCTGACATTTATACACATGCAGGACACAGAAAACAACAAAGGCTAAACATACACTAGTTTACACCTAGAGGGTGTAAATGCTAATGCTTCCAAGACCTCAAAAATATATTTTGATTAATTTAAGCTTGCTGTCTTCTTGATTTCTGGCTTGGATAATGAGTGTGTGGTTCTTCCAGAACACAATTGGCAGACATTATCAGGATTACCAAGGACCCAGGTAACAGGCAAATGTGGCACAAACATTTTATGAAAGCTTTAATTGCAAATACATGAGTAACCCACTGCAGATTTGTCCTAACAGGCCCTTCTTGAAGTCCACTTCAATAAACTTTAAAAAGTGCTATGGCAGCTCAAATGGAAGTCTTTTAATTGGGGTATATATACTGACACTGCAGTTGTGATGGAAGCTCTAAGTGTTTGTTTAGTGATTTCCTGGCAAAGTGCACAAAACTTACTTTAATTGGGTGGTTCGTTAGGGACACTGCTACCTGTTTTCAGTGGTTGTCAGCCTTGCGAGATTTACATTTGCTTTTAAGTGCACACATACACACACATTTACCTTAGTGATGTAGTAGACACACTGTTGAAAGGTATACATGATCAACTCTTCCAGAATGGTCATAGCTTCCTCACTGACAGATATCGTTGCAGAGAGAAGAGATTCCTTTGATCCAGCTGAGAGTGGAGCACAGAACAAAAATGTACAAACATACAACCACAGGAGGGTCACCATAGAAACCCCATGTGAATATGAGAAACAGGATAAGATTTACTTATTTCTCAGTAAGTCAGCATGGGACTCAATCCCATGACCTTAGCGTTCCGAGAAGCATACAGTAGCTGTCCTAACATGTGAGCTACATTAGCCATCTGACTCAAGACCAAGTCATTTGATTGGACAATAGATATTCCATGAGTACTAATATATAGTAATGCAGCCAAGAACGGTACACGCATAACTCCAGAGAGACTGTAAACAGACCTACTACACAAAAAATGGAAAAATAATAATAATTTAGAGTACGTGACACAAAGTAGCTGCTCTGTGGTGATGTAGACTGCAGCTGCAGGCTAGTCAGCAGGTTGCTTGGTGACAGTCCAGTCACAGAAGTATTTGTATTGGTGGAGCCACGTAAATTATCTGTATCTGTAGCTGCTTCACTGTTAACTGCTAAAAGGCGTATGTTGAAAGTACTCTGACTGCAGGTTTTGTTGTATATTGGCACGACTGAGATTATCTTTGGCACTTGGCTGATGGCCATGCCAATATTCAGGAAAACAGCACTCTTGTGACTCTTGTGTGATACTGCTTAAATACATATTTAACTACAATATCAAACCACAAATACAACACTCTTGTGTGATAAATATATACTGCTTAAATATATACATATCCACAATAAAAACCAAAAGACCATATATATATATATATATATATTGTTTCTCAGAGAAATACCTATGTTTAAATAAGAGACATCTCTGTTCGAAAGAAGTAGAAAGAATTGTGTGTGTGTGTGTATTAGTACCTTTGTTGTCCATCAGTTCAATATTCTGCATGTATGTAGGAGATTTTTGCTGGATGAAGTACAAGATCTCAATAGCATTTGACATCCAGAAGAAAATGAACTGAAGATCCGGCACAAGGTCAGAGATGGTGAGCAGAGACAGAGAGGCAGGGTCCTGGCTGTGTGTCATACACACACACACACACACACACACACACACACACACACACACACACAACCACACACAACCACACACACACAAACATGCACACAAACATACACAAACAATCACACACACACAAACATGCACACAAACACACATATGCACACACACACACACACACAAACATGTGCACGCACACATATAAACATATGTGCACACACACACACACACAATCACACACATGGATACACATGCACACATACACACACAGAGTAAACAGGGGTTGTGTATGGCCATGTGTAGCACACACATGTTGTAATAAACACACAGGAAATTAACTAAAGTGAAACATGCCCTTAAATGCACACATTCAGGCAAACTGCTACAAGGTGCAATATGATACTCACTGCTGAGCTTGCTTCTGTGCCAATTCCTTTGTCTTCTCCTGTGACACACACACACACACACACACACACTGCAATTAGTGTCATCAAAATTTGAATAGATTCATGTGGGAGGTACAATACACCTTAACACATCTCCACCTCCTCCTCCTCCTCCCTCTTGTCTTATCGCTCCTCTCTGCCCCCCGCCCATGTTCTTCACTTTCGTTAATATTCAGACTGGGCAGAGTTGACCTTCTGTAATTGGATTTTAATAATTAATCCGTTAGGGAGTGGGCTGTGGCAGTCATTAAACGCTTCGGCGCCGGGATGGCGGGAGATCCCCAAATTACCCACAGGCCCCTGTTCCGCCTCAGCTCGCCTCCCCAGCCATCCTCAAAAGGTAAATGTTAAAGCCAGAGCCAACCAAAGACGAGACATCCAGTCAGGCGTGTGTGTGACATTCACTGAGGAAAATACCCCCACCCTGAATGGCTGTGTTTCCATGGAACAATATGTAATATTTCAATTTTACATTAAGTGAAATTACACAGCTCTGTCTATGGAAAAAATGTACATTTCTGACTTAACACTTCTGTTACAAAATAATGAAATGTTAACCGTGTAAAAACACTGAGAGACCTATGTAATGCCACATACACGCACACACACACACAAACACATATATATATTCAAAAAAGCAATTAGCCTCCAATAACCTGCCCTTTCCTCTCTCTATAAACAGCAATAACTCTTCCCCATATGGGGCCTCCAGTAGTGACAACAGCACACTTTTGGGCTGATGTCCTTGGGGAAATGTAGATATATATTTGATTATATACATATATGACATGTATTTGATAAACGTTTAATATATATTTGATATGCATATGATGTCACACACACACACACACACACACACACACACACTAACCCACGCTATGGTCTGAATCCTCTTTGCGATTTTCAGTAGCAGTTTTCCGAAGCATCCGGGTGGGAACGTGCTGGCTGAGTGCTGGATGCAGAGGCAGAGCAGGTACGCCGGCGTCAGCTTGTGATCGTCTCCGCTTGGCTCTATCAGAGTTAGCACCCGGTTCACCAGCGCATCCTCGTGGGCCCGCTCGAACTCCAGCACCAGCTTCCTCTTGGGCGCGGCCCGGCCTAGGGCCCGGGCGGCGGTCCGTGGGCCTCCCTGCTCGAGCAAGAGGGCACCGCATGCGTGGCACGCTTCGGCCCCGCCCCCTGGCTCGTTGTCGCAGAGGCGAGCGAGGGCCCGCAGGCGTGTGAGGGTCTGGATGGGCAGTGGTTTGGCGCTCAGAGGGTCTTTGTACAGGAAGATGTAGTGGGCACCAAAGGAGAGGAGGTCGCCGTGGCGGAGAGGTGTAGCGTGTTCCACATGGGCAAAGTTGACCAGCACGCTGCCATGGGCAACCGGCTCTAGCAGAAGCCGCTGCTCAGGGGAAGAGGAGGAAGACGAGGAGGAGGGTGAGCGGCGGGGCAGAGCGCGGCGGATGCGGCAGTGGAGCGGGAGGACATCTGGAGAGGACAGACAGATGTTCGGGCGCGTGGACGCAGTCTCCTGTCCCACAGTATGTTGCTCACGGTTTAGCAGGTACACGAGGCAGTCCTAGGGGCAAATCAGCAAGAAAATTAAATCTGTTTCTCTGTAATAAGCAATAATTTTGCAATATGTATTCCAATATGTGACCACCAACTATGCCTGTCAATTCATTGTTACATGTTGACAAAATGTAATATTGTTACAATGCTGTGGTGTTGACAAGAGTTAAGCTCAAAAGGGGTGTGTGCATCTCACACACAAGTGCAAAAAAGCAAAATATTAATGATAAAACGTACACTGTATTATCTAAATTATTATGTCTGTATTATTTGGTTGTATAAATGTACACTGTATTATCAAAGCTCTCATATGTATTTGGGCATGCATTTTAACATTTTAAACTATACAGTCGTCATCAGACAAAAAGATTAAATTGTTACCTGGGGTTAGGTAACCCTGGCCATATGGCCATATACTGTATACTGTATGGTTGTCAGTCATGTTCTTGTTTTCGTTCACCATATGCTTTAATGTTTTGGTTTCAGGTCATGCCTCCAAGTTTAGTTCTTCGTTCTTCCTTATTGTGTTCACCTGTTTCTAGTTTAGTTCCTCATTAGTCCGTGTATTTATACCCCATGTTTTCAGTTCATGTTGGCTGGTCATTGTCTTACAGCCCCATTGTTTCCTAGCCTCCGCATGTTGTTTTCCTGTCCTGTGTTTATCTGTGTGTTTATCTTCATCTCGGTTTTTGTACATAGCCCTGTGTTTCTAGCCTCTGTTTGTTTGGAATTTAGCCTCATTGTGTTTCATTGTTTCTGTTTCTTCATATAACTTTATATTGTTATCTGTATCACTGTAATCAATACCCTCAATTCTTTAGTAGGCTATCGTTATTTGTATCTTGTTAGTCATGTCTTCTGGTGTTATTCTTGTTGGTCATGTCTTGATTGCCCTCGTTTTAAGATCTCGGACCATCATAACAACTCTACTTATGGATTTGCCCTTAATTAATCTTGCACTTCTCAGCACTTGCATCTGCCTCACAATCGCTCCGCGTTACAAAATGTAAGAAACTGACCCTAAAAGAATATTAGATTCCACATCATTAATCTCAACGGTAATGCTGTAGCACCACCAGTCACCCCCTTGAGGCAAAAGTATTTACCACAAAAACCACAGGTGTTTGTCTGTATTGCCAAGGTTACTAAATGCTGGCGTAGCAGCAATTTTAAATCATTTTCCAGCTGTCCCTTTTTGCGTAGGTGATGCTGGAGTCAGTTGCCATGAGAAACTGAGGGCATAACAGCAGCATTTGAAATCTACTTTTGAACTGTAGTCTGAAATGTAAATCGGAATACAACCCTAAAATACATTAGCTGTTTTGGAAAACAAATGTGCAAAATTTCCACAGATTTCAACACCAAGGAGATTCTGCTTTGCTTTTATTTATTTTTTGCCCATTCCTTTGATACATTTGTCAGTTTAGCCTTAATGCCTAACAAAGGCTTTCCATCCTGCCTCCTCCTGCTGGCTGAAAGGTCATCACTTGCCTGTCGATTGTAGCCTTGAAGGAGGAGCAGATGGGGCGACTGGTAGAGGGAGTGCTTAACTCCACCCCCTTCCCGATCCTTGCGTATATCAATGTCCCGAGGGGAACGCCCCCTCACTGGCCCCGCCCCTGGAAGAGTGGAGTAGCAGCGCTTGGGCTCCTCCCCTGCTGTGCCCACCAGGTTCAGGCTGGTCTCGCTCAGGCTGCGGCAGAAGGGTGGGCGGGGCTGTGGGGTCGCCGCCCCCTTGGCGCGGTTCCGCTGCACCTTCCGTGCCTGCGCATTTATATCTGTTATATACAGATAACAGATAAGTTAAGCCATGAACTAAACTGCAGAGCTAATGGTGAATCATTATTGGAATTGGATTTTTTTGGAATTGTATTAGATCTTTTAACTCAAGGCTTAGGCCAAATCTTGGTCTGGTGAACTGGTCCTATATGTTTCATGGTGAATTAATTGACTCTCATCCTGCAAAGTATTGCAGAATTAAACCTGACCTGCACGACACTCATCAGAGAGCTGTGGCATGTTACCATCTCTGATTCAAGATCTGGATGACACAGGCAAAATGCAAGAGTGCATCTAATAAACAGGGCCATTCTCAAGAAGTGCATATTCAAACACAAAACAGCAACGGCCTGGTACTTACAGGTGATGGTGACACGAGAAAAAGGCAACTAAACAAAATGAAAAAATAAACAAGAACTCAGTACCATGAGGGAATGGATCCAAAGCAATCTAGATTTAGTGAATTAAAGTACTGAAATCTCTAAGAGCTAATGACAAACATTACTGTTATTACGGTGAGTCTCTGTTCTCCTTCAAGAGGCCTTCTTTGTGCTCTCTATACTCACTGCAGATGGCCAAGCCTTGAATATATGAAGGATCACTCCAGGATGAAAAGCCGATGGCAGAGTGAAGTGGCATGCAACTTGAGAGTTGATGCATGTTTTGTTAAAACCCCATAAACGTTTAATAGGCTGGCACTAGTGCTCACTTGTTAACGCAATGGTTCATCGCACTTCAGCCTAACATGACATGGTCTTTCATGGAATCCATGAACCCTGAACAATTGAGAGTTCTTACCAGAGTTTGTGTTTTTTGGGTAAAATGGACTGGCATGAAAAGGGTTACAGCACTGCAAAACTATTGAAAAGGAGGCTGTTGGCATTGCATAAATGCACAAGCATGCAAAACTACAGTGTGCTCTACCAGTAGCATATATATCTGGGTTGTGTGAAAAATGACATCTGAGATGCTGTGGAATGTGAAGTGGTAGGCAAGAGCTTATAATACAATGTAATATAATATGGCTCTCAGAAAAAAACAAACAAATGCAGAAAAACATGAAGGAAAATAGAGAGTAAATGCACTGTTGGAACAGGATTTGTACAACAGCATCACAGAGTATCCCAGGGAAAGTCGTCGGGAAGCCTTGTTCTAACTAGCAACGTTTCAGAACTCTGAACATCCTAAGTTCAGAACTCTGAGCTCAGTTCAGAATGGGTGAACCAGAAATGACACACAAACAGCTGACAAATGAAAGAAAAAAACGTGGCAGGCACAAATAAATTGCGTTCAGCACAAGGTTTGGTTGTGACAACACACAGTGGCATTGAGGACATAGCGATTTATATATATATATATATATATATATATATATATATATATATATGAGTGATACAGAGCTGCATTATGTTGTTACGGAAGGATATGGCACTGCACGAGGCTTAATACAGCATGACATGACAGCTGCATTGCTCAGGCTTTAGTTACCTGGGTTAGGAGACCTGGAAGCTAGAACAGGACAAATATTGGTATAGATATTATTTACCACTATATTGGAGGAAATTACACACTACAAAAATTTACTTACATTTATTTACCTATAAAAATTAAACGTACATGGATCAGAGGATTACTATTAAATATAGATGCATAAATATTGCTTAGTTTGAATCAAATGGGTACATGCAGCAATGGTATATGGGAAAGTTGGGGATGAAGGTAGAAATGGGAACTGAGTATACTATGGCTGCACTGTTATTCACATCCACATTAATCACTCCTGCAATTATTGCCATTGTTATTAACTGTGAAAGACCCCAATTATGGCCAGTGTGATTATATGTGAAAGGCCCCAGTTATGGACTAGCACTCCTGCAATAGCAGTGCTCTGTTATATGCAGGAGAACTGAGGTGAGTAACACTTGGTCACCAAAATGACCACGGTGTGCGCTGAGAGAGAGAGCGAGAGAGACAGAGAGAGGGAGAGAGAGTGAGAGAGAGAGTGCACTGACCATTCTTTCCACTGGCTGCTCCAGGAGCCACACAGGGTGTTCCTGAATTCCCAGTATACTTGTGACCAGAGTTGTCACTATGGTAATGTTTCTTAATGTGTGCCCTCTGCTGTAGTTCATTAACACAATGACAGTGTCAGCAATAAATCAATAAATAAATAAACAAATACCCTTATCACATTACAGTTTTGACAGTGAATGTGCAGTCCCACAGTATACAAAGTAAAGATGGATTATGTAGTGAAATTTCAGGAAGAGAGGTGAAGGGCGGGCTGGTGGTTGACACCATACCTGAGAACAGTCCCCACCTTTAACAGTAGGAGTGCTGGCCAGTACCATTCGCCAGCCCCGGGGGGAGCTCCGGTGGCATCTACCATGCCCACCTCTACTCAGGGTAGAAGTTAACACAGGGGAGTGTGTGTGAGACCCTGGGAGCAGGTGCACATCACAGCACAACAGAGCAAAACACATTGATAAGACAGTAAAAAACACACACGCAGACTTCATACACACACAATAAGAAAAACACACATGCAGACTTCATACACACAATAAGAGAGAAAGGAGATACTGTGGACCGTAAAAGTGATCCAGTACTGTTACCAATTTGTTCAGTGCTAATACAAATAACATCAAATAACAGTTATAATCAAATGGCATGGTTTTCTCCAATTTCTTAATTTTCTTCCTTCCTTTCTTTCTTTTATAAATTGCTACTTAACTGCCACCCACACAGCACTGCTGAGCTCAAATTACTCAGATGAGAGAACAAACTGTTCGACTCTCTACCTGAACCCCAGACGCCTGTAGCGGACATCTGGACTACATCCCTTTCACTAAGAGGAGAGATGGCTCCTCCCCTCGAGCTCACTGAGGGAGTTCAGTGGTAAAGAGCCACCAGTTCTTCTGATTTGAAAAACTCAATGAGATGATTATGAAACAAATTACAGTAAGTAAGACCTTAACTGAATACACCATTAAAGCCAAATCGTTTAGATCTGGATAAATTCAGGATCTGAAATAGAATACAAATTACATATGTTTTATTCATACACAGATAATTTACAAATAAATAAACTAATGTATATCTTGTTCACTGATCTAAAAAATCTTCAGAGCTAACCACTATTTGAAAGCTGCTTTCTGTCTTTCAGATATTGTCTTACTGAAAATTCAAGTTATGCATAATTGATTGCATTCTTGAGTGGGTGGTGTCAGTGTGCGCTTAATATATCAACACAATTCACACTGACCACCACCTGGCATTAGTCATGCAGTAAGTATGTGTGTGCACGAATGTGTATGTGTGTATGTGTGTGTGTGTGTGTAGTGTCATTTTCACATCCATACCCATTTGTTTAATTTTGTCTAAGCAAATTCATTTTGTTTTCATCACAGAGATGAGCACAAAATCACTCACTGATACAGTCTAGGTTCTTGGTCATTTTGGCTAGGGTCAGTGGCTCTGTTAGAGAGGTCTGTTCAACATTTTATTTGTTTATCTGTGCTAGCCTACATGGCTGTTGGAATAAAAGCTGATTGAACCGAAATCCTTTTTTTTCTGACAACAAACACGTGATTTTTAACAGGGTGATGTTCATAATATGTTTGATGTATTTGTTTAAACCCTTTTATATTCTTTTTCTTTTCTTTCATAAATGTGTTGCAGAGATTTTTTTAAACATCCTCACCTAAACAAAACAAACAAAGAAAAATATAATCAGGCTTTTCATTAAGTGATGTAAGAGAGTCAGCTAATAGTCCATGGTCATGAACAGACTAGGATAGATTTATATAAAACAAAAATGACTATAAACATGACCATAAACAGTGGCTATGTGTTACAAAGGTACTCACTGCAATGCTATGGTGCTCCATGTTTATGGTCAGTATGATGCTTTTTATAGCCCATCGAACAGTATTAAATGCAGATGGTGGGAAGGTGGAACTTGACATTGTGGGCTAAAAAATTGCCTCATTGGATATTTGATCAATGGGGCAGTTCATTCTGTGCAGTATGTCAATACAAATTTTCTGGATAGGCTGTGTGAATCTACAGCTAAGCCTAGACCAGTTCATCAGAGTCAATTCATATGTTTATTCTTTTTTTAATGAGCTTTAGGTGGCGTTAAAATCCTTATAGTTCTTTATTAGTTGAAAGACATAGAGGGCTTAGATCATGTATAACAACTGTATGAACAACCCATATGAAGAAATCCACTAAATGTATGTATGGATGGATGGATAGATAAACATGGGCCTTAATAACAAAATATTCCTATTGCTAAAATAAACTGACCTTTGTATAACTGTAAAATTTTCTAAATTGAACGTTTTTGAAAAAACATTTCTCAAGACGTTTTGGGAGAGTCAGCTGTGCTACATTTGCAAAATGATTTATTATTTTTGCACAGCTAAGTGCCAAACAAGCAAAAACAAGTTAAAACCGGAAGTTCAACTCGTGGACTTAAATGACAGATATTTTTCCAGTAGCTTGCTTAGCAGGGTTAAGTCACACAAAGCCAGGCTAACTTTCCCCCTTCTACTTACACTGCATACTTCTAGAATGTCAGTTCCACAACAGAGCTGCAGACAGTCCACACACAGACACACAGAGACGTACACAAATACATACAAAGCCTTTGCATGTAAAAGAGGAAAAGCAGATCAACCTGAGGATAAATTATCCAGACTAACGCTACTACTGGTATTGATTTAGCTCCACTTTGTATTTGGCTCAACTGCCATCTTGTTAAATCTGTAATTTAGCACCACAGCAAACAGAGAGAGGGAGAGAAAGGAAGAGAGAGATGCTTTTGTGCTCTCTGATACTATGCAGTGTGAGGACTTGGATCTGAGAGTGAGAGAATTCTCTATCATATCTCAGAGTCAACATGAGGAATAATTCAATAGCAGTTCCAAATATCACTACAACAACGCAAGAAGAAATGTCACAACCGACATCCTTAAATATTTTGTTATCCAGTAAATCATGTATGGTGCATTAGGAAAACAAGAGTCTGAAATTCTGCATTGTAACAGTTACATTATGAAACCACAAACACTGGCAAAGCCTTAATATTCTGAGAGTATTAACGCTGCAAAGAGTAATGGCACTGCAAGGGAAAGGGTGTCGCCAGTTGCAGCTCAACTGTAAACAAAGCTCAAAGCATTCTCAGTCCCTTCAGCAAATGCTGAGGTGGACAATACAGGACAAGGGGACAGCAGAAGGGGGAGGGGGCACAGGGGTGGGTGGGTGAGGGTTGAGGATATAGCTTCTCCACCTTCGGTCTTTGACTCTGTCATGTCTGAGTAACAAAAAAAACTATATATTTCTCCATTAAAGTAATGCACTTTGTTGTACACACTTACGTAAATTAAAAATCTGCAATCCTTAAACTCATATTCAGACTACCACATGCCTACATAACTGAACCATACATTTTAATATGCAGTGTATTTTATTTGCGTATATGATGTTTACATAATACTGTTCATAAAATCATTTTTATATTACTGGTCTGCTTGAACATCCACATGTTGTGTGGTGACCAAACCACACTGCTCCAATTGAACTCTGCAGAGACATTATACCCACTCTATAAATTAACCAAAGCTTACAAACTAAAACTGCCCTGGCCACAGTGTTTAAAGAAATACTTCACCCAATAAAATTACTGATTGCTGCTTAGGCAGTGAACAGCAACTATGAAATAAGAACAATTTCTATGTCAATGGGAAGTCGTTTGTGCAGTATACTACACTACATCTTTATTTTTAATCTTGGGAAGATCCAGGTCATGGTACCAAGGCTGGAATTAAATTTGGAACAGACCAACAAAACAAACATTCCTCATAAGGTAACAATGGGAAAATTGGCAAGTGACAGTAATTTGCCTTTGTCCTAGAAAGTGAAATATATATTTAGAACGGTGCTACAGCAGTAATGCTTGTTTGAATTTGTTGTGTCTAAGTGTACGTGTGTTACCTGCAGTCACTGTGTCTTTCTCTTTGGCTGCCAGTTCCTCCACCTCCACTCTCCTCCTCAGCTCAAAACGACGTGCGAAACCTTCTTTCGGCTTCCACAGATCCTGCAGGAGGAGGGGCTTCTCGTTGCTGCCTAACGCTCGCAAGCATTCAGTCCTCCATCGCCGGTCCACCCCCTCAAATCGCCCGATTACATCGCACAGGACATAACTGCTGGCAGAAGCCTTGTTTAGCGAATAGCGTTCCAGGGCCTCCTTAATAAGCTCGTGGGCACTGGATTGGGGCGTCGCCAAAACACTCTTGTAGTTAGCACCAGCGCTAATTTCATCACCGAAGATCTTCAGCACTCCTGGTGCAGAGGTCTGGGTGGAGAGTTCGGCGGGGTCGTCCCGCACCTGGTCCGGGAGGTCTGTGATGGAGCGGCGGTCGCGGTAGCTCAGCGTTCGGTACAGGACCTGCGTGAAGGTGCGACTCTGCCGCTTCATGCGGCTCTTAGAGGGCAGGGACATGCTGGCAGCAGAGGAACCGTAGAACATGGTGCCAGGCTGCTCTGGACAAAGAACTAGAACTGAGAGAACCATGAAAGAACATCAAAGAGAGCAGTGCAGTATGGGAGAGTGGTCTCCAATACCAGCCTTAGGGACCCACAATGCTCTCCAGTTTTACTTTTATATAATTTGCTTTGATCCACTTTACTGACCTGATGAAGGTTTGCCAATTAGCTGTCCAGTTGGTCCGTTATGTTATGGAAGACAATGATATGGTGTGCAGTCCTTAACATTCCCAGAAATGGATCTGGGAATTATTCTTCTAGGCCATCTTAAAACAGTTAGGTTCTCAAGGGAAAGGCAGCCCAATCTCTAGATAAGGTTGAAGAAGGATGAATGTAGAATGTTGATTAAATCACCTTATAAAACCTAGAATGGCTGATATGAATACATTGGTTAGGGGGTTTAAAACAACCTAACAGGCACATTATCGAGAACACTGCTATACATACTGATTGTGAGAAAGATTAAGAACAAAGTATTTAACACAAATTCTTCCACTCACTGATAAATGTTTGTATAATAGGTAGGCGGTTCTATTCTGGCGTGGCAAAAGTGGCAATGTAAACTGTAAAATTAGCGTCTTTGGCTAGTTTGCAGATATATCATATTTTTTCAGTCCCCCTGATCACTGTATGATATTTAACTTAATAAAGGGACACATACAAACACACACAGTGGGGGGAAAAGCAAACAGGGATGTTGCCAAGTGTCGATTGGAAAACCTTCTGATGGAAACTACGGTATATGTTAATAGCAGAGCTGAACAAAGATGATAAAGTTGCCACCATACTGTTACCTCTTTATACAGGAACTGCAAACATTCCTTCCAACAGCTTTATGCAAGTTCACTGGCCTTGCAACCCAGCAGGATATTATGGCTCCTGGGCATCTGCTACAAATTGGTGGGTGAATGAATCCAGAGAACAGAGCTGTACAAATGAGACCCTTAGACTGGCCTGTCAGATCGACTGGGGCTTTTCTCATGAACCGTATGTAGAGTTGCAGTTACTGCCCTCAGGAAAGCATTTAGGATTCCATAAAAATATTATATATATATATATATATATATTGTGTGTGTGTGTGTGTGTGTGTGTGTGAAAACAGGGACATATTCTGCATTCATGATACTGCAGTTATGAAAGAAACAGGCCCTTCGCATGGAACAAAAAGAGAGAGAGATATAGAGAGAGGGAGACTGCATCAGCTAAAATCTCCACTACTCGGCAGTCTGATGGAGACTGTGACCATCTGCTCGTGTGTAGAAATACTCTACCATTAGCTCGCTCAGCCTTTTCAAACATGGCACGTATTTGCTAGCTGCTATATATTTCACACAATTATTATATTTTTGAGATCTATTAAAAATCCTATAGAGTTTGGGTTTCTCTTAGCATGTCATGTGTTCAGAAGCAGGAGTCAAGTCTCCAGTGACTAACTGAATGGTGAGAGGCACTAAAGAACAGACAGTTGTGCTTGTGAAACCCGGGAGCCCAAGAAACGAATTACTGACAATGGTGACAGACGAATATAATTTACAAAATGTCTGAATTTAGTCTCAGTTATCATTATTATTTATACAGAATATATAAACAAGACCAAATATTCTCGGTTCAGCCGCGTCATCACCAAGGTCAACATTTTCATCCTCTTGGAAAGCGGGATAATGTTTGAGCATTTCATTTAAAACAAGTGTCGCCCCGTTCGCGTGAGTCCAGTTAGTTGGGCTATTGCGGGTCTCCACTAGCAACGCCGCGAGGACACAAAGGCACCTGCTCACGAGCCCTAATCCGCTTCTGCGTCTTAACCGGGCTTCAGCCACCAGACACTGAACACTGATCCATCACAAGCCGCTCGCTTGACTCGTATTACTGACATTTCTCAAAACATGTGAAACGTTTTGAAACTAATTCAGTAGGCCGGCGAAGTACAGGGGAGTTCCGCCCCATGACTGTTATGGAATGCGTCAATGTCTACCTGTACAGTAACATTAAGGTAACAACGTCAGCGCAAGCAACATAATACAAAAGTTCGTCATGATTATTGTAGGGCATTAGTCTATGTATAGTTTCAAAACTAATTCCTTTTCCCTCAAACACCCAAATCACTAATACCTAATACACATTAGTCCGATATGGAGATACTCACGTTGATTGAAGAAACGGGGCTCATTCCGATGCGCTCTGCCAGTTATATGCTAGTCCAAACGCGTTGTACATCCATTAGCATCAAAATTTGTCGCATATGTCAGTTCAGAGGAGAGTTTGCTCATTTCTTTTTTTCACTACCACCCATCCTGCTTCGTTGTTTTATCGCTTTACCCCTTTCTTTTATTTGCTCGTTTCCATAGGCTACGCTCTGCTGTCTGCAAGCTTTTGCGTCTGCATTCAATGCGCCGAACACGACCGGAGAAAGACGAAGTGAGAACTTGGAAGACTCGCGCTAAACCGAAAGTGGCACGTGCACATAGTAGCATTCGCCTCAAATAAGCCCGCTAAGCAGGTTCCGGAGGATGGGATATACCCCGCAGCAAGAGGGAGCGAGAAAGTGTTTAGAGCAATAAAACAATGGCGTAAAGTGAAAGAGTAAAATGGCGCCCAAATGGCTGTGGAGTAGATGTTAGTATTAGCTTCTTTTGGTGTATGGTTAATATATTTTAGAGTAAACAAAAAATAAACAAATAGCTATTCAATCACCTTGTGGTCTCACAGGTGGTATAAGTTGTATAAATATTTGACATTGCTGAATGAATTTTTGACTTTGAGGTTGTGGACTTTTGTAGGGTGCAGTGCTCTTTGGAACCTTTCTAGGGGCATTAGACCTACAAATACAAGGCCTTTTACTTCCTGATCTGAGAATCACATTGTTGGTTGCTGGTTAAATGGTCTCAGGTCTGTGTAGACAGTAGTCCTTCTCAGAGCCATGTTTTTGTTCCAAAGTGTGTTTATTATGCAATGGAGATTTAAGATTATTCAGATTTTGTGTGTATTTTTTCTACATACAGAGAAGCTGGCCTGAGACAAAACAATTGTTGTTATATGATGAAACATATAAAATACACATGTATAAACATTGAAAATCAGCAGCACTACAAACACTGCAGCAGTGTCACGATCACAAAAGTCCCATTTCAAAGTTATAATCACACATGTTCGTTTGTAATAGTTTGTAATATAATTATATAATATTAGCAGTTTGGCAGGGCGGCTCCACAAAGCTTTGAACACTTCAAAACTGTTCTGAAAGAAGGCAAAACTAGAAAAGGCACAAATGATATCTATAATGACTTTTCAGTAGGTTTTAGCATTTCAACCTACACCAGATTTGTGTTAATGCCAAAAAAACTGTTGTACTGTTGTACTAATGACATGATCAAATGTAGCTCAGTCATCATTCTGTTACAGACGAAAATAGGACTGAAGTAAATAAAAATTTAATGACCACATTTAATGGCAATAAGGCATCAATTTTAAATCTCAGTTATGGATTCCATAATAAAGTATACCACTGATTTCTTTCTGATATATTACTTTGAATTCACCATTCATCTATATTTGCAGCTGGACCAGGTTTGCAGAGCCAGTGGCAGTGTGAGCTTGAGTTTAGAATGTTGTTGACAGACTGAAGGATGTGTCCTCTTGTAATGCAGTAAAAAGGGAAAGATGGAGTCTTCAAGTAAAAACATTAACACCAAAATAAAAATTCATGGAAGGTGGAAAAAGGGGCACAATGAGTCACAATATCTAAAAACTACAGTAGTCTAAATATCAAAGTATTTAAAACACTGAAAGGACTCGATAAATATCATTGTCATTATAATAAATATATATAGTCTTTGTGGTTAAAAGTGGCACTTTATGCTGGGCAAAATATCTATCTGCTTATATCATGGCGATTATAAAAACATTCCTTTAAAAACACTCCAGATCTTCATTTGGGTCCTAGGTTCAAATACACAGTACACCATGTACCCTGTTCTGTTCAGGCTTTAATCATTGTGTTACTTTGACAGCATTGTGATGTAGAAAACTTGATTTGATTTTGAGTCTGCCAGGGCCTGAGTTGCCAAGGTACCAAATGTGTACTGTGGCAAAAAACATAAGAGGACATAACAGAACTGAAGACTTAAGCATCAGACATACACATTATGAAAAATCTGAAGTTTCTCAGTACCTGACATTTAAATAACTGATTCATCCTTAAATCAAACTTAGTCTGTACATACCAAATCCCAAAAAGAAACAATCACAACCATAAAAAACAATTATTATAATATTCGAATTTCTTCATATTCATTTTTACACATGGAAATTATTCACCATTTTATATAAGAAGTTACTAGGTGTATTTTCAGTTCCTCTCCAACTGATTCAATCTAAAGTAAAAGCATATCAGCTTGTTTTTCCAGTCACTGCTGACCACCCTTGAGGACCTTTTAGGCTTTAGATAAACTCCCCATCTATGACACAAATTTATTTTTCAAGTGCTAAATCCAAACAAAAGTCTGGACGATAATATTCAGCCTGTAAATCATCTGAAATAAAGTGAAATCACGACTGGCCAATATGACAGGCCACAGGACAGTCCTTCCAAAATAACCCACCAGATGCAGATGCATCTCTGTTCCATGACTTTCATCTTAATACATGTTGTGAAGCAGATACAGTTCTTACTTAATGCAATTTTTCATTATGATTTGTTTCACCTCTGACCTTTCAATGACCTCTGTCATTTTTCTCCACTTTTGTTTCTTGGAAACCATTTGAGATCACTTTGGGACTTAATCCAATAGAAGATATATTTCTTGAAAGTTTTTACACCTTATACTAACTGTACAACATGCATACCAACTGGTGTTATTTTTGAGTCTCAAATTCTAATTTGACTGTATCAAATTAACTTTTGTAAGAATAAAAGCATTAATTGGACCTACCTTTAGTAAACGCTAATAATATTCTCATAAATCATATCCACATATCAGTAAAACCTGTTATGGAAGGTAGGAAAATCATCATTGCACTGAGACACAATAAAGAAATACTAAAAGGCCCAATGTTAAATAGCCCAAAAATATATACACTATTTACAAACTAATAAATTAACAAAAATATGAATTAATATATTAACCTATTTTTTGTACAAAGGTCACCCATACTATTTGGTCACTACTGATACTATGAACAATGAACACTGAATATCACACACTATTATTATCATCAATAATAATAATAATAATAATAATACCAATGAAGATTTTTCTAAAGGCATACTACAAATGTAAATAAAATTACTAATTAGAAGCAATTTACCTATTAGCAAATTTAGTTTTTTTTTTTTTTTTTTTTTTTTTTTTAATTATGGTAGATTGTGGTTGCACATCAGGGGACTTTTAGAGATGGAAATGATGCCAGTCAAAGGGATTGCCCTGAGAGCAGAACTTTGGCTACTTTAGCCAATCGAAAGCGTGGACAATCCTGGGGGTGTGGCCAGTTGTTATGAATGGTTAACCACGGCCCTGAGGAATATTATGTTATGGTATTCCTGGATCACATATCAGGAACATTTGAGTAAATGAGAGAAATAAAAAAAGGTTGGACCAACACATGGGCCTCTTTAAAAAACAAGGGCTTGTGAAAAAAAAGTCTGGGTCATCTTTTCAGGTATAACAGAAAGCAGCAGAATTGGACCAGATCTTCAACCTTTCAAGGTTAGATTCTGGAATGACAGCTGCCTGAGCTTTTGTCATTGAAGCACTTGTGGCATTTCACACGGACATGAACACTGAAATACAGTATATTAATGTAAATGGCTGTACGATTCTATAGATGCAATGGCAGAGGCCATTTGCTGTTCACAACTGGCAAACAGTACTGCGTAAACAATATTAGGTTAGAAAACCTCCTCTCTTCCTTAGCAGTAGAGAGAGGGCCCTTTTTGGCAGTGGCAGACATAAAAAGAGAAATAGAGAAATACTTTCTTTTGTATTTCTTTGTCTTAAAACTGAGGTTAAAGTTCAAGTATCCTTATAGCTCTAAGGTCCATAGTTTTACGTTGTATTTTAAGAAGCATTTTTAAATAGTAAGAAACATTTCTTTGAATGGACAAATGATTTGACAATTCCGCTGATCGAATTTGCCTTATATTTCTTTGTGTCATTAGTGGTTAAAGGAAATCCGACTGCAGCTACACTGCCTGTCAGCAGAGTGGAACTCAATATTTCTGAATGAACTGTTCTCCCATCCTTACGTAAATAGATTTTGTCTGAGATTACAGTGTTTGTACTTAAACATTTCAGCAGTTCTTTTCACCACACTGCAAGGTAAGTGAATATATAGATGTGTGTGTGTGTGTGTCTGTGTGCGTGTGCACACGTTTGTCACCGAGCTGTGCTGGTCTTTTGATTGACAGGTGTGTACAAGTACTTCCAGATGGCGTAGTAATGGATGCCTGCTCCCATGGCAACAAACAAGTGCCATATAGCATGCGCGAAAGGAACCACTCCATCACTTTTAAAGAAAACCATCCCCAACACATAACACCCACCTCCAACTAACAGCTCACATAGACCCGCCCTGTCCGTCTGGGAGAACAAAAGAGAGAGAGAGAGAGAGAGAGAGCGAGCGTGTGAGGGGAAGGCGCAGGAGGAGTTGTTTGTCAGAGGATCCATTTATCATCTGTTACAGTAATGTGATGGGACGCCTCTTACCATGGAGAGGACAACTAAGGCAGGAAACAATCCCATTGCTGTGTAGCAGACCAACTCAACCACTTTATACCTACAACACATGGCAGAATTAATCAGAAACACTAATGGGGGAGTCTTCTTTAGCTGTAACTTTGTTGATTATTTTAACTTTGTTTGCTAGCAACCAATTCGAAGTGTCAGATCAGTTATGTAACTATATCTAACATAGACTTCCTTTTAATTTTATAGTGGTACTGCAAACCAGAACACAAGAAATGGATTGAGACTTGGATTAAATGTGCAGTGCCAATGGTAAATTATCTTTTTGGATTAGGTTTAGGCCTAATCTGAGTCTAGGAGCCTGGTCCAGTATGTTCTATTTGGTATGCCACTATTTTTAGAAAAGTTATTGCAAAAACCACATTTGCAAAAAGGCCACATAACTGACCACGGTGCTTAACTGAATCTTGTGAATTGTCTTCTCATAAACAGAGTTATTTTACATATACGTACACACACATACATTACTGTGGTGTGAGAGACATTAGAAGCCTTTCATAGACAGAACTGGGGCCACTGACCTCTGAACCTGTTGGTCACATGAATATTCTTTAATGTGCTCATATAGAGTCTAAAGCAAATGTACAGTTTGAACAGTTTGGCATAACAGGTACCAAGGAATGTATCTTCTTGTGTTTTAATTCTTAAAAATAATATAAACAACTGTAAAAAATATTTTGGTCACTAAAATCTGTTGGCTCATTGTTTACAAAAAACATTTTGTTTATGAAGACAGTGAAAGAAAAAAACATTTATACTTGTATTCTGGTATTTCACACTGATGCACTAAGCACACAAGAACATACACACACATGCACAAACACTTACATAAACACACACATGCACAAACACTTGCATTAACACACACACACACATGCACACACACTTACATAAACATACACACATGCACAAACACTTACATGAACACAAACACACACACCTCTCATGAAAGAAGAAGACATATGTAGTTCCTCCAGAGGCCATCACCCAGACAACCCAGCGCATGTGAGCAGCCCACGTGCCGAGCTCCCGCAAAGTTAGCCTGATAAACACAAACATACACACACACACACACACAGCAATGATTCCCACACCAAGCCAAAACGCAATATAAAATGGGCATATTTCATAGTGGTCTGTTTGGACAAATAAAGATAAACTGTCTCCACAATTACTGAGCAAAATAACAAAGTCAATGTCCCACAATCCTACTGGGCGATCCAGAATGGGCTCACCAGGGAGTGTAGGACGCAGCAATGAAGAAATAGATTACAATCCTGTCACACATGTGGAAGCACTGCTCGACTGATCTAGAAGAAAAAACACGTTCAAACACGTAAGGGACCATAAAATACCAGGAACAACCGAGAACAGTGTCCAAAATGGTGTCCAATGTTTTCTTTTCCCTTTCCCACATATGTGAAAGCACATCTACATCTCTGTCGAAGAAACTCGTGCAACTCAACATAATCTGGCAATATCTACAACCTGTGACTGTGTACCATCATTGCCAAAGAAACATTTAACCAAACAGCAAAAGACCCCCCAAAATGTAATCTTTACATACAGTATATGACAGCCAATCCAGTTCCAGTCCAATGTTCATTTTACTAAAACACATATCTATAGATAGTAAAACCAGAGAAATGTATAATGTAGCATGTTCTCTTAATTTTGTCCAAAATTGTATATGTATAGTTTTAGTCACAATAATTTTAAAATACAATAAAAAAATAAAATTCTAGACTTTTTGGAAGAATGAAGTTGATCACATGCTCAGTATTTGTCTCACTTTATCTGTTTTGTAGGAGTGTCCACATTTTTCACATTAACAAATAAAAATGCCTGGACGAGGGTGTACCGTAAGTGACTTTTTTTCCAGGTGATGATGTGGAACGCTGTGGATATGATAAACAGGCTGGACAGACCCGCCCCATACAGCCACGCGGATACCTCCTCCCATTGGTCATCAGACAGGATGTACAGCAACACTCCGCCCATGATACTGGGCATGATCCACAGCTACAGAAAACAAACTTTCAAAACGTCTGCACGTGATATATAAAAATAAGCTCAAACACAGCAGTGTATATAATAACCTATAATTATGTCAGATTCCAAACAGCAAGAGAGGCATAGTTCTAGTGTTTCTACAACAGTTTGAGGCTAAACAGTTCGAGGCTAAAAACCATGCCAGACACCCTTATCTAGCAAGGAGCACGTGCTCACCGCGTGTGTGGCGCAGTTCGCCGCATGCTCGTATTCTGTCGGCTGATATCTCTTGTTAGCTGGGGCACGATTGTTCATAAATCTGTAAATTGGCGAAAATAAAATTCAAAGCAATGACAAAGGGAGTGTAATACAAAAGCAGGACCACCAACATATACATGAAAGTCAAAATTCAAATCAGGACACAGAAACCCAATTCATTTGTCAACCTGACCCAAACAAGTCTGCGTTATTTAAAGGCAATAAATGCAGCTTCTGAAACCTCAAATGTGTTACTTGTAAAAAATTCCTAATTTATTTACTGTAATTCACTCTGAGATCATCAAAGTCATCCCTGCGGTGAGTTAAATGGAGATATCAGCGCTCTATCTACTCAAATAAACGAGCTACCATAAGTCCCATGGCTGTTTGACCTGGCGGCTGAGAACAACGGCCTTCCCTCACCTAGTGGAGCCTTCATTTCGCCTCAGCAATTATCCTTGTACTTAAATCGTTTTAGCATATAATGTTTCTCAAAACTCCCATAAGAATAGGATGAACTCCCTCATAAATGAAGCAATCTTTTGAAATGCTTGACGAACTGCAAATGGGGACCAGTTATTAGTGACTGTAAGTCATGTGATCAAGGAAGCAGTCATGTCATGTGACTAATCATTTAGACCTGTAAGTTGACAAAATTAAGCTCATTCTGCTGAGCACTACCATCCATTTCAGTTGCTTGGCAACAGCTGGTAACCCCGGAGAACCATGACAGAGTATTCTACCTTCCTTCACACACACGTTTCTGTGCAGAAGTGATGTCACCGTTGCCACAGAAACCATTGAATCTGCAGAGCCAAAGGTGCAGAATTCCTCTGCAAATCCTGGTGAAAATAGTTTCCGTTCACCCCTTCACTCCATCACTCATCACTCCGGGAGTCCCCGGTAACACCACACCCTCATTCACACGGGAGTCCCCGGCAACACCACACCCTCATTCACAAGGGAGTCCCCGGCAACACCACACCCTCATTCACAAGGGAGTCCCCGGCAACACCACACCCTCATTCACACGGGAGTTACCAGCTTCCAACTTTAATAATTTATCAACACATAAAAAACAGAGTGTCCAGCTGAGTGTCCTTGCAAGGGTCTGGACCTGATAAGAGATGCAGGCTGCACCTCCTCCTGGCTCACGCTGGACATTATCCTGAGAATCTCACTTTGCATTGATCAGATGTGACTTGAAGGGTTTTCTGCTTCCTGCAGTGAGAGGGCCCAGGGAGATGACTCATATGTTTTCTCTTCAATTATGCAAAGTACACCAACTGCTCCCTGCACTGCAAATTTATACAGTGTGAAATAACAAGTTCGTCCTGTTATTTCAACATCAGATAATCTCACCTGCAGCTCCTAATAATAATAATAATAATAATAATAATAATAATATAATAATAATATAGATGCTGTTGTTTGTAATAATACAAGTAAAAAAAAGAATCCTCATAATGGGACAATGTAGCACCATATTAAAGGGGGACAGGTAGAAACTGCTGTAGTGCACTGCTGAGCCAATATAGGTCAGATGTCCCTATAGTTTGTCCAATAGGGACACCCAGGACATCCACTACGGGGCTCTTCTCAGACACCAAAAGCCTAAAATGTTTTTGATTATTGCCGTGGGTCTCAGAAAACTGGAAGGAGATTGGAAGAAGACCAGAAGGTACATTTGCTTCCATGTCAAGAGGAAGACATTTGTAAGGTTACTTATAGGTACCACAGATACTGTAGGTAAACATGGGTTTAACTTGAAAATAAACTAATACATGGTGTACTGTAACCAGAATGATCAGAGATGTGTCACTATTGTATCTGTACTGTACTGTATATCCAATACCACTTTGACCCATACAGAATATTAGACTAGAAACAGTATTTCCATAATGCAGTAAGAAATATCTTAAAATGAGATACATAACATATAAGCTCAGTGAATTCCAGCATGGAACTGTGATAGGATGCCACCTGTGCAACAAATCCAGTCGTGAAATTTCCTCACTCCTAAATATTCCATAGTCAACTGTCAGCTGTAAGAAAATATATAAGAAAATGGAAGTGTTTGGGAACGACAGCAACTCAGCCACGAAGTGGTAGGCCACATAAATTGACGGAGAGTGGTCAGCGGATGCTGAAGCGCATAGTGCGAAGAGGTCGCCAACTTTCTGCAGAGTCAATCACTACAGACATCTAAACTTCATGTGGCCTTTAGATTAGCTCAAGAACAGTGCACAGAGAGCTTCATGGAATGGGTTTCCATGGTCGAGCAGCTGCATCCAAGCCATACATCACCAAGTGCAATGCAAAGCGTCAGATGCAGTGATGTAAAGCACGCTGCCACTGGACTCTAGAGCAGTGGAGGTGCGTTCTCTGGAGTGACGAATCACACTTCTCCATCAGGCAGTCTAATGGACGAGAATGGGTTTGGCGGTTGCCAGGAGAACAGTACTTGTCTGACTGCATTGTGCCAAGTGTAAAATTTGGTGGAGGGGGGATTATGGTGTGGGGTTGTTTTTCAGGAGTTTGGCTTGGCCCCTTAGTTCCAGTGAAAGGAAGGTCCTTTAAGACATGGATGGCAGATGGATGGCAGAGTCTGGTGTGGATGAACTCGACTGGCTTGCACAGAGTCCTGACTTCAACCCGATAGAACACCTTTGGGATGAATTAGAGTGGAGACTAAGAGCCAGGCCTTCTCATCCAACATCAGTTTGTGACCAGTTTGTGCGCTTCTGGAGCAATGGTTAAAAATCCCTATAAACACACTTCTTGTGGACAGCCTTCCCAGAAGAGATGAAGCTGTTCTAGCTGCAAAGGATGGACCAACGTCATATTGAACTCTATGGATTAGGAATGGGATGTCACTTAAACTCATATGTGAGTCAAGGAAGGTGAGCGAATACTTTTGGCAATGTAGTGTATATTGCTCTGTTCTCGTGGTGTATAGCCAATTCAAACAAGTGTAAATATCTTGAGCCAATTCAAACAAGTGTAGAGTGAGCATCTCATTTATGCTTGTCTGCAAATGTGAACAAATGTGTGTTGTATTCGGTACCACAAAAACTGTAGACAATTATATATGAAGCGCTCATCTTTCGTAAACACAAAAAATCTCCCAGCAGACACCCTGGGAGCTTATACTCACACTATTGTCCCATCCTACACATGTTCTAGTTACTATTCTTAGTGACCCAATACAGCAGCATGAATATTGTGACCTACCAAACAAAATCCAGCCATACCCAGTCTAGATATTGTAACTTGTCTTGTCCAAGTAATTGAGCACGTACGCAGTTCGCAGGAGCGTTAGATCTACACAGACATTATTCACACAGAACGCATCCTCCCCCTCAAAAACACGCTGCCGTCCGCGCCCTGGGATGCTTCTCTCAAAGACAAATCGCAAATTCACAATACGTTTCACAGACTATTTGTTTCCGACTAAATGTGATGTTTACTTGTCAGCCAAGCCACAGAATATAGATATAATCATTGCTCGGGAGGAATACATCGCGTTTTGTCCCAGAATACTAACGAATTACTTCTTAATATTATAAACACAGATGAGTGGTATTAAAATGGAAATATAATGTGCTGTTTTGTGCTGACAGAATAACACAGGTGTTGTTGTCACGCGTGGGTATGGGTCCATGTTTGTCATATAACAAAGCTGTTAAAGTAAACGAACACAGGGAACGGACAGACATGTCGTTCACCAGGAGTTCACAATTAAGATTCAATTTTGATACCTTACTGTTGCCAGAGGTTGAGGATACAGCCTGCTTACCTTACAAGATTCATTTAAATCGCGTGAGTGCAACTGTTGCACGGAGATTTTAAAAATACAGCTGTGTAGATTAGTCCGATATGTTGCTGTGCAAAAATCGATCCCACCTCGGTCGCTCGTGCAAACGTTTATCTGCAAACCGCTGATGGTCGGTGAATATCACAGGGCTGCTGGGCGAAATACGGAGCGATTCATCTCACCACTAGTACAATCCGGAAGTCTTGGAGGACGTAACGGTCTTCCTATAGCCGGCTACAGAAAGTGATGTCAGAAAAGCAGAAACCGAGCCTTTTAGTGGAATCAGGCTGTGTGCACGGTGGGCTACCGCATCCTATTAGTCACCACTGAAGTTACTGGTGGTTGTTCAGAAAGAGCATTCTGTGAAGTGTTTTGATTTGAAGTTGAGCTTGTTACTGGAACTATACTTCCAAAAGAACATGTATAACATTTACATCATTGACTGGATTAACGCCATTTCTGCCCTGCGTGTAATTAAAAGTTTAGGCGGATTTGAGCAAGATAGTGTACAAGATCACAGACTTATACCCTCCAGAACAAACTGGCTACCCCTGCTCTAATGTATCTCTATTCACTAGTACATTAACTCAAACATGAAAACTTCCAGTTGCCCTACAAGGTCGTTTCTCATGTGTACACTTAAAATGTAGTCACATGGTGGTTATTCCTATACTCACAAAACCCTTAAATGTGAACATGTGCAACAGGGCTTTTGTAGCATTTTTTTAAATTATTCAGCTCATTTGGAGATGGACTTATGGGTAGATTAGCAAAATTAGTCAAGGAAGCAAATTCTTTTCCAATTAGGCAATTTAATAAAGCAGATTCAAACGAGTCTCGTGTGCCAAGCTTCTTGCAAATATTGCTTTCAAAATATCCTTTACACAGGGTTAATGACATTTCATTAGTTTACTACCTGCAAAATGCACTTGTTCCCTTTGCATGTTCCCTCAACTTGGAGAATAACTTGATTTTTCCCCAAGACAATAGGAATAGTGACCACTTGTACATTTAAGCCCCAAATGGCAGGATTACATTTAGCAAGTAACCTGTAGTGAAGATCTGTAACCGGTTACATGTAACCAACAGCTCTGAACTCAAACTGAACTTTGCATTCAACTACACACAACTTCCAGCAAGTACTGCATTTCAGCTAGTTTCACCCAGGTCCATGCATCAGATTGTTGGCCTACAAATTCAAGGCATTTAAGTGCACAAACTGCACTCCTAAATCCAGGACTACAAAACATCCATACAGATCCAATGAAAAACCAGAGGCAAATGTGAAATGTATACAGCAATACATGAACCACCATATCCAAACCAAACCACTTTCTCCCATGAAGAGAAACCCAACTTCAGAAACCAGGCATTTAGTTCCTTAATGAATATTTAATGAGCATCAATTGTGCAAAAACACTACATGAATGCATTGTTGCGCTCTAGTCTTCTCCTGCGCAGCGTACTCGTTGATGCAAAAGAAAATAAGTACCAGTCTTGTACCTTTTAACCATTTATTAAAGCCAGGATCTCAGGGAATCTTACAGCACATCACAGTGTACTCCCTGGTAGAGGAGCAAGATTATAAGTTTAACATTCAAAGCTGTTATATATATATTGTTTCTCCACCCAAAACATGAACCACTTGCTGCATTTTTAATACCATATATGGACCTCTTTTCTCCTATTAGTCCACTTTAAGATGAGCTCATTCTTTATGGACTTCCTATATGATGCAGCTCTATCCTCGTGCTCATAGATGCGGTCTTTCTCAGTTCCTGTTTTCTATAACTCACAATCTCTGCATGTACCATATGCTCAATAACATTGTTATCTGTAAGGAATTTTAAATCAAAGCAGTTGATTAGTAATGGAATTAATCAGTAAAATAATGCTAGTAAAATGTAATACCATTAAACTATAATTCACTACAGCATCTTGTGGTGTTGGGCACAAACTTCATAAGCCAAGGCACTGCATGGTGAGTCGCAATGTCTCCAACACTCTTGTTGGCCTTTCACTGGTAATGTCCACCTGCAGAAGGACGGTGTTAAAAGGATGAAAACGGAAAACATTTGCAGTAGGTACATCAAGCTTCAGACCAGTGTCTAATCAATATCGGCAGTGCATGGTCACCACACCTCGGAGACTTCCCTGTTCAGTTTCCCTACCCCCAAGTGATGCACTCTCAAGAAACTTCAAAGATTTTCAAAATTTGGGGTGCAGTTGATCTCTAGCAGATTCAGGAATGTCTGACCACTGAACCACACTGGTTCAATATGGTTACCAAAGTAACTAGCTTACCTTTACCATGATGCATCAAACCACCAGTATCCTCCAGTTAAAGCTGTGAAAACAACCCAATACAATTAAATATGCATACAACACACCCCACAAAGTTTTTCCTATTGAAAGTGCTGAGGTTTCGAGAAAAGGCCTGGGTAATTAGGGGTAATTCCGCACATTACTCCAAAGGGAAAACCCCACTGGCTGTTGCCATGCATCAGGGAGAGAGTTTATCATCAGATCCTTTTACCAAGGACCAGACAAACACATGCTCATCACTGCATTCCACAGCCAGGCACAATGCTTTAAAAGCACCTAAACATAACGCTGCCAAGAGAAGTGTGGATTGAACCACCTGGCAATGCTGCATATTAAGGCCAAAACCAGACAAGTGTTTTGAGATTAAAGTTGATCGTGTAAGTGTTTCAAGTCATTAGTGACGTAATCACGAAGAGGGGAGGATGTTTGCACAGGCACGCCTACAAGAAGACTACACAAAATACATTTAAAGCCACATGGCAAATTGACTCACCTCCAACATCACTTGCCATTGTCCACAGTAGTCCTGCACACAGTGACCTGCTTAAAGAGCAGAGATTCACAAAAATATTAATAAAAGCACCTTTACCTAAACACTCACTGAAAACACAGGATTGTAAACCTCAGGTTGCAATTCATAATCAAGCACTGCTGGGCAGTGTTCATACGAGGTGTCAGAAAAAATAGAAAGGGTCATCATTGGTTCAGAATTGTATGCAATCAAACAAAGTTAAAGGAGAGGTAGATTCTGAAAACACTTAAGCAAGCTCACCTTTAATTTGAATTGTCCCTAGGCGGTGTCCAGACCACCAGCAGACGTGCAACTAGAGATCTAACTGACCCAGTGACCAGATGCTAGCTGTCCACATCACCCATAGCCAAGTGGTCCTGCAATCCTACACATAAAATGAAAAAGGTCCGCTAGCAATGTTTATAAATGAAGCATATACATATGCATACTGAGCAAATGCTTAAATTCAAACTAAACCTGCAGTGTGGGTCAATTAAAAGCATTGAAATTTTTCCAGTTGTCCATAACTTTCAGCTATACGACATAGCAAAGCAGATAACAGTATTCGATGAGATAACCCTCTGGGTTACAGGCACACCTACCAGATGATTACACAAAACACATTTAAAGCCACATGGCAAATTGACTCACCTCCAACATCACTTGCCATTGTCCACAGTAGTCCTGCACACAGTGACCTGCTTAAAGAGCGGAGATTCACCAAAATTTTATTAAAAGCCCTTTACCTAAACATTCACTGAAAACACAGGATTGTAAACCTCAGGTTGCAATTCATAATCAAGCACTGCTGGGCAGTGTTCATACGAGGTGTCAGAAAAAATAGAAAGGGTCATCATTGGTTCAGAATTGTATGCAATCAAACAAAGTTAAAGGAGAGGTAGATTCTGAAAACACTTAAGCAAGCTCACCTTTAATTTGAATTGTCCCTAGGCGGTGTCCAGACCACCAGCAGACGTGCAACTAGAGATCTAACTGACCCAGTGACCAGATGCTAGCTAGCCAAGTCATCCATAGCCACGTGGTCCTGCAATCCTACACGTAAAATGAAAAATGTCCGTTAGCAACGTTATTTATAAATAAAGGATATGTATATGCGTAATGCAAATGCTTAAATTCTATCTAAACCTGCAGTGTGAGTCGATTAAAAGCGTTACTTGATTTTTTTCCAGTGGTCCATAATTTTCAGATAAACGCCATAGCAAAGCAGACAACAGTACTCGATGTGATAACCCTCTGGATTACTAGCAACACTGTAATTTTTAAATAACTGAGCGTCTCAAAAAGAAGCGAGCGAATGCTTTATAGTCGCTGAAAAAGAGAAGTTAGGCTAAATACATTAAAAGCAGCTAACTAGACTGTGTGCTTGGATCACCAAGTTGTCTGCTAAAAGTTCTAGCAATACCCTGGGAACAAGAGAAAGACATTATCACTACATCCACAAACCAACAAATCACACTAAATGTTTCTTACGTGGACATCATCAGATATTGCGACGGAAAACGACGAAAGACCATGCTGAAGAAATACGCTTTTATATACTGCTGTCTCCCACAACACAAGGCGTCTATCGGAGAGGCAAAAGAACAAGAACGCGCTAGTGTTTCACTTTATAGTCGTTCTTCTTTGTGGCGTCCACTACCGGTATAACTATATACTCCTTATCGCCACCTGGCGGAGACGAAATTGACACGTTCGCGATTTGAGTGAATTTAACATTTTTACATTGACAACGGAACAACGAAATAACAAGTGTATGGGTTCCTAACCTTTTGCAAGTCGCTAAATATGTAAGCTACTATGGCTATGTATTCAGTGCTGTATTTCCTTCAAAGGTTTATGCGTGGTCAGAGACACGGCGAACGTTTCAATTGTATATGGTCCAACCTCGGGATCTTTCGATGTGAAAGATCTTGTTTTTAAACATTTATCTATGATTAGTAAAACTCAAGATGATACCAACATGTAAATGCACTGTTGATATGTGACAATACTACGCCAGACCAGTTAAGGAGGTCGACGTAACGTTTGTTGAAATATCTGTGTATACTGGAAGCATTTCCACCTTGCAAAAAGAAAAACAAAAAAAAAGGAAACAAGTCTTGGCCAACGGCACTAGCAGTACTCTTGATGCCCACTGGGGGTCGCCGCCCACACGTTGAAAACCTGGAGTAGTACGAACGGAAAATGTTTTATCTTTTATTTCCGGACCAACACATTATCAGTACAATATTAGCAACTCAACTTAATAACTTAAACCAAAAAATAAAGATATCATTCTGACCCTGGTTTGCTTGAATTTTAGGCACACAGTATAAAAATGTAATCAATTATAATAAACACTCAATCATCATAATCATAATCATAAAGAATCATAATAAATGATCAATAATCATAATAATCAATAATGTCATGTAATAATGTAATGTCAACTCACTGCTGCTAGTGATGGAATGCACGTTGGGCTCAAAATGTTAGAACTAGTCAAAGCAATGCAGCATGCCAAAAACAGTGGCAATGTGAACAGTGTGTTCTTCCTTTTAATGTAAAAAACTGAACTGTTCAAAAACACCAGAATACCTGGTAGTGCAGCTGCTAATTAAACTGTATGTTGCAATAGTTTGTAGTTGTATCTGTATCTTTGTGTGCAGATACTGTAACTGCAGTGGTGCTTTTTGAATAACTATGAAAACGAATAAGCTCTAGAGAAAATTGATCAATCACACCAGTTTATTCAGACAATAAATATTATTATGCAGGCCTATTGTTTTATAAAGGCACACTGAGCAATACATGCATCACATTCTACTACTTCTGTTAGCTTACTGGTGGGATGAATTCAGAATTCAGGTTACTAGCAATTTCATATAGACTCTATGTATTTGAACTTTCCTTTGCCACTTAAACAAAAACTGGGAAACTTTCTGCTAGTCAAAAACTTGAGATATGAGTCAAAATTTGAAGGTCAGATGACTGTCAGAGCATTTCCTAAATGGTGTGTTCCAAATATGCAGTGTATAGTACCTACCAGAAGTGGTACAAAGAATGAGAAACAATGAACTGGCAACAGGGTCATGAACGTTCCATACTCATGCACATGTGAAGCAAAAACTAGCCTACTTGGACTGATCCCTTAGAAGAGGTACTGTATCACAGACAGAAAGATGTCGGAAAACCCAGTGCTGTGTATTCATCCACCTGCCAAAAGTGCCTACAGTGGACATGAGCATCAGAACCAGACCGTGAACCAATGGAAGCAGGTGGACGGGTCTGATGAGTCATGTTTTCTTTTACTTGTGGACAATCATTTACCTGAGAAAAAGATGGCCCCAGGATTCACTATAAGAAGGCAATTGGAGGAGGCTGTGGGAGGCTGTGTGCAGTGCTTTACTGTGGAAACATTGGACTTTTGCATTTATGTCAATGAAACTTTGTTTTGTTGCTTACCCCACTACCTAAACATTGTTGCAGACCAAGTACTATGTCAATGGTATTCCCTATTGGCAGAGTTCTTCCAGTAGGACAAAGTACATTGCCACACTGCAAAATGATTCAAGAATGGTTTGAAAAATATTACAGAGTTAAAATTTTATGTCCAAATTCCTCAGATTGTAGTCTGACTAAGCATCTGTCAGATGTTCTGGAAAAGCAAATCAAATTCATAGAGCCTTACAAATGATTGTAAAGCTCGGCTGCTAACATGTTGGTGCCAGATACCACAGGATGCCTTCAGACGTGTTGTGGAGTCCAAGCCTTGATGGGTCAGAGGTGTTTGAGCAGCATGAGGGTGACCTTCACTATATTAGGCAGGTGGTTTAATGTCACGGCTGACTGGTATGTGTTCATGCAGCAAAGAAGCAGAATTACACTAATTTAAACTGCAAGTTAACCAATTGCAGTCCAAAATTGATCATAGCAGTAGGCATATAATTATAAATATAAAGAACCTATATTTTGAGAGATCTTTTTAGCTTCTGTATGACATGAATGTGAGATTTGTAAAATAATCTTTTGATACTTTCCAAATAATTTGCTGTTTAATTTATTGTACAGGTGCTGGTCATAAAATTTGATCATCATGAAAAAGTTGATTTATTTCAGTAATTCCATTCAAAAAGTGAAACTTGTATATTGTACTCATTCATTACACACAGACTGATATATTTAAATTGTTTATTTCTTTTAATTTGATTATAACTGACAACTAATGAAAACCCCAAATTCAGTATCTCAGAAAATTTGAATATTACTGTAACGGTGGGCTCCGCCCCCGCCCCTGTTTTGGTTTTCGTCAGTCTTGTCACGCCCTGTTTTTGGTTTCTATGGTTTCCGCGTCTGTGTATTTCCCCTTGTTTTGATCTCCGTCAGCTGTGTCTCGTTTCGTTTTGTGTATTTATATTTCCTGGTTGTCTTTTGTCCTTTGTGGGTTATTGTCGCTTGTCACGTTGTCTCATGTCTTGCTGTTGTGAAGTCTTGGTATCTATGTTTGACGATGAAGATTAATGTTATGGTCGTTCATGTTGCGTTAGTGTTAAGGTTACGTTTGTGAATGTTAAAGTTACGTGTACTCTCTAGGTTTGTTTAAGTGTTAGGTCCTTTAGCCTAGGTGTCGTCTATTCCCCTAGCTTCCTGGTTTGCGTCTCGCTTGTATGTTTCAGTTGTACTCGTATTCCGTAGTCGTGTCTCATGTTACTCTCCCTGCTCCCCCGATGTGTTATGTAGTGGTTGATGTCTAGCTCCGTTATCGTGTCTCCGTTACGTTTACATGTTATCATTGCCGATGTTAATCTCCCGAGTCCTATTTGTGTTTAATATTACTGTTGTTCTGTTTCCTCGTGTTCTCCTGTGTCTATACTTAGTAGTTTCATGTTAAGTTACTCGTTCATGGTCCACCTGTCTGTTCAGTTTATTAATAGTTCTTGTTCTGTCGTCCGTGAGTCTCGTTGTCGTCAGTGCCCATTGTATATTGTTACGTTGTTAGTTCCTATGTGTTATTCGTCTTAGTTCTTGTTGTTAGTTGTGCTCTGTGTATTGTCAGTTCGTGCTTTCGTATTATTCATTAAATGTATTTATTTATGTTTCTCTTACGTTCGTTTGAGTCTCGGTTTTAGTTTATATGTAAATATACTTTGCGCTCCTGCGCCTGCGTCACGCCCCTTCAGCCTTATAATCGTGACAGAATAACCCACCGTTCAAAAATGACGCAGCAGGAGAATACTCTGCCGAGTGTACCCATTAACATGGACAACGCTAAGCTTAGGGACCTGGTGGACACTTTCACTCCCTTTTTTGAAAGGGACGAGACGGGAAACCCCAGGGGGCTACCATCCCTCACCCGTTGTCCAGAGGGATATGAGGGTGTGGGCTGCACGGCGGACGGGTTCGCGCTGCAGTGCACCCTTTATTTCCAGTTTCTGACTGCCCCGACACCCCCAGACATCGCACTGGTTTTGTTTATGAGGTCCTTGCTCTCCGGGAAGGCTCTGGAATGGGCCGACATAATTTTAACAAACAGACCGGAGACAGCCTGGACGATGGCTTCTTGCGCCTCTTGCGGACCAGATTCGCGAGAGTGATGCCTGAAGCTCCTGGAAAATTTTTGGGGGGGGATGGCCTGGAGGTTGCAGCGCAGCCAGCTGCCACTGCGGAGCACACAGCCCCGCAACCTACAGCCACTGCGGAGCACACAGCCCCGCAACCTAGAGCCGCTGTGGAGCCAGCTAGCGTACCAGAGGCCCAGGAGAGGCCTGCTAGCGCACCGGAGGCCCAGGAGAGGCCTGCTAGCGTATCAGAGGCCCAGGAGAGGCCTGCTAGCATACCAGAGGCCCAGGAGAGGCCTGCTAGCGTACCAGAGGCCCAGGAGAGGCCTGCTAGCTCACCGGAGGCCCAGGAGAGGCCTGCTAGCTCACCGGAGGCCCAGGAGGGGTCTTCCACGCCTACTGAGACCCAGGAGGGGTCTTCCACGCCTACTGAGACCCAGGAGGGGTCTTCCACGCCTACTGAGACCCAGGAGGGGTCTTCCACGCCTACTGAGACCCAGGAGGGGTCTTCCACGCCTACTGAGACCCAGGAGGGGTCTTCCACGCCTGCTGAGACCCAGGAGGGGTCTTCCACGCCTGCTGAGACCCGGAGGGGGTCTTCCACGCCTGCTGAGACCCGGAGGGGGTCTTCCACGCCTGCTGAGACCCGGAGGGGGTCTTCCACGCCTGCTGAGACCCAGGAGGGGGTCTTCCACGCCCGCTGAGACCCAGGAGGGGTCTTCCACGCCCGCTGAGAGACCCACGGGGGGTCGTCTGATGTTCCTGTCCCCGCGACCGGGGGGTCGTCTGATGTTCCTGTCCCCGCGACCCGGAGGGGGTCGTCTCCCGGTGTTCCTGCTCCCGCGACTCGGAGGGGGTCGTCGCCTACAGCTTCTGTCCCCGTGACCCCGAGGGGGATGCCATTGTCTCCTGTTCCCGCTGCCTGTCAGCAGACTTTACCAGTCCCAGCAGACGCTACACTGCCCGCCTGTGGGCTGGGACTTGACCATTTATTTGATGCCAGGACTGGCTGCCTAGGTTTTGTACCTAGTGTTCCTTTTTTCCCCTGCTCTATCCCTGGTTTTTTGTTGATCCCTGTTCCTGTCATTGTTTCTGTACGTGTTTGCATACCTGTCCGTGTGTCTGTATCGTGTGGTGTGCTTTCTGTCCCAGTCCCTGTGTCAGTCCCACAAATCATTACCCATTTTGTCCCGGTACACGTCTCCACAGTCCTGTCCCTTCTCTCCCCTATCACCAAGATCCCCAGTGTCCCTAGCCCCACGCCCGTGTCTGTTCCTAAGCTCCCCAGTGTTTTTGGCCCTACTCCGGCATCCAGACCTGTCCCATCTAGTCATGTTCCCAGTTTTCAGTGTTCCCCCAGTATTGTCCCCTCTGCCCTGCCTGTTAGTCGCGCTGCCCCTGGAGTGTCTCCCAGTCCCGTTTCCCCGGTCTGTCCTGTTCTGTCCTGCCCTGAATCCAACGTCCCGGTCCTTCGTCATGCCCCTTGGATTTTTGCTGTGCCTTAAGTTTCGGTTCCCTCTGTTCTATGTTCACTTTTATTTTTGTGCGTGCCCCGGTGAGGCACGCTTGGACGGGGGGTTACTGTAACGGTGGGCTCCGCCCCCGCCCCTGTTTTGGTTTTCGTCAGTCTTGTCACGCCCTGTTTTTGGTTTCTATGGTTTCTGCGTCTGTGTATTTCCCCTTGTTTTGATCTCCGTCAGCTGTGTCTCGTTTCGTTTTGTGTATTTATATTTCCTGGTTGTCTTTTGTCCTTTGTGGGTTATTGTCGCTTGTCATGTTGTCTCATGTCTTGCTATTGTGAAGCCTTGGTATCTATGTTTGACGATGAAGATTAATGTTATGGTCGTTCATGTTGCGTTAGTGTTAAGGTTACGTTTGTGAATGTTAAAGTTACGTGTACTCTCTAGGTTTGTTTAAGTGTTAGGTCCTTTAGCCTAGGTGTCGTCTATTCCCCTAGCTTCCTGGTTTGCGTCTCGCTTGTATGTTTCAGTTGTACTCGTATTCCGTAGTCGTGTCTCATGTTACTCTCCCTGCTCCCCCAGATGTGTTATGTAGTGGTTGATGTCTAGCTCCGTTATCGTGTCTCCGTTACGTTTACATGTTATCATTGCCGATGTTAATCTCCCGAGTCCTATTTGTGTTTAATATTACTGTTGTTCTGTTTCCCCGTGTTCTCCTGTGTCTATACTTAGTAGTTTCATGTTAAGTTACTCGTTCATGGTCCACCTGTCTGTTCAGTTTATTAATAGTTCTTGTTCTGTCGTCCGTGAGTCTCGTTGTCGTCAGTGCCCATTGTATATTGTTACGTTGTTAGTTCCTATGTGTTATTCGTCTTAGTTCTTGTTGTTTAATAGAAATACATTGACTTTTAATATTAGTTCTTATCTTAGGTTTCTTGAACATGCAAACTCCCCTAAAATTCTAATTACTCTCTCTATAACTAAATAATTCCTGAATACAGTGCGGTAATAAATTATTATTGGCCTTATACATTATGATTAAAGTTCTTAGGTGAACAATATCTTCTAATTTTAAAGTAGATAAATTAATAAACAGTGGGTTTGCTGATTCATAGTAGACATTTGACTTAATATTTATGCTTAAAGTTTCTTCCTGGGTTTAGCCTAAACTAACTAGCTAGAGATTTTGTTCTGAATAAAACAATGAAGCACTTTTTGTAAGTCGCTCTGGATAAGGGCGTCTGCTAAATGCCGTAAATGTAAATGTAAATGTAATATTCTTATCGCTTTTGCTTTTAAGCAAAACAATTTCCCCCCCCATACTTCCATGCCATAAATAATGTATGGAAGAACAATGGTACAATATAAAAGTGAATTTTTGTTTAAATATATTTTTTTTATTTTATACATTATAAACCAATAACGAGTACAATTCCCCTAATAAAAATTCACTCACTTTATGTTCAGTAAAATCAAAATTTTTAAAACTTAAATCTTCATTATCACTACATAAATCTTGTACTTGAAACTGATCACTCCTCTCGTTATCAGTACTAATATCAAGATAATCATCCTCAGTACCCCTATCAGAAACAAAAAATCATCATCCATCATTATCTTTTAAATACTTCAAATAGAAGTAAACTTAAATAGTTGATCCAAATTACTGCATCAGGCCTCTCCATGGATCACCACCTTATCGTGGTGGAGGGGTTTGCGTGCCTACATGATCCTAGGAGCTAGGTTGTCGGGGGCAATGCCCCTGGTAGGGTCTCCCAAGGCATATTGGTCCTAGGTGATGGGCCTGACAAAGAGTGATCCAAAAAAACCTTATGGAAATTAAAAACAGGACCCAGATACCCTTGCCCGGATCAGGGTTACCGGGGCCTCACCCTGGAGCCAGGCCTGGGGGATGGGGCTCCTCGGCGAGTTTCTACCCATGGGGCCCGGCCGGGCACAGCCCGAAGGAAAAACATGGGATCACTCTGCCATGGGCCGACCACCTGTGGGAGAGGTCATCTAGGGGTTCGGTGCATTGTGGTTTGGGCGGTGGCGGTGTTGGGCTCACCTCAACACACAGTTTGGGTTCTGGAACCAATCCTCTCGAGAGAGGCTGGACTTTATTCTTTTCTGGAGTTGCCCAGGGTGAAAGGCGGAGGGCTGGAGTGGGCTTACTTATAGCTCCCCGGCTCGCTGCCTGTGTGTTGGGGTTTTCCCTGGTGGATAAGAGGGTTGCTTCCCTGCGCTTTCGGGTTGGGGAAAGGGCTTTGACTGTTGTTTGTGGGGTAAAGAGAGGAGCTGAGCTGTCAACCGATCACCACCTAGTGGTGAGTTGGATCAGATGGTGGGCGAGGATGCCGGACAGACCTGGCAGACCCAAACGTACTGTGAGAGTTTGCTGGGAACGTCTGGCAGAGGAACCTGTCAGAAAGGTCTTTAACTCCCACATCCGACAGAGCTTTGACCGCATCCCGAGGGAGGCCGGAGACATAGAGTCTGAGTGGGCTTTGTTCCGTGCCTCCATTGTCAATGTGGCAGATCGTAGCTGTGGCCGCAAGGTTGTCGGTGCCTGTCATGGCGGCAATACCCGAACCCGGTGGTGGACACCTCGGGTAAGGGAGGCCGTCATGCTGAAGAAAGAGTCCTATCCGGCCTGGTTGGCTTGTGGGACTCTGGAGGCAGCAGATGGGTACAGGAGGGCCAAGCGGATCGCGGCTTTGACTGTCGCGGAGGCAAAAACTGTGGGAAGAGTTTGGTGAGACCATGGAAAGTGACTTTCGATCGGCTCCGAGAAGGTTCTGGAAAACCAACTCAGGAGGGGAAAGCGGTTCCCGACCAACACTGTATTGGTGGCAAGGCTCCGGGGGTGGATGAGATCCGTCCTGAGTTCCTTAAGGCTCTGGATGTTGTGGGACTGTCTTGGTTGACACGTATTTGCAACATCGCGTCTACATCGGGGGCAGTGCCTCTGGATTGGCAAACTGGGGTGGTGGTTCCGCTTTTTAAGAAAGGGGAACGGAGAGTTTGCTCCAACTATCGGGGATCACACTTCTCAGCCTCCCCAGTAAGGTCTATGGAGGGGTTCTGGAGAAGAGAGTCCGTTCGATAGTCGTGGAACACTCGACCAACTTTTCACCCTTGCGAGGGTCCTAGAGGGTGCATGGGAGTTTGCTCAACAAGTCCACATGTGCTTTGTGGATTTGGCAAAGGCATTCTACCGTGTCCCTCGGGGATTCCTCTGGGGGGTGCTCTGGGAATATAGGGTACAGGGCCCGTTGCTACGGGCTATCCAGTCCCTGTACAAAAGGAGCAGGAGTTTGGTTCACATGGCCGGCAGTAAGTCAGACTGGTTTCCGGTGGGAGTTGGCCTCCGTCAAGGCTGCCCTTTGTCACCGATTCTGTTCATAACTTTTATGGACAGAATTTCTAGGCGTAGGGACCTGCACACAATACATACGTACAAACACACACACAGACACAACACAAATGCGCACTTACCCTGACCCACTTACACCTTTTACATGGGAGGAGGGAGCTCCGTCTCAGCATGAGGACACCCTACCTGCTCAGGAGACTCCCTCCCGTGGGTCAGGGCCTCCCAATGGAGCTGCGCCTTCCGTGCCACAGACCGTGGCACAGGACCCTCCATAGCCCCTCCCCCAAACGCCCTTTGGAGGAGTAGCGTACGGGGAATTACAATAAACAATTCACAGACACACTAGGACAAACACAAACACGAGGTGGGCGACACAAACACAAACATACACGCGCACTTACCCTTTCACCGGCGGGCCTCCCTCAGGAGCTGCGCCGCCTGTGCCACTCCTCGTATAGAGGACTTAGATGGTGGCACAGAACCCTCACGCGCACTTACCCTTCTCACCGGCGGGCCTCCTTCAGGAGCTGCGCCTTCTGTGCCACAAACAGTGGCACAGGACCCCATATAGCTCCCCCCCCCAAAACATATTTTGGGAGCCCTTAGGGGAATTACATAGAAACACGAAAGACAAACACAAACACGCAAGACAAACGGCAGATGCACCTTCCACTCACTAGCTCAAGCCCGCAGTCTCACACACGCATCACACACATCTCACACATGCAAATGCACAAACACAGACTGCGGGCGAGCACTTTAGTGAGACGGCGCCGCCTTTAAGGAGGGAGCGCTTTTGGTCTCCAGCCTCATACATCGCCGTGCTTTAAACATATATACAAACAAGCACGCATGGCGGAACGAGCGATAATTGACCAGGCCTACCTCCAGTAACATTCAAACAACAGAATATCACGTAGACAAACACTTACCACGAGACATGACCACAAACGAAGGAGAAAGTAAAGGAGACTGGCGGCTTCCGAAAGGTGGCTGGTTATTCTGTGACGGGCAGGAGGTGCGAACGAAAAGGAAGCGATCACGCCAAGTCTCAGAGAAAAAAGAGGGGTTTAATAAATAATGTGCGCTAACCAAAATCCCGTGCACTGATCCAAATTAAGGATACAATAACCAGCAGTCAACTGGTACATAGACAAGGCATTTATAGACAGACAAACGACCATCAGGTGAGGGAGCTAATAAGCCCCACCCACCTGAGGGACGCACACAACGCAACAACAACAGGACAACTGCCGCTGTACCGGAGGCGACCGGTAGGGGGAGCCTCCCTCACCGTGACATTCGGTTGCCTTCTCACGGATGTATCTCATCTTTTTCAGAACATCATCTTTCATAAATGATACTTTGTCTGCTGCCATGATGTTGACCAGGCAGTAGGTCTGATCACCAAGACTGGGGTCACTTCTGTAGCTATGGTGCTCTGAGGTTAATGTAACGGGTAGTGGTGAACAGCCGGAGGCGAGGGTTTGGCATTAAGCTCTTTATTCGCCATAATAATAATAAACGTAAAGACTCAGGCTTAATAGCAAACTTCAAATAATAATAAAAGGTAAGTAGTCCATATAAGGTTGCAGATCCGTAGGCTCCAGAGATGCTCAGGAAGCAGAGGGCGTAGGGACGTCAGGGCAGCAGCTTCTCTTCAGGCTTCAGTAATGTGCAGCACTGGACAGCAGGACCTGTGGGCTTATATACACGTGAGGGTTCGTGCACAGGTGTTAATACTCAGGGGATTGTGACCTGAGTAGTGCAGTGCGATGTGGGGGTGTGCGCCGAACTAATAAGGGGGCGTGTCTGGTGCTCCGTGTGCTTGTGGGTGCCCTCTGGTGGACTCCCTGCCGTCTCACCGTGACAGTTAAGGGGCTTACAGGATTGAACTAAGTATGTGAGTCGAAGAAAGACCAAATTTTAACTCTGGTTTTAGGTATACTCAAGTTAGACAAGCTCCTTGTCTAATATGAATGTAATTGAAGGAAAAAAATGACTGTTGTTTTACTGCAATAAAAAAATGAAAAACAAAAACAAAATGACTTTGTATGGTGAAACCATGAGCACAGTAGTTTGGTGATGTCATCTACATGTGCACCACAACCATCTGATGATTCAAGTCCCATGATGTCAGTAATGACAAAAGGCAAAAGAGAACCATCTGCTCCATAAATGTTGTGGGTTTTATACTAAAAAAAACAAACAAATACAATAGAAACATATAAAATTAATTTTCTACATCTGCAATAAGTCTCCATTAGCTAGGGTATTATGGATTGTCCCATACCATGTCAGATATATATATATATATATATATATATATATATATATATATACACACGCACGCACATTGATTCATTTGCACATTGTTCACTACAGTGTGTTAGAGCAGAGTAAATCATAAACTCTGTGTCTACAGGACCTGACAATACTAGTTAATGTAATACCACGGACTCAGGGTGTGAAGGAGGCAGACGCAAATGCTGAGAGAGAACAGATTTATTAAAGGGGTTTGCAAGAAGGCAAATCAGCAGAGGGGGCTAGGGTAACACGACCAATGAGCAAACAAGGACGTGACAACACAGAATGAACAGGAAGAGGAAATAAAGCAAAAACACAATAGAAAGGCCGATTACATAAAGCATGAAACAAAACTAAGGATCAGGTGTCAGGTGTCTATTTATCACAAACAATCTACAGGTTGTAGAAAATTATCAGGTAACATGGTGTTATCTTCTTTAAATTAACCAGGATGACACCCAAGATGAAGTTTAAGGGAAGCTCTTCATGATTTATCACTATTCTAGAATTTTGTTAAAAAACAAACATTCAACATCAACTTTGTTTTTAGCAGCTCCTAGTTAAAAAATAGTATATTATATGACTACAACTCAACTTGTTTGGGTGATGGTGTTGGTGTTGGTGATTGTGTTGGTGTTTGTGACTCTGATGCTCCCATTTTATCCAATTATTTCTTTAAAGAAATCTAAATATTCTAAAATATAAAATCAAATTATAATACAAATTATTTAAAACCAGGATGGATTAGATTTAATACAAAAATTATTTTCTGAACACCAAACTTCTGGACTTTTTTTCTGAGAGCTACAGACTATATGTACTCGTAGTGTCTGGCTGGGCAGGTCTGTTATAACAGCCTGTTCTCCAGTTTTATACAGTACTTGTACTCATGCTTGAATCATGTGATTCAAGCATGAGTAAAGAGAAAAGTAAAATAAACAGTAAATTCTTTCCATTATTGTATATGGAATGTGAAACAGCCTGCATTGTGTATTGATAGCCTGCATGTATTGACAAGTGTAAGGAAACCTTTTCCTGTACCTTTCAGGTCCCACCTTACTTTGTGTCACGGTCTGCCCTGCCCCCTCCTGTCACTTTCGTGCCTGTATTGTTTTTGTAGCCATGTGCGTCTTAGCCCTGCCTCGTGTTTTGTATTCCCTGCCTCTCGTTAAGTCTTTCAGGTGTCTCATGTTAGTTCTGTGCTATTTATACCCTCTGTTTGGTCTGCTGTGTGGCTGGTTATTTTGTCTGAACATGTTTACAGCCTCTGTTGTAGTATTTGTCTGACTTTGTCTACAGCCTCTGTCGTCTCTCTGTCTTTATACTTTGTCTACAGCCTCTGTCGTCTCTCTGTCATTGTACGTAGTCTAAAACTGTCGTGTTTGTGTGACTTCGCGTTTAATCTCTCGTTGTGTTCTCAGCTTCAGCCTCGTGTATGTTTTAGGTTCTCTTTCGTGTTCAGTCTATTCCAAGTAGTCCCTGTTTAAGCTATGTCTTTACGTGTCGGTTTTGTCTCGTGTTCTGGAATGTCTCGCAATAAATCTCGCTCATCTCAGCGCTTGTATCCGCCCTTTAAACTCACGCCGCGTCGGGCGTTACACTTTGCTGGTTATTCCTCCTTTAGGGCCCTGGGGGGTGCCAGTTCTCAGGATGAATGAGTATGAATATGAATGAGTTACACTGAGAAGCACGCTCACTTTGTTCATGAAGATGTCAGAGTTTATATAGATGACCAAACAGGTGGACGCAGCAGAGAATATGCAAATGAAGCATCCTTTAGCATGTGTGTTACCATATAAGGCATGACATTATCAGCAACTGAATCAAGCCCCCAATCATCTAAGGATATTGTCACGGTGAGGCACGGTGAGGAAGGCTGTGGTGGTTAGCACTGTCGCCTCACAGCAAGGCGGTCTGGGTTCGATTCTCGGTCTGGGCTGCTCTGTGTGGAGTTTGCGTGTTCTCCCTGTGCCTGCGTGGGTACTCCGTTTTCCTCCCACAGTCCAAAGACATGCATGTTAGGTTGATTGGTCACTCTAGATTGCCCGTAGGTGTGTGTGTGTGTGTATGTGTGTGTGTGTGTATGTGGTGTGTTGGCCATGTGGTGGACTGGCGAACTGCCCATGGTGTACCCTGCCTTCGCCCGGAGATGCTGGGATTGGCTCCAGCCCCCCCGTGACCCTGACTAGTGGGAATAAGCGGTATGGATAATGAATGAATGAATGAATGAATGAATAAAGCGCAAGCAGTGCACAGTTACAGGAACACACAAGCATTAGACCCAAACAAAGACAAGCACCAGACACTGCATAAACGCACATTAAATAAACGAACGACATTAGCCCCGAGTGATGACGAGACGAGGCACAGGTGAGACCGATGAACACACTCACGGAAGTACACATATGGACAGAGACGACCTAAAGAGAGACGACCTAAACACACGCCCAAAGGGAGGGGTCTGGGGCTATATCCTGACAGATATGAAATAAAAATGTATTGTAAACAGATGATACTGATATGACAGAGAGTAGTCTACAGCATAGAGAAAGTATCGAGCACCAGTGTCGAAGACAGATGTAGAAGCTGATATGACGATCATGAAATATGATTCAAATAACTGCATATAATGTATTCTTACAGAAACCAGATTAGAGTCTTAACTCACACTGCAACACTGTTGCAAGAAATAAAACAGATGATATCACTTCAGTCTATAAGTGTCAGTTTGTCAAATACTTGACTAGAGTTGGTTATTTTCAAAAGCATTTAAAAGTCTTTTTAAAATGAGAATTATATTCACCTTATTTTTGGGCTAGGAATACAGTACATGTCCTTTGCAGGACAAGGTTCATATTCATAAATGACAGAAAGTGCGTTTGAAACTGTCATGGTGCACTAGTCCCAGCCCAGGAGAGAGACAAACCCTTCCTTGCAACCACTCCCTCTCTCATCTCCACATTACTAATGATCAATTCCACCTGTCAATTAATTATCCTGCATTCACATGCACTATTTAAGCCTCACTGGTAGCCACTGTCAATGCTGCACATTCATGCTGCTGAGTAAGAGGCCACAGTCCTTGGCTCTCTTAAGGACTGTGCTCATTCTGTGCTTGAGTTATGCTCTTGAGCTTTATCTGCTTATTTCTTCATTTGAGTGTGTCCTTTCTTTATGGAGTGTAAAGACTAGTGATGGGCAAGTGAAGCCTCATGAAGCACTGAGGCTTTCCTAACAATTGTGTTGAAAAAGATTAGAAGCTTCAATGCTTCAGTGATGGTGACATCTGGTTGACAACTGAAGCCATAGCGACCTCTAAAAAGCATCACTGAAGCAATGGCACAGTTTCAATCCTATGACAGCAATAAAAGTTCAGAAAAGTCTGAGTGGTCATTCAAGTGTTCATTCATACCAAGTAATGATTATATTGTCATTAAAATAAAATATGCAGATGCTCTCCCCCATACTCTAACACATTCCAGATTAACCCATTGAATAAATGCAAATTATATTAAGCATTAAACGTTGGTTAAGGGTGATGTGTAATGATACATCTTATATAGCTGGTATATCACCAAACCACTCAAATCTTTCAAACTGTCATTGGCTCAGAACGCATTGAAACGTCGTGAGCCAATGCCACACACTTTTTGAAGCAATGAAGCGCAAAGCGAAACAGTGATGACGTTTGAAGCTTGGTGTTTCGATACAAGCTCCGACACAGCGTTTCGAATCACTCCACTTCAGGAAGAGTGACACACGCTCTGAAAACTCTGTGTCATTTGCCAATCACTAGTAAAGACCTCCAAACACTCTGCCTTTTGCCCTCTTCCTAGGGTGACCAGATGTCCCACTTTGTGTGGGACAGCCATGTATTTTGTCATGCAGTCATGCAAATTGAGACGTTGTCCGCCTTATTGACAGTGAGACTCCAGATTTGAAATGCGTGTTTTATAATCATTTATCAATTGGCTGTCTGGAGAAAGTGAGGGCTGTCATCAGGGGGTGGGGTGTTTGATCATGTCAATCTAACAGGAATGCGGACGTAGGTAAAGGGTGCGCCCATCAGCAAAAACAATGCAAATCAGGTCAGAATGGCACTGGCATGCAGCACGAGATATGGAGGAAATGGAGGAAAGCACAACCCATACAGCTAAGAAAACAAAATGCAGCTACAAGAAATACTGACTCACAAAAAACGTGTTCCTCCCAATCTGTGCATATGTTCCTACTAAAACCCAAACAAGATTAAAATGCAGATAAAATAACAACAGCTGAACTAATTAGCATTTACCACACTGTGAAACACTCCATTTCATATAGGTCAGAAGACTGGTAATAAGCTAATATCAACCATGTTTCCAAACTCTGAGATTGCAAAGAAAATGTCACGTGGTCGTAAAAGGCAGCATCCATAGTTACAGATGTGCTAGCATCTGCCTCTGTGGAGAGTTGTTTAAGAGAATTAAAAGCATCTGTGGTTCAAGATCTCCCAAGTGATAAAGTTTTCACTTATTTAAAAGTGATTTGTTTCAGTGGCTTCAGATGCATCCAATCATGGCACTACAAAACTCTTCCTACTGTCTTTGATATATTGGACACCAGTGCTAGGCTTGAAAAGCAAGATTCGTGACTTTTATGAGGATAGCCATGAGTCAGCTGCTACCATACACTGCCAGATTTCAAGCAAGCTAGAGTAAAATGGCCAGCAACTGGACATCATTTCAGCTTACACTGCTGATAACACTACTGTAAACTTCTGGAAAAACAATTCTGTTTTCCAAAAACTGAAGGCAGACAATGGTGGCATCATCAAGGCAAACTGTATGGTCCACATAGTACACAACTGTGCAAAGCATGCTGGAGACATGCATGGAGACATGGAGACAAAGCATGCTGAACATTGACACAGACTCTGTAGTGAACAAAATAACCAGTCACTTTTCAGTGTCTGCACAGCACACAGAGAAATTGAAAGCAGTATTTGCTTTTGTGGAGGAAGATTATCATGTTGTACAGAGACATGTACCCACAGGATGGTTGAGCCTGTGTGATGGTTGAGCCCGAGGGTGGGCAGCTATCAAGAGCTATTTCTTGCCACTTGGAGAGAATCAGTGCCCAAAAGCACTGTGACAGCTGTTAAAAACAGACCAGGATGGTGAGAGGCAACCCCTTGAGCTACAGGCCTACCTGGCTTTCCTCAATAACATACTGAAGATCTTCCATGATGTTGTGCTGCAGATGGGACCATCTGTGAGGTATATGACAGAATGCTCACTCTCAAGACAAAGCTCCAACAGCAACAAATTGATTGCTTCTTTGGAATGGAGACCATTGCTATTCAACAGTTTCCAGGCCAAAAATCAGCAATAATCAAACATGAGTTTTTCAACTTCTATAAGACGGCATTCAACTACATGGAAAAATAATACGACTTCATACATCAGAAGAATGTTACATGTTTGGCAGTGAAGAGCAGCTTAACATTCTCCCAGCTCGGTGATGCTGTGGAGGTCCTACAGAAACTGGACATGGATGAACTGTGTCGTTGAAATTCTGTAAACCCTTAAAATGGTGAGCACAATAAGAGTCAGAAGCAGTTGGGTGAAATGAGAGTAAAATGAATTTAATAAGCAAGTATGGATCAATCCAGAGATCTCAATTACATACACACAAGGCGTCTGCAATAGAGAGCTAATCTCCCTTCTCGAATCCTCAGGTTTTATAATCATCTTCCATATACATGACATTTGCACGTGGTGACCATGCGCTGATCACAGATTATTAAAACGAATATGATTGGATAAACAGGACATAATCCACACATGATTTGACATGCACACGCTGGCCTCTCCCCTCGCACGTCTGCGCTCCTGCTCGGACGTCAGGGGTCCATCCCGTGCCTTCTGGTGAGTGGATAAGAGCGAGACCATCCTAGGAACATTGGCTTCTCAAAAACACCCGAGGCGCCAGGAAGGCAAGGTTAGCTGCATAGCCAAAGCATTCTTGATTCAGGCCTACTGCCCATAAGTACAAGAGTGACTGAAATTATACATTACTAATGTGATTTACGTGTATGTAAGGTAAAGAACACTCAGGAATGCTGAAGTACAGATATACTAAAGCATATCATAAGGGAAAATGTTAAATTTTCTCTCACAACTGTATGAGGAGTACAGGTGGACATTGTGGAGAGAACAGCTCCTGTTGTGGAGAAGTAGTCAATCTTGCTTAAAGCACAAAGACACCAAATGTAACTGCTGTTGCATCCTTTCTCTTCAGCATCCCCAATGATTCTGAAGAGAGTATTTACAACATCCCCATAACCAATGATTCTGTAGAGTGAGTATTTACTATCATAACTTCAGCCTGGACTGACCAGAGGAACCGTTGCTCTGTGGCGCTTATCAAGAGTGAAATTCATTCATTCATTCATTCATTATCCGTACCGCTTATTCCCGCTAGTCAGGGTCACGGGGGGGCTGGAGCCAATCCCAGCATCTCCGGGCGAAGGCAGGGTACACCATGGGCAGTTCGCCAGTCCACCACATGGCCAACATGCACACACACCTATGGGCAATCTAGAGTGACCAATCAACCTAACATGCATGTCTTTGGACTGTGGGAGGAAACCGGAGTACCCGGAGAAAACCCACGCAGGCACAGGGAGAACATGCAAACTCCACACAGAGCAGCCCAGACCGAGAATCGAACCCAGACCGCCTTGCTGTGAGGCGACAGTGCTAACCACCACACCACCATGAGTGAAATTCAGTTGTAAGGAATTCTACAGCTTTGCACTTAAGCATAAAGCCTTATTAGAGGCTCCACACTCAAGCAAAAAGTATAAATCCAAGAGGAACTTCTAAGGTAAGAACATAGTCTAAGATATAAATTTGTATATTTTGAACACAGAGCCAGTATTTTGCCAGATTTGAAGGCAGTGCTCTATTCTTGTGTTTCACTGTCAGATGCCTCACTGGTGCTGAATGTGCATTGTCAAAGTCAAATTTATTTAGATATCACTTTTTACAACACATGTGTAATGCGGGGTTAGAGACAGCAGGAGACAGGGGCTGCGAACTGAAATGTTTATTTTCCATCACAGGCAACAGAAACACTCAGGTCAGCTGATGTGGCAGCAATGATGAACACGGAAGTACTCAACAACGTCTAGCAGGGAATCCAGCGTAGGCGGAGGAATCCTCATATGCGCAGAGCAGTTGTAGTCCAGCACAGGGCCAACAATGTGCAGCATTGAACAACAAGACCTGTGGGCTTATAAACAGTGCTGGGTAATTGTGCTCAGGTGTCCATAGTGTGGTGATTGTGATTGAGGGAGTGGTGTTGGATTAGGGGGTGTGCGCATGGACGAGGTAGGTGTGTGCGTGTGTGACCTGGTCCCTGTGCACGCCCTCTGGTGGCTTCCCCGTCGTGCCACTGTGACAATATGTTGTCACAAAGCAGCTTTATAAGCGCATGGGTCCAGATCCCTAATGTGTCAGGGCTGGATCCAGTGCGGTTACCCTGGCAGCCACTAGGGGGAACCCTTGGGCTGCTTCTAGGCGGGGTTCTGTCAATCAGCGATGATCCACTGCAGCTGTCTTCCCTGCTACTTAGGGGAGAGAGTTGCAGTGGGTCATCACTGAGTTGTTTGGTTCTCATGCCTCTCGTTTGCCAGCCAGCCAGCTATTTTCTCTCTTGTGAATATTGGTGTCTCGTCGTCTTCAAGCTTCTATTCTCTCCTAAAACTTTACTTATTCGAGTTCCTTTCTCCTGCGCCGCTTTCTGGCCTATCTCAAGTTTTCCCCCACGCTGTCTTTTTCCTATCCGTTTGGTATTTTGGTTGGGAAGGGTTTTTTGTTTCCAGGGTTCTATCCTGCCAGCCAGTTACTTCCCCCCTGTCGTTTTTGGTTTTCATTTTGATTAGTGTTCATTACTTGTTTTATTTACGCGTTGAGTTTTCCGTGTTATTTCTGTTTTGCTCGCTCAGCTGTTTGTAATTCTATCTCGCCTTTTCTCTGAGTCGGTTTGTGTTTGCTTGCTTGTGTTTTGCGGCATTTGGGTTTTTGTTTCTTCAAATTATTCGTGATGGTCCTCTCTACTCGGTACCATCATCGTTATATAATGAGTGTCGTGGAAATTTGAACCTTAATGGTGAGCAAGAACAGTCAAAAGCAGCTGGGTATGAGATCAAAGTAAAGTACAAAGTTTATTAAAGACAAAAAACAGAAAAATAGAAAGATGGATCGATCCAGAGATCTCCATTACACTCGCTCAAGAGCGTTTGCAAGAGAGAGCTCCCCCCCTCTCACAGACCATAGTTCTTATATTTTGCTACATGATTACATCATACTTCCGTGACATGAGTTAAGCATGTTAGATCTCATTGGTGGCTCCCATGATGTGAGAAGATGGGGTACGGTATCAACCCACCACCCCTCCCCTGCCAGGGTCATCGGACCAAGGCCTCCTTGTTCCTCCGGTCTGCCAGATCCACCATTCCGATGCCAAGCGCCCTGATCTACAGACCCGAGACCTTCAGGACTGTCGGCCTTCTGTTAGTGCTGGCTCCAGCGCTACCCCACCTGCCGCCACGTGGAGGGGGCTCGCGAGCCAGTTCCAGATCTCGTCGCAATCAGCAATGATGACCTGCAGCTGTCTTCCTCGCTACTAAAGGGAGACAGTTACAGAGTCACATTGCTGAGTTGTTTTGTCGACTAACCCACTCATGCAGTCAGCCTTCTCCTGCGTTACCAGCTCTGTTACTTTACGAGTATTATTACTCCTGCGCCATCCCTGGCCTATCTCAAGTTTTCCCTATACTATTTCCTTTCCTATCCCTTTGTTATTTTTGGAAGGTTTTGTCTCTAGCGCTTTTTATGGTTGTTCCCCGACACGTTGAGCTCGCTCTGTGTATTTTCAGTTTCCCCGTTTACTTACCGTCACGTAGCGATCGCTCCGTGTATTTCAGTTCTATCATTTACTTATCATCATGTTGAGATTGCTCCGTGTATTTCAGTTCTCCCGTTTTCTTCCCGTTCACATTAAGATTGCTCCGTGTAGTTTTGGCTCTCCTTTTCTCTAGGAGTTGTTTCTTGTTTGGTTTTGTGCTTTTCCTGTGCTGTTTTTACAGAGATCTTAGTTCCCTGTGTTTGTTGTTTTGCTTTTGAGTTCTACCTTTTCAAAAACCCCGCGATTCGCCCTTACACATTCAACTCACAAGGAGTGCTCACACACACACAATTTACTAATATATATATATATACATATGTATATGTATATAGGCCGAGCAGTCACAGTCCCTCCAATATAGATGTTGAGCCTCAGGTAGGTGTCGACTTCGGCATGTCCGTCCACAGCATCGGCACATTCACTGGCAAGCCAGATCATCTCCTATGTACTTGTATGGAATTGTCTTTGGTAGAAGCATGTAATTGGACACAAAATACAGGTTGTTTGTGAACATCAATTTAAGCAACCATTTATATAGCACACAGTGATTAGCATGTGATTATATTACTTTAACTGGTTTCCTTGTATTGTGGATTTATTGTTAATTGTTATGCTCATAGCTTTAGTTAGTTTAGTTTCACAAACCTGAGCCATGTTTGTATATTCAGTGTTGTGTTCTGTTGGTTTTGAGTTCTGTTAGTTCTGTTGTTCCTGTATCTGCTTCTGCATCTGCATTGTCTGGTTTTGGTTCTTATCATTGTGTAGCGGATATACTGATAATTATGAGTTATGAAACAGGGCACCACCCTGATAATTCAGGGAAATATTTATTTGCTAACTGTAATTGATGAAATAATGATATATCAGTCTCATTACCAAAGGGATAAGTTCTGAATCCACGCAGTGACCTAAGATCATCAACCAAAATGTGTATTTACCACCGTAATCAGATTAACGAATAAAGGTCCAAGTTTATTGAATGATTAATATAATAATTAAAGCATTACAGGGAATAACATGTGAATGGTTTGGCTCAGTAATGTAACTAAGTCTACGCGTGAGTCTACTAATTTAGAGTAAACGGGGAATAATAAACAACTACTATTATTTGATTATGACTGGATTGTATAGCTAACGGGATACTTTTCTAACTCAGGTCTCAGAGTCTCAGAGGAGAATTAGGAAGAGCACAAAATTCCCGACAGAGGCTAATGAAAAGGCTTAATCATATTAAACTAAGAGGGATAGAAAATACTGTACGTAGTGGCAAGTCATTAGCACCGGACACCCCAAATTAGCATGTATTTGGCGTCTTACTTGCAGATAGGAGGACACGTCCATGGGTGGTCAACTGCAGAGTTTGCAGGTTTGAATCGACGCGCTTGCAGGAACCGCGGATATTGGCTCTTGCAGTTTGGCGCGTATACGACCCGGGTCACTTCTTTGCGAACGCTAAGACTTCACAGAGCAACCCCTTCCAGGTGGCTTTCAACTTTCTTGGAATTGTGAAGAATTAGTAGGACGTCAAGGAGATGCCGAGGACTACACTACGAAATCAAAACTGTCGGCCAAACAGAATTAACTTTAATTTAACTGAGTAAAAGAAAATGAAATTGATTTAGAAAACTAGATATATTAGAGCAAATTTGATGACGATGACATAAAACAAACTAGGTTAAATACTTTTCTCGAGAAATAAAACGAAGATCTTCTTGGAGGTTGGGATTAAGTTCAAACTTAGTTGCGGTATTCTGGCATTCCTCCAACTCTATCGTTCTACCTTGAGGCAAGCCTTTTAACGAACTTTTATGGGCGTGATCGTAGTATAATTATTGGTCAACTATACGTTGACCACTGGGCATCGATCACTGAATATTCATTAGCTCTGTCTGGAGAGGGGGGTTTCCCTCGAGTCGGAGGAGGAGAGATAGGGAGTCAACTGCGCTTCTCCCCGCAGGTCCGGTCAATGAATGCTGATAAGCAAACTAGGTGGGGGCATGATTTTCAAGACAAAGAAAATCCCTTGTTCCTAAATGAATTGATTCGTGTTACTTGGTTAATTAAGCATTAGTTTGTCCCTTGTCTCCTAAACATTGAGCCATTTTTCATTCACGCTTTTAGACAATAAATGATAAATAATGCATAGACAGGCACAAACCTGAGGTCACGTAAGAATACATGGAGATGCTTACGTCTGAATCAATGGCGCACACATTAATAAATGAATAGGCATGCATTTAACATAACTCATTACACATTGATATTTATACATGATAGTTATACATGGATCTAACTGCTCTGCTGTGTTTGTTTGTTTGTTTGTTTTTATAGTTGCTGTAATTTTTTTCCCGCTTGCACACATGAATATTGATATTGTTAAGATCAACACCCCTTCCTCCGCCCTCTGATCACCTGCTCCTTTCCACTCCCCTTTCTTCCTATATATATACACGCCTCTGTCACTTCCTGGTTGCGAAGTATTGCTAACCCATGTTGCGTACCGAGCGTTATTATTACCTGCCTGCTTACCTGTGTACCGACTTCTGCTTACGTCCTAGACCTCGTCTCTTGCCTAGCGATTTGGTACCTCCCGGAATCTGCCTACCCGTGCCTGACCCTGAACGTCCCGACAGCGACTTTGATAACGAGTTCACATTACGCTATACTGCTGACACCTCAAGTATAAGTGTACTGTCTGGTCAAATAAAGACGAACTCGTTTCCGCATTTGGATCCCTCTCTGTGTGGTCTATTCATAACAGATATTTTGATACTCCATGAAGCTTGATATGTAATAAAAAACCATTGATCAGTCACATATCTCAGTCCCTCAGACCACACTTTTATGCAATATGTGATTGTAAAAAAATAATTTTTATGCATTATTTTTACACATTTCTATACTAGTTTATTTAAATATTTCACTATTTTTGTAAAGCCAACACCTTTGCAAACTTATTTCAAACATCAGTATAGTTCGATCATTTCAGTAAAGGTGTGGTTTCATACGAGATATGAGAAGAATTTGAAAATTGGACATATATTTTCAGCTTTGGGGACCATATAATTTATTCATGCAATACACTAAGTCAAATGTAACCTCATTAGGAAGAGGGCTGAGATTGTTGTGAACATTTTGATATGAAATATATGGGTGTAATGTTATGAATAAGTATATTTAGAGACAAATTTAGGAAAACATGCTTAAGCAGAAAAAAAGCCCTTAGACCTCAAGAGACCTGAAGAAATGGACACCGGAGTTTTGAGGATAAAGGGTCCTTCCCTTAGATGTGAGATAGTCGAGTTTGGTGTCTTTGGAATGCTCTCGTCGAGTTGCTTCCTCTCGGCTAGATGTTAATCCAGTGTCCGCAGGGAATGCAAAGTTATAAGAATTCCTGAAATATTTGCACCTTTAGACATGAGTTTAATCAGGAATTTCCGAGGGGTGGCACGTTGGCTGAAACCTTGGTGAATCGGATAAGGCTGGGGAGTGAGATTTACGACTGAAGGTCCATCTTGGTTTTGGTCTCTAAACCAAGCCAGACCCCCATTAGCAATTTTTATTGCGTCTCTCCTTTATTGCATTTAGGAGATCAGCTAAGGTCATGTCTCTAACTTCAGAGAAGGAGACCATTGTGGGGGTGTGAGTATCTGAGGGCAGAGGTGATGGGGTAGAAAGCCTGTTTTACCTCTCCAAGGCCTTCCCAGGATCAGGTGGGGTCAGTTCCTCACACTTAGCGAGGGGGTCATCTCTGTGTATGGTGGTGAAGTGGTTTTGGGCTATCTCCCCTACATCAGCATGTCAAATTTCCAACCCACAAACATGGTCATATCTTGGACTTAATTTGTTCCATTCCCAGTATTGTTACTAATGTGACGGGTCATGTGTAGCAATATTGATTAATTATGAATTATTATAAAGGGGCACCACCCTGAAATTTCAGTCTCATTACCAAAGGTGAAGCTCAGAGTTTGCACAGTGACCCAATACCACTGGTTGAAATATATTTGCCACAGTAATTGGTTTAATGAAAAATTTTTATTGCTCTGTAAAAAATGTCTGTGAAATTAACAGTAATGTGCTGTAAAATCACAACATAAAAAAACTATAAATAGAGATAGAAAAATGTTTCGTGTAAATTACGGTTAAATGTAGTCAAATTCTAAACCAAACGGAACTGTAAACTTTAAAGCAAACACATGTTGAAAGAAGCATATTTCTTTGTAGAATTTACAGTTTACTGTAATTCAAACAAAGAAAACCTGTAATACAACATGCAATAGAATACAGTTAAAATGACAACATCATAATGTTAATATTCAGATTTTTATGTGTATAATTTCTTTAATACCAATCAAAATTGTAGTACATTTTACAAGAAAAGAAATTGCAATGTGTCACGATTAGACCCTTCTCTGTTTGGTCTGGTATGTCGCTGGTTATTTTGACTTTGTGAATGTGTCGTTGTAACGGTGGGCTCCGCCCCCCGCCCCTGTTTTGGTTTTTCAGTTATTTATAGTTCTTGTCCTGTCGTCCGTGGGTCTCGTGGTCGTTAGTACACCTGGTATATTGTTGCGTTGTTAGTTGTGTTCGTTCCCATGCATGGTTCATAAATAGTCATTGTTCAAGTCATCGTAGTTCTCCTTGTAGTTGTGTGTTTGGTTTGCGTCACGTCATTGTGTGATTAAATATATTAATTATAAGTCCCCGTGCTTTTCGTTTGAGTCTCCGTTTTTGTTTATGCAAATATCTACGTGCTCCTGCGCCTGCGTCACGCCCCTGCAGCCCCAGGACCGTGAAAGAATAACCTACCTTTCAAAAATGACGCAGCAGGAGGTAAGGGCTTCGCTGAGTGCGCCCTCAAGAAATGGTGACAAGGTGAGAGACCTGGTTGACCTGTTCTCGCCCCTCTTCGAAAGGGACGAGTCAGGCAACCCCAGGGGCTTACCATCCCTCACCCATTGTCCAGAGGGATATGAGGGTGTGGGGCGCACGGCGGACGGGTTCGCGTTACAGTGCACCCTATATTTCCAATTCCTAACTGTCCCGACACCCCCGGAAACTGTCCTAGTATTATTTATGCGGTCCCTGCTTGCTGGAAAAGCGTTGGAGTGGGCCGATACAATCTTAAAATACAGAGCTGAGGAGGCCTGGACCGTGGTCGGGTTTTTTTGGGGCTGCTCACGTCCAGGTTTTCTGGACTCCAGCCGGACGCTCCCAAGATTTTTTTTGGGGGGGGTAGTTCGGTAGAGGCTGCAGGGCAGCCTGTGACTGAGGAGGAGCCTGCGGAGGAGGGGCCTGTGAGCGCAAAGAAGGTCCGGGAGAGGCCTGTGAGCGCAAAGAAGGCCCAGGAGAGGCCTGTGAGCGCAAAGAAGGCCCAGGAGAGGCCTGTGAGCGCAAAGAAGGCCCAGGAGGGGCCTGTGAGCGCAGAGAAGGCCCAGGAGGGGCCTGTGAGCGCAGAGAAGGCCCAGGAGGGGCCTGTGAGCGCAGAGAAGGCCCGGGAGAGGCCTGTGAGCGCAAAGAAGGCCCAGGAGAGGCCTGTGAGCGCAAAGAAGGCCCAGGAGGGGCCTGTGAGCGCAGAGAAGGCCCAGGAGGGGCCTGTGAGCGCAGAGAAGGCCCAGGAGGGGCCTGTGAGCGTTACGACGGCCCAGGAGGGGCCTGTGAGCGTTACGACGGCCCAGGAGGGGTCTTCCACGTCTGCCGAGGCCCAGAGGGGGCCTGCCACGTCCGCCGAGGCCCAGAGGGGGCCTGCCACGCCTACTGAGACCCACGGGGGGTCTCCCACGCCTGCTGAGACCCACTCCCACGCCTGCTGAGACCCACGGGGGTCTCCCACGTCTACTGAGACCCACGGGGGGTCTCCCACGCCTGCTGAGACCCACGGGGGGTCTCCCACGCCTGCTGAGACCCACGGGGGGTCTTCCACGCCTGCTGAGACCCAGAGGGGGTCTTCCACGCCTGCTGAGACCCACGGGGGGTCTTCCACGCCTGCTGAGACCCAGAGGGGGTCTCCCACGTCGCCTATTCCCGTGACCCGGAAGGGGTCTCCCACGTCGCCTGTTCCCGTGACCCGGAAGGGGTCTCCCACGCCTGCTGAGACCCAGGAGGGGTCTCCCACGCCTGCTGAGACCCAGAGGGGGTCTCCCACGCCTGCTGAGACCCAGAGGGGGTCTTCTACGCCTGCTGAGACGGAGGGGGTCTTCCACGCCCGCTGAGACCCGGAGGGGGTCTTCCACGCCCGCTGAGACCCGGAGGGGGTCTTCCACGCCCGCTGAGACCCGGAGGGGTCTTCCACACCTCCCGTGACCCTGAAGGGGTCACCTACAGTTCCTGTCCCCACGACCCAGAAGGGGTCGTCACTAGAACTTCCTGTTCCGGAGACCCAGAGGGGGTCTTCTACGGTCCCCACGATCCGGACGGGGTCGTCACCCTCGGTTCAGGACTCTGCAAAGACTGCACTGCCCCACTGTGGGCTTGGACTTGGACATTTGTTACGTGCAAATATTGCCTTTTCCAGTGTTGTGCCCAGGCTGCCTTTTGTCCCCTGTTCCATCCCTGGTTTTTTGTTGATCCCTGTTCCCGTCATTGTCTCTGTACGTGTTTCCATACCTGTCTGTGTATCTGTGTCATGTGGTGTGTTTTCCGTCCCAGTCCCTGTGTCGGTTCCCCAAGTAATTACCCATTTTGTCCCTGTACATGTCTACACAGTCCTGTCGCTTCTCTCCCCTATCACCAAGATCCCCAGTGTCCCTAGCCCCACGCCCGTGTCTGTTCCTAAGCTCCCCAGTGTTTTTGGCCCTACTCCGGCATCCAGACCTGTCCCATCTAGTCATGTTCCATGTTTTCAGTGTCCCCCAGTATTGTCCCTTCTGTCCGGCCTGTTAGTCGCGCTGCCCCTAGAGTTTCTCCCAGTCTTGGTTCCCCGGTCTGTCCTGTTCTGTCCCACCCTGGGTCCAATGTCTCTGTCCCTGGCCATGCCCCATGGATTTCGGTTGGGTTTTGAGTTTTTGGTTTTCTTTTGCTTCATGGTTTTCTGGTTTGTGTGGTTTTGTTTTTCGTACGTGCCCCGGTGTGGCACGTTCTGGGGGGGGCGTACTGTAACGGTGGGCTCCGCCCCCGCCCCTGTTTTGGTTTTGTCATTTTGTGTTCACGCCCCTGTCTTCTGTTTCCATGGTTTCCGTTCTGTGTTTCCCCGTCGTTGTGATTGTCGTCAGCTGTTCCTTGTTTCGGTTTATGTATTTATACTTCCCGGTTGTCTCTTGTGCTTTGTAGGTTATTATCGAATGTCACGTTGTCCTATGTTACGGTGTCTATGTATGCTTGTTCAGGTAAATGTTAAAGTTGTTAACCTCAGTCTCCGTCGGCGTGTTCGTGTGTATCTTTGGCTGTGTCTCTGTTGCGCCAATTTGCGGTCGCCGTGCTTTTGTTAAAACTCCCCTGGTCCTAGTAATGTTTAATGTTACTGTCGTTCTGTTTCCCCGTGTTCACCTGTGTCTATAGTTAGTAGTTTTCATGTTAAGTTTCTCGTTCATGGTTTGCCTATCTGTTCAGTTATTTATAGTTCTTGTCCTGTCGTCCGTGGGTCTCGTGGTCGTTAGTACACCTGGTATATTGTTGCGTTGTTAGTTGTGTTCGTTCCCATGCATGGTTCATAAATAGTCATTGTTCAAGTCATCGTAGTTCTCCTTGTAGTTGTGTGTTTGGTTTGCGTCACGTCATTGTGTGATTAAATATATTAATTATAAGTCCCCGTGCTTTCGTTTGAGTCTCCGTTTTTTGTTTATGCAAATATCTACGTGCTCCTGCGCCTGCGTCACGCCCCTGCAGCCCCAGGACCGTGACAGTCGTGTTCAGCCCGTGTACTTTATATTCCTGTGTTCATCTTCAGCCCTTTCGGTTTTCTGCCTGTTTGTTCTAGTTTCAGTATGTCTAAACGTAGCAGTTATGTTTCGTGTTCAGATTCCTTAACGGACTTGACCTACGCCTGTTTGTTCGACCCTGAGTTTGGATTGCCCTTTAATAAAGCTTGGTCTCCTCTGCATTTGTGTCCGCCACTCTACCCACCGCTGCTCCCGGCGTTACACAATGTTTAGATGTCACTGAAATTTTAGCAAATAATTGACCAATTTAAAATTACATTATAAACCACGTAGCATTAGCAGAAAAAACTTAGTTAAATGACAGTATTATGGCGAAGCTTTTACAGTTAAGAATGTTTTTTTTCCCATATTATTCAGTGAAATTAAATAGGATATAATGTACAATAAGCGATAAACAGTGGGATTAATAGATTTAATGTTATAAAATATCAACTATTTAATGTTATAATGCATAGGACGCATAAGGTCGAAAACTTGGTGTAACGGTTGGTCAGGGAAAGCAGGAGACAGGGGTTGCGGGCAAAAGGATTTATTATCCAACAGAAACGCTCAGGCCATAAAGGCAAACTTAGAGAAATGCTGAAGATACGAAGGTATTCAGCAAACAGATCACCACTACGAAGTAGTCCTCTGAGGCGGTAGCGCTCCAGTGCTTCAGGTAGTCGCAGGCGTTTGAATGTGCAGCACTGGATGACGAGACCTGTGGGCTTAAGTGCTACAACAGATAATGAATGACAGGTGCTAGTACTGTGGTGATTGTGAGCGAGCGTTGCCATGGTTACGTGTCCTTTCATGCCAATACTTGTGCTAGATGGGCACGTCACTGCCAAGGACTACCGAACCATTCTGGAGGACCATGTGCATCCAATAGCTCAAACACTGTATTCTGAATGTGGTACCGTGTATCAGGAAGACAATGCACCAATTCACACAGCAAGACTGGTGAAAGATTGGTTTGATGAACATGAAAGTGAAGTTGAACATCTCCCATGGCCTGCACAGTCACCAGATCTAAATATTATTGAGCCACTTTGTGGTATTTTGGAGGAGCGAGTCAGGAAACATTTTCCTCCACCAGCATCACGTAGTGACCTGGGGCCTCATGTACAAAGACTTGCGTGGATTTCTTACTGAAACTTGGCGTACGGACAAATCCAGAAAATGGCGTACGCAAAAAAAAAATCCGGATGTATCAAACCGTGCTTACGCCGTAATCCACGCACGTTTCTTTTGTACATCCCAATCAACGTGGAATTTAGCGCACATGAGAGAGTGGCTGACTCCGCCTGTGACACGCCCCTATAAATATGCAAATTCATGTAAATATGCCCTGCACCGGAGGAGTTTCCTCTCGGATATATCACAAAGCATGTCAAAACGGGGAAAGAAGAGAAACTTCACCGAATGTGAAGTTGAGACGCTACTAAATGAAGTAGAGACGCGGAAAAAAATGTTTGTTTGGCACGCTGTCCTCTGGCATTACGGCAAAGCGCAAAAGGTCTGAGTGGGACAGCGTGTGTGAAGCTGTAAATGCTGTGGGGTCAGAACAGCGCACACTAGCAGAAATTTAAAAAAATGGTCAGACATTAAGGTGGATGTAAAGCGGAGGCTGACTGCACATCGCCAGAGTGTGACCCAAACAGGCGGGGGGCAGGAGACATCCAACTCACTGCATTTGAGCAGAGAGTTGCCTGTATTATGGGTGACACGGCCATAACCGGCCATGATTTGTTGCCTTGCTTCTATGGCACCTGGGTTAGGCTGCGCGTTCATTTCTCCTGGCTCTGGGTCCGCTGGTTGCTCCACCACCTCCAACAATGGCATGCCGTACCTTAGCGCAACATTGTGCAGGACCCCACATGCCCTCACAATACTGCACACTTTCTCTGGCCGATACAGGAGCATTCCCCGGTCCTGTCCAGGCAGCGCCACCGGCTTTTCAGCTGCCCATTGCCCTCTCCACGACTGACCGGGTGCGAGAATGGAGAGAATTGTATCTCCGCTCCCGGTCAGTCTGTGGATTGCAAAGGGGGTCATCAGCCACGTCTTGAGCGCGTAGTCAGCGGTCTCCTAAGTAATTTAACAATTACTCATGTTTTAAATTAATTATTCTAAGCTGGCAATGTCCAACGCTTTAAATTTGTTGCTTACCAAGACGCCACCCATCACGCACTCTGCCAGCTTCTAATCTTATCCCAACCATGCTGTTTGTAAGGATGTACGAATCATGGGTTGATCCAGGCCACCGTGCCACTACATTAGTAAGGCACATTTTTGCATCACAGATTATTTGCACGTTTATGGAATGAAAGTGTTTTCTATTCACATAAGCAAATTCCTCCTTAGATGGTGCCTTTATAGCAATGTGTGTGCAGTCGATCGCTCCGATTACATTCGGGAAACCGCTATCGCTGCAAATTGCGCTTTTAATGTTTGCCTGGTCAACCGCATCATATGGGAACTTTATATACTTAGCTGACATGCAGATGATCCCATCCAAAACAGCTGGCATGGCACGGCTTAAAGATGACTGGGATATCCCCGACCGGTCTGCCAGTTCTCTTTGAAACGAGCCAGTTGCCAGGAAGCCGAGCGTTGTCAGCACCTGTAAAGGAACTGGCAATGCGCGACTCCTCGCCGTTTCTCTCTCCAAAACTGGACCCAACTCAGCACAGAGTTCCAAGAGGACAGCTCTTGGAAATCTGAAACGGCTTATAAGCCGTTATAAGCTTATAAGCTCAGTCATCATCATGGGCCAAAAAATCATAATGGTCACTGAAAACGCGCTCTCGGCGAATTCGGCCATTAGCAATATCCTCTAGTAATGCCAACGCTGCCATCTCCCAAGAACTTCAGCGCAACATTTCATGCATGTTTATATAATCTAGGCTAAGTGGAAACACGTTGAATGATTATTGCAATAAGGCAATGAAATTGTTTGATTAATTTACTGTTTAATGGTCTAATTTACTTAATTTTACCCAATAAGGGCTTACTACAATGTGTGCGTAAAGGATATCTTAATAGTTGTAATTTCAATGCATCACCTCTAAGTGTCGCATACGTACAAAAAAACATACGTACGCCTGAAATGAAAGTGGCGTGGGGGTGCGCACTTTCTCACGTTCAAGTCACATTTAGTACATCTGACCGTTTGCGTGAAACATTGCGTACACAATGTTTTTGTACGTACGCACCTTTAGTACATGAGGCCCCTGGCCACTATCCTGCAAGAAGAATGGCTTAAAATCCCTCGGACCACTATCATTCCCAAGGCAAATTGACGCTTTATTGGGCGCAAAAGGAGGCCCTACACCATACTAAAAAATTATTGTGGTCTAAAACCAGGTGTTTCAGTTTCATTGTCCAACCCCTGTATATCCTAAGTTTGGTCTTGTATGTTGCTGTTCATTGTCGCTTGTCGTATATTTGTTTCACATACAGCCTGTGTACATTGTGATCCCATGTTTTGTATTTCTTAGTGTTTAACCTAGCCACTAGGGTGCACACATCAGTGTATTTTAGTGCCGGTCCCAAGCCCGGATAAATAGGGGGGGTTGCGTCAGGAAGGGCATCCGGTGTAAAAACTGCGCCAAATCAAATGATGCAGATCAAAAATAGAAATTCCATACCGGATCGGTCGAGGCCCGGGTTAACAACGACCGCCACTGGTGATGTTGTCCAACAGGTCATTAGTGGAAATTGGACTACTGTTGGGACAAGGAGGAGGAGGAGAGGGGGAAAGAGGGTTCTGAAGCTGAAGGAGAGGAGGCAGAGCAGGAAGGTGGAGGTTAGAGTTGGTACGTTGAATGTGGGCTCTATGACAGGTAAAGGGAGAGAGCTAGCTGATGCGATGGAGAGGAGGAAGTTAGATATACTGTGTGTTCAGGAGACCAAGTGGAAGGGGAGCAAGGCCAGGAGCATTGGTGGTGGCTTCAAACTCTTCTATCATGGAGTAGACAGGAAGAGAAATAGAGTAGGAGTAATCCTGAAGGATGAGTTTAGTAAGAATGTAGTGGAGGTAAAGAGAGTAAGTGACAGGGTGATCTGTGTAAAGTTAGAGATTGTTGGAGTGATGATGAATGTCATCAGTGCTTATGCTCCTCAGGTAGGTTGTGATGTGGAGGAGAAAGAAGAATTCTGGAGGGAGTTAGATGAAGTAGTTTTGCAGGTTCCTAAAGAAGAGAGAGTGGTTATCGGAGCAGATTTAAATGGACATGTTGGTGAAGGGAACAGTGGTGATGAGGAGGTGTTGGGTAGATATGGTGTTAAAGAAAGGAATACAGAAGGACAAATGGTGGTAGACTTTGCTAAAAGGATAGAGATGGCTGTAGTTAACACCTATTTTAAGAAAAAAAGGAAGAGCACAGGGTGACATATAAGAGTGGGGGAAGATGCACACAGGTCGACTATATCCTCTGTAGGAGACAAAACCTGAAAGAGGTTAGTGATTGCAAGGTGGTACCAGGGGAGAGTGTAGCTAAACAGCATAGGATAGTGATATGTAGGATGGTTTTGAAGGTGAAGAAGAGGAAGAGAGTGAGAGTGGCACCTAAGATTAGGTGGTGGAAGTTAAAGGATGAGGACTGTGGTGTAAAATTCAGGGATGAGGTGAGACAGGTACTGGGTAATGGTGGTGTTCTGGGTACCTGGGATGAGACTTAAAATGCAGTGAGGGATGTGGCTAGGAAGGTACTTGGTGTGACCTCAGGACAGAGGAAGATAGACAAGGAGTCGTGGTGGTGGAATGAGGAAGTTCAGGAAAGTTTGACAGGAAAGTGGTTGGCTAAAAAGAATTGGGATTTTCAGCGTGATGAAGAAAGTAGACAGAAGTACAAGGAGATGTGTTGTATGGCAAAGAGAGCAGTGGCAGAAGCTAAAGAGAAGGCTTATAGCAAGCTGTATGAGAAGTTGGACACTAAGGAAGGGGAAAAGGATCTGTACAGATTGGCCAGACAGAGAAACCGTGATGGGCAGGATGTGCAGCAGGTTAGGATGATAAAGGATAAAGATGGAAATGTGTTATGTAGTGAGGAGAGTGTCTTGGGAAGGTGGAAGGAGTATTTTGAGGAATTGATGAATCAAGAGAATGAAAGGGAAAGAAGGTTAGAAGAGGTAGAGGTTGTGAATCAGGAAGTGCCCCAGGTGAGCAAGGAGGAAGTAAGGGCTGCGATTCGGAGAATGAAGTGTGGTAAGGCAGTTGGACCGGATGATATTCCAGTGGAGGCATGGAGATGTTTGGGAGAGACAGCAGTGGAGTTTTTGACTGGGTTATTTAACAGAATCTTGGAAGGCCAGAAGATGCCTGAGGAGTGGAGACGAAGCATAATGGTGCCGATTTTTAAGAATAAGGGCGACGTTCAGAGCTGTAGTAATTACAGGGGAATTAAGTTGATCAGTCACAGCCTGAAAATCTGGGAAAGAGTAGTGGAAGCTAGGCTTAGAGGAGAAGTAGAGATCTGTGAGCAGCAGTATGGTTTCATGCCAGCTAAGTGCACCACAGATGCTATGTTTGGTTTGAGAGTGCTAATGGAGAAGTATAGGGAAGGACAGAAGGAGTTACATTGTGTGTTTGTTGACTTAGAGAAAGCTTATGATAGAGTACAGAGAGAGGAGCTGTGGTATTGTTTGAGGAAGTAGCCGAAGTAGCGGAAAGGTATGGTGCAGGATATGTAAGAGAACAGTGTGACAGCAGTGAGATGTGCGGTAGGAATGACAGACGGGTTTAAAGTGGGGGTAGGACTACACCAGGGATCAGCCCTGAGTCCCTTCCTGTTCACAATTGTCATGGACAGACTGACGGACGAGGTTAGGCAGGAGTCCCCTTGGACTATGATGTTTGCTGATGACATTGTGATCTGTAGTGAGAGTAGGGAGCAGGTGGAGGCGAGCTTGAGAGATGGAGGTATGCTTTGGAAAGCAGGGGAATGAAAGTGAGCAGGAGTAAAACAGAGTACATGTGTGTGAATGAGAGGGCAGACGGTGGACAGGTCCAGTTACAAGGAGTTGATTTGGTGAAGGTCGACGAATTTACCTACTTAGGGTCGAAGGTACAGAGTAATGGAGGAAGTGAAAGAGAGGTAAAGAAGAGAGTGCAGGCAGGGTGGTGTGGATGGCACAAAGTATCAGGGGTGATCTGTGATAGAAGGGTGTCGGCTATAATGAAAGGTAAGATCTATAGGACAGTAGTGAGACCTGCTATGTTGTATGGACTAGAGACAGTAGCACTGACAAAGAGACAGGTGAGGGAGATGGAGGTGTCTGAGATGAAGATGTTGAGATTCTCACTTGGAGTGACGAGGAAGGATAGGATCAGAAATGAGTTTATTAGAGGATCAGCACATGTAGCTTGTTTTGGAGATAAGGTTAGAGAAGCGAGATTGAGATGGTTTGGACATGTACAGAGGAGAGAGGAGACGTATATTGGCAGGAGGGTGTTGAGGATGGAACTTCCTGGCAAGAGGAGGAGAGGTAGACCTAAGAGGAGGTTTATGGATGCAGTGGTAGAGGATATGAGAGTGGCGGGTGTGTCAGTGGAAGACACTCAGGACAGGGCTAGATGGAGGAGTTTGATCCGCTGTGGTGACCCCTAAACGGGAATTGCCGAAAGAAGAAGAAGAAGAAGTGTTTAATATGGTTTGTACTTGTTTGTTCTTTGTATTCAGTATGTCTCTGCGTCTTGGTTATGTTCATGTTTCTGACTCCTTTACGGACCTGACCCTGAAGCCTGTCTATTCGACCCTGATTATGGAATGCCCTTTAATAAATCTCGCTCTTCTCAGAGTTTGTGTCTGCCTCTTCGCTCCCTGACGCCCTATGCGTTACAGAATGGTTTTTGTTTTTTTTGGTCTTTTGGTGGGAGGGGGGGGTACTGTCACGATTAGCCCCTCCTCCACCTGTCAATCATGCATGTTTTGTTTTGTTAGTCATGTTGTTGGTTTTATTTAATGTACTTAAATATGTAATTCTTGGATTCTTGCGTTTTTCGATGTTTTGGCTTCTTTATAACTCCTAATTCTGACTTCCACTTCAACTAACTTCCACTTCAACTAACTTTTCTTACTTGGTTACGAAGTTTTAGTATTGATCTAAGGGTGTTGCGAGAAGGGAGGGACTAGCTGTCATGTCTATGAATATTCAAATTTAAGGCATTTCCCTTCAGTTGGAAACAAAAGCAATGAGGAATGCAACAACTAAGACACAGAAGTATGGCAAAGATAGAAAAAGTTAAATCACATATCCAACAGACATGGAAAAGTGTATACTTTTCCTTTATTTAGGAATAAAGAAGAATTGGTTTGTCAGGATATATTAGTTAAGGCATTTCAGTAGTATTCACTCTTCCAAAGCCATCTATGACTTAACAGGCTTCCTTAACTCACCATACTGGAGCTGAGGAGGGAATCAACTTAGTAGTAACAATAAACAAATTAATATATGTACATTACATTAATAAGAATAAAAGAGATGTGATATTAGTCTCATAAGTGAATGACATGGTAAAACGGGAAATATGATCAATAATATCTATGCATTAATATGGAGCACAGTTCACATAATCATTTGAATAATGAGAGAGGATTTAATCTTCATTTTCAAACATCAATCCTGATGGCACAGTGAATAATTGTCTAGTGATGTTCCAGAAATCTGATAGTCCTGTATTCTTTATGTAATTTATCCTTTTCTTTATTAGAATAATTCCAATTTTGGTCTCTTTGGAATGGTCTTTAAGAGCTACTTCCTCTAAAAGGGGTTAGAATCCAGTATGTAGGGGTTTCACCTACTAATACTTTATATATATAATTTATTTTACCTTAATTATTAATCAGTCTCATTAATTTAGAATCAGTCTCATATTCAAATTATACCAGTCCTAGAAAGTGTGACACCCACCAGGTTCACTACTAGGTTCCCTCAGGTTTGAGTCTATACAAGCAAATGAATGAAACACTGCGAAATGAAAGAGGGTTTATAGGATTTATTATCTGAATCAGATAATCACAGTTTTATTTAAACTGATTGTTTACTTAAGACACAGGATTACATATAGTTTAAGATGTATCCCATGAATTATTTTTATTCCATTTATGAAGGTGTTGCAGTTATTACATTTAATTTCACTTTAAAACAAAATGGAACATATTAATGTGGGTTGTTAGCAGGACTGGTTATGAGGCTATGAAATTTTAAATACCAAATCCATGCTCATTCAGTCTTAATGGGTTTTTTCTTCAGTGCATCATTGGCTATGTTCACAATTTGGTCAAGAGCCTTGAGAATCAGGACATCCATGTCATCATCTGTATCAATCTCCTCATGGTAGTTCTTCACAGGGAAGATGTAATTCATGGGGATACCCAGGTTATTACTGCACACTTGCATCTGAACGAAAAAAAAAAACAATAATATGAATATTATATTTATATATAATAATATGAATAATTAATAATTACATATATATTACAAAAAAACCCTATGGCATTCACAAATAGCAGGACACAGACTCTCTTGCCCGAATCAGGGTTTCCGGGAGCCAGGCCCGGGGGAGAGGCTCCTTGGCGAGCACCTGGTGGCCGGGTCTCTACCCATGGTGCCCAGCCTAGCCCGAAGAAGGTGGGCCCCCCACCTGTGGGAGAGGTAGTACTATAGGGATCTGTTGCATTGTGGATCAGGTGGTGGCCGAAGGCAGGGGCCTTGTCGCACCGATCCTCGGTTACTGAAGCTGGCTCTTGGGACATGGAACATAACCTCTCTGGTTGGGAAGGAGCCTGAGCTGGTGTGCGAGGCTGAGAGATACCAACTAGATATAGTTGGGCTCACCTCAACACACAGTTTGGGTTCTGGAACCAATCCTCTCAAGGGAGGCTGGACTTTATTCTTTTCTGGAGTTGTCCATGGTGAAAGGCAGAAGCCAGGAGTGGACTTACTTATAGCTCCCCAGCTCACTGCCTGTGTGTTGGGATTTTCCCCGATAGACAAGACGGTTGCTTCCCTGGACCTTCGGATTGGGGAACGAGCTCTGACTGTCTTTTGTGCTTATGCGCCAAATGGTAGTGCGGAGTACTCTGCCTTCTTGGAGTCCTTGGAGGGGATACTGGAAGGTGCCCCTTCTATGGATTCCATTGTTCTACTGGGGGACTTCAATGTTCTCGTGGGCAACGACAGTAGGACCTGAAAGGGCGTGATTGGGAGGAACGGCCTCTCCAATCTGAACCCGAGTGGTGTTCTGTTATTGGACTTCTGTTCATCTGTTCATCTGTCCATAACGAACACCATGTTTGAGCACAGAGGTGTCCAAAAGTGCACATGGCACCAGGACACCTTAGGTCACAGTTTGATGATCGACTTCGTAGTTGTGTCGTCGGACTTGCGTCTGTGTGTCTTGGACACTCGGGTAAAGAGAGGAGCTGAGCTGTCAGCCGATCACCACCTAGTGGTGAGTTGGATCAGATGGTGGGGATCAGATGGTGCCAGACAGACCTTAACTTCAACATCCGGCAGAGCTTCGACCACATCCCGAGGGAGACCGGAGACATTGAGTCTGAGGTGGCCTTGTTCTGTGCCTCCACTGTTGATGCGGTGCACCAGAGCTGTGGCTGCAAGTTTGTCAATGCCTGTCGCAGCGGCAGACCCCAAACCCGATGGTGGACCCAATGAATCAGAGCTGTTTTGGTGGCCTGAGAGGAACCTACACAATATGAGACAAATAAATAAATTACCTTCTCTTTAATCTTCTTGCTGGTGTAGATCTTCTGTAAATCCTCTTTAACCAGTGGACATGCTTCATCCACTCGTGTCATGATGATTATTTGAGGCATATCTGAATAACATGAGAAATTTATGTAAGCTCATAACATCAACAAAAGTCATCATCACAACATGTTCTAAAAGGCATGTTGCCCCCTACACACCACTCAAGGGTGGACATGTACCTGCAGTGATGGTTTAAGAAACAGCACAATAAAGCTTCAGATCACTCTTTTCATTTAACGTAACATACTTTTACTGTGGAATGATTATGGCACTCATATTGCTATCCAATAATTCAATATTTTTCCCAGTAATAACTTTCCTATAACACACATATATATATATATATATATATATATATATATATATATATATATATATATATATATATATATATACATTCTATCCATAGTTCATACCCAGTTCAGTTGCCTTCTCACGGATGTATCTCATCTTTTTCAGAACATCATCTTTCATAAATGATACTTTGTCTGCTGCCATGATGTTGACCAGGCAGTAGGTCTGATCACCAAGACTGGGATTACTTTCGTAGTCACGGTCCTTTGAGGTTAATGGGTTCATAGGATTAAACTGAATATGTGAGTGGAAGAAAGACCACATTTTAGTCACATTTTAATACAGGTTTTAGGTATATTCAAGTTATTGACCATGTCAGCCATTTTTTGTTATTGTTTAATATGAATGTAATTGCAGGAAAAGGTTACAGCTGTATTACTGTACAGTTGTAAAAAAAAACACTTTGACAAAATCAGTAAAGGTATGCCTTGGATGTCTTACTCACTTTGTATCCTTCCTTGACAAGACCTTCCAGGGCTTTGATGATGTCATCTGCATGTGCACCATGACCATCTGATGATTCAAGTCCCATGATGTCATTGAAGACAAAAGGCAAAGGAGTACCATCCCCTCTATCAATGTAGTGGGTTTTAAACTAAAAAACAAACACAGTAGTGTAATGTATGAGGAAAAGCAGGATCCCAGGACGAGAGCATTGCATACACAGAGTTTATTGATAAGCATCAACATGGAACACTTTTGGGGCTCAGCAAACTCAAAAGATGAGCAATGAACACAATACAGAAGCACACCTATATACTCAGACACAAGTGCAACACGATAACAAAACAAGGTGAAACGCACACATAGAGTAACACAGGCTAACAAACATACACCACAACATTCCATACAAAGAGACAAGAACACATTGATAACCAATAATAAAAAACAATTCTAAAACCAATTCTACAAGAAAACAAACCAGGAATATCTAAAGGGGATACAGGGTAGGATTGACCAGGAATATACTAAGGAGAGAATCTCTAACTCAGATTGATTAATAATGAACAATTACAACCACATGCAAAGGGACAGCCTAAGGGAAGAATGAGACAGAATATGACAAGTAGAAGTATATGTAGTTCAGTTTGGCCGACATTATATATATATATAACTACCTACAAAAGACGCCAGGGGAAGTTGCTGGTTAGCATGGTTATGTATCACTGTCTCACCTGCCTCTTGTCTTGTTAATGTTATGTGTTGCACATGTGTCTTGTTTATGTTCTTGATTTAAGTAATCTAAGGCTTTGTCAGTTGAAGTTTGTCCAAGTCCCCATGAGTGTTTGTTTCACTTACGTATGTCTGTTAGCGCTAAGCGCTATTGCTAAAGAGTTCAATAAAACTGTTACTTTTAAACTTCCTCTCTTCTCAGCATCCTGCTCCCGCCTTGCACCATTACACTTACTATACTATCTGATATCTTAAAGTTTGAACCAGGTGGTAAAATAAATAAATTAATGAATAAGAAGTACAGTCTGTATCATTTTGGCATGAAAAAATATTATTTCACATTTTGGTGTCATGTTTTTGCATCATGTTTAATGTGTAACGTCCTTTAGGGTCATTTTATGACTAATGCTATGTATTGTGGTTCCAGAATGATCCTGGATCATGAGGGAGGGGCGGGAAGTGAAGACCTTAGGTGTAATTTATGGTGTAATACAGTGTGTTAGATCAGAGTAAACCTTACAATATCTATAGGTCTATAGGACTTGACAGTATTAGTTAAAATGAAACCACACATTATGCATTCTTTGTCTAAAATTCATTGTAAGTAGAAAAACATGAAAACCATTAATGTACTTACTATTTTTGTGAAACTTGTGCCAGATGTTGAAGCAGTAAGAGCTTCACAGGTAATTCGTCCTTGGAAAGCATTATTGACTGAATTTATGAAGCTGGACTTTCCTACTCCAACTTCTCCAACAATCAGAATCCTGACATGCCCAACATCTGGGTTGCTGACATTGAATTCCCTTAGTTTCGTTTGTAAGTTTATTTTGCCTCTGAAAAAAAGCAAAAAAATGTTAACAAAAAAACAAAAACATAAAAGAATGGTGACAATACATGACTACTGGTTTCAAAAGGCTACATCACACCATCTGTAATGTGAAGTAATATGTGAAGTAACAACTGTAATTTGATGAGATGAGGTTTATTAGGGTTCACACTCATACTGGTGTAGAATGAGGGGGCTGTTACAGATCTGTATTATATTTCTTTCAATTCTTGTATATAAAGAATTAAGAATTAAAGAAAATAAAACAACAAATATAGGTGAGAATAAAATATAGACACAGGTTGTTATAAATGATCAAACATGGTGCTGTCTTCTACTAATTGGCATGAAAGACACCTAAGATCCAGTATAAGGAAAGAAGCCCACATGAGTTTAATGTTGCAATTCATCATTTTGTGATGATTATGCCCCAGAGCTCAGTTCACTCTGTCACGCCTAGCACTCGCATCACGCCTTCAGGAGTCCCCGTGGCGCCATCTGGTGGTGGATCCCATCCTCGGCGGTCCCAATCACCAGAGTACTAGGCCACCTGTTGTTGATTTCCTTCCCCTGTCTTTATAGTCTCCTCCCTGACCCAGCCTCACCGCGAAGTATTGCCGACAATGTCGCTTACTGAGCGTTCTCACCTTCTATCTTATATGGCCTGCTTCTGTTTCCCCAGACCCCGAGTTCGTCCAGCCCTAAGAGTTCCGACTCTGCCTGAGCCCTGCCCTCCTAGTCTGTCTTTTCATCTGTGTCCGACTCTGCCTGACCCTACCCTCCTCCCTGTCTTAAAATCTGTGTCCTGCCCTGTGTGTTTATAGCGTTCTACCCTGCTCCCTGGAATGCTGGTTTGTATTTGTATTTGGGATTCTGATTGTCCCATTTTATCCAATTATTTCTTTAAATAAATCCTAGTATAAATACCCTAATTTATTTGAAAATGTTTACAATTACAAGACCAGGATGGTTTTGATTTATATTAATAATTTTCTGAACACCAAACATCTGGACTTGTTTTTGAAGAGCTGCAGACTACATGTACTCATAGTTTCTGACAAAGTGTTATATCAGCCTGTTCTTCAGATTTATACCTGGCGTGCTCTGCTTGCTCTCATATACTCAGACTTGGGCCATGTGATTACATATAAAGGGAAAGTAAAAGAAATTTTCAGAATTCTCTAGCTGAATGTGATTTCTAGTAAATGGAAAGTGAAAGAAACCTATTAACAGGCTGCATGTATTGATAATAAGAGAATCTAAAGAGAATTAGGCAGATCTAAAAGCTGATATGGTGATAATGAAATATGATGCAAATAACTATATCATGAATTCTTACAGAAACCAGATTAGAGTCTTAACTCACACTGTAACACTGTTACATGAACTAAAACAGATGTTACCATCAGTGTCAGTTGGTCTAATACTTCAGCAAGAGTTGGTTAGTTTCAAAAGCATCTATGATATGTCTTTGTATGGAAAAGTTCATATTCTACTTTTTAAATGCTAAAAAATACTCTGGAAACCAAGGCCTATCAGTAATAAAAATTGATTTTTGATTAAAACAAAAGATTGTAGTGACCGATGCAGTTCACACTGGCCCTGGGAGAGTCCCTGTTCATGATTCTGGGATTTTGTGGTTGCAGGACCCCAAAACTTAAGATGTTCCATGCTCTGCCTTATCACCTCCACTTTACAGCTTTAAAAATCTTTCAGGCACACAACAAATTTGGGGGAAGATAGATCTTACATCATCACAGGGGGCCTGGATGACAGACTGAAATAAAGATGACAGACTAAAGAAGTTTTCAAAAGTTGAACGGTGCTTTAAACCATATTCTAGCTGGAGTTATAACACTGAAAACAATGATCTGAATTGTCTCTTCTTCATCACAAATGAAAATTTCCATTGCACTTGACCAGTGCTTTTACTTACGCCCAAGGTGTTCTCCTCCATGCTGAATCAAATTCTGAAACACAAAGTCACCTCAATCAGACAAGGTATCAGACACCTTCAACTCAACAAGTCATAAACACATCACAGGCAGTACAAAGGGACTGGTCAGCAAAAGAGGAATGTAACGACGTAACGCCCAAGCGCGCGCACACATTTACTCTCCCCCTTTTACACATTCACACACACTAGATGCCGAGTCTTCACTGTAAATATACAGATCCCTGTTGATGCTGTTTGTTTACAATAGTTGGTTTTAAATAAATGTATCATTTATTTTCACCAATTTGTCTGTGTTGATGTCATTCAAAAGTGGTTGCTGCCAAAATCTCCAAAGAATTCATAGTTAAATCCTTCAGATACCAAACCATTAGTTACCTTTAGTTGAGAACTAAATGTTGTGGTTCTGGTAAAATTTGAATATGAGACTGATTCTAAATTAATGAGACTGATTAATAATTAAGGTAAAACAAATTAATCTACTTTAAAGGATTAGTAGGTGAAACCCCTACATAAACACAACACAGGCAGTACAAAGGGACTGGTCAGCAGAAGAGGAAAGTACTCAACAGCGCATATGTAAGGACAGCTGCCTCAGATATGCACTGTATGCA